>OY728138.1:997289224-997771930 GCA_963277665.1 Viscum album | reverse complement strand
AAGAAAAAATTTACTTTGAAAATATTCTTATAATCTTGTAAGGGAAGCTTCAACGATTTTATAATGGCAGAAAATAGCCGCACTCGCCGTATAAGTTAAAAAAAGACATTCTTACCTTAATTTTGTCAAAAATGTCAAAAAGTACCTTGTTTGGAAAATGACGGAAAGATTCCTTTCAAAAACGTATAAGGTAAAATAAGGGTATAAATGAGTGGTGTATGTACTTCCCATTATTATAATCTTTGTGTAATATAATTTCATTTATGGGTACTTACATATTCATTGTATGACCCTTCTCACAGAAATGAAAGTGAGATGAGAAACCCCTTACAAACATTTCAGCATGGTAACAAGTGTTATTGTGAGGGATTAATGAGACTTAAAGGGGTATTCCATTATTTATATGTCACAAGGAAAGTATGGGGGATATAAAAAAACATAACCCATCATTAGGTATTGAAAATAAAAGGACACAACATAGAGAGATTCTTGAACAAAAGTGAGAGAGAGGATCCTTTACCTTATGCTCGAGGGTGTTCTTGATTGTTCTTAACGACCTGAATAATCAAATTTAGATTCATTAATTAATAAGTAAAGAACCTCATCAACATATAATTGATATGTTATGACATTATTAGGTTCATTAATGTCCTTTTTGATGGTTTAAGAGATTAAATTTTATTGTTTTGGTAGCATTTTTTTCTTTGGTTTTAAGGATCCGTTTACTTGTATTCATGAATGGATGTTTGTTTGAAATATGATTAAACATCCAGAACTATTAATATAATTTATTAGTGATATTAAATATATATAAATTATCTTATAATTATTCTGGTTATATACCATGAGGATGACTCATTCAATGAGTTAAAATAAATGCTTGGATTTGGCTTGACGGTTTTGTGCACAATAAACTTGTTTTGTATTATTATTCCATATTATGAACGTGTAAAGATTACAGAACATTAATAAAGATAAAATACATATATTATGACCTATTTAAACCATTGAAAAGGTTTCATGACCCGTATTGAAGGCAGTAATGCAAATTAAAAACCCATCTTCCTTGAGTGTGATAAATTTACACATCTCGGACGGTGTTTGCATTTATTGTATAAAAGGAGGGAAGAAAGAGAGATTATGATGAAATATTCCATTATCACAATGAAAATACAGTACATGTAAGGTAATGGAATTATCATGGCATTTTGATGTGGTGAGGTGATAAGGGAGAACAAAATAATGGAACTTTGTAAAAGAAATTGAAAGAAAAGAGAAGGAAGGTTCACCTCTTGAGTACTCCTCCTTGAGAATATCTTTAAGGACTTTTTTTTGGCATTTTGGTAAAACCAGCTGGTCTTGGACGTGAGGATATAGCTTGGGAAGAGTATTTGGAAAAATTTAGGCAAGGATTGAAGCTTGAGTGGTGTGGGAGGAAGAGGGGGTGAGGGGTGGTTTATATAGTGTAGGGGAGAAGAGTTTTCTTAATATTATAATCATTAATTTATTATTTCCTCTCAAGACAACCAATAGTGAGTATTACATGACCAAAAATAGTAATATATGCATGTGACTTCGAACCAATTGGGATTACATCAGCATATCATCATCAATGACTCAATAAATTCCTTATTTAGCATTTATCGTAAATTATCGCATTTTACTATTCCTCAAAAATTTAAGTATTTCAGAAAAATCCCAAAAAATTCACCCTAACCATTTTTCGACGTGTAGAATCCAAAAATGAAGTCCAACTTTCAAAAATAATTTCCTAAATATGATTAATTAAATATTTAATTAAAATCATTATTTAATCAAAAAATATAAACACTTAAAATATTCATCTTCATTTTTAAGGTCCCTGAGTTCACTTATATACTCAATGGCACATATACCATTCATAAAAGGCATATTACTATTCATAAGGGTAATTTACTATTCATAAGGGCAGGTTAATATTCATAAGGGTAGGTTACTATTCACCGAAAATTAAGTTAATTCTATCAGACTCTAAATATCATCTTGAACACAACCGTGGATGTCAGATTTTTAAAACTCAAATCGCAGAGTTGGAAAATTTAAGTTTATTGACTAGGTTATGGATATATCCTATAAGTAACCATGTTTTGTTCTATATAGGCTCAGTGATTCATGAAATATAGGCTATAACTATAATGTATTTAAGAGAAACATACCATGAAGTGTTTTGGGTGCTACATTATTCCCTCCTTTGGAAATTTCATCCTCAAAATTTTATGTATGAAGCCCACCAAAAAGATGTGGGAGGTTTTTTTCATGAAATCCTCTGGTTCCCATGTTGCTTCCTCCATATTCTAGTTTCTCTAAAGAACCTTTACTAGATGAGTTGTCTGATTTCTCAATACCTGCTCCCCTGTTTCAAGAATCCCGATAGGCTTTTCACAGTATGACAAATCAGGTTCCTGTTCAATTTCTTTATATGTGAGTACATGCGCTGGGTCTGGTATGTATTTATTTAACAATGACATGTGGAACATCTCATGAACTCGGGAGAGATTTGGCAGCATCACTAAATGGTAAGATACAAATCCAATTCTTTCCAGAATTTCAAATGGTCCGATGTACCTGGGGCTCAGTTTCCCTTTCTTACCGAACCTTAAGACACCATTCCATGGAGATACTTTCAGAAATACATGATCTCCCACTTAGAATTCCAAGTCCTTTATCTGGTTTTCAGCATAACTCTTCTGCCTACTTTGGGCTTCTTTAATATGGGTTTCGATTGTCTTCACCTTTGTCTTATTCTCTTTAATAAGTTCTGGGCCTATAAGTTTCCTCTCACCAACTTCATCCCAACAAGTTGGAGTTCAATATCTCTTTTCATATAATGCTTAATATAGAGCCATTTGAATACTATAATAGAAACTATTGTTGAAGGAAAATTCCACCAAACGCAAGTATTGATCCCAAATACCTTGGAAGTCAAGAGAGCATGACCTCATCATGTCTTATAGAGTTTGAATAGTCCTTTCTGACTGTCCATCAGTTTGGAAGTGATAAGTAGTACTGATATGAAGCTTAGATTTCAAAGCCTTCTGGATAATTTTCCATAATTTTTATGTAAACTGGGGATCTCAATCAGTCACAATCGATAGAGGTGTACCATGATGTCTTAAAAATTCATTAATATAAAGTCTTGCCAAGTGATCAAGTGGAAAATCATCTCTTATAGGAAGGAAATGTGCTGATTTTGTGAGCCGATCAACAATTACCCATATTTCATCATACCTTCTAGGTGTCCTTGGTAGTCCGGTGACAAAATCCATCATAATGCTATCCAAATTCCACATAGGAATAGGTAGAGGTTGCATCACTCCTTTGGGATGTTGTTTCTCTGCCATCACTTGTTGAAAAACTAGACATCTTGAAACGTAGTTGGAAATTTCCCACTTCATATTATCCCACCAAATATATTCCTTCAGATATCTATACATCTTGGTGCTACCTAGGTGTATATAGAAATTTGAGATATGAGCATCGTCTAATAGTTCCCTTTTTAGCCCAGGTACTGATGGAACATATATCCTCTTCCAAAATTTTAGAAATCCGTCTTCATACACGAAGTCAGCCAGTCTCCCATTTTTAACTGCATTAATTTTCTCGTGCAGATTCTCATCATCAAATTGAGAGATTTTTATCTTCTCTAGTAAAGATGGATTAGAAATCATTTGAAAGAGGAGCATTGTTTCCCCTTCCTTAACAATTACCATATCCATATTCAGTAGATCCATGAATATAGGATCTCTTTCAATCCTCATTTGGGTCAGAAGGCCATGATCTTTCCTGCTTAATGTATCTGCCAACTTATTCGCCTTTCCTGGGTGGTAGTGTATTGAACAATCGTAATCTTTGAGTAACTCGAGCCATCTTCTTTGCCTCATGTTGAGTTCTTTTTGTGTGAAAATGTATTTCAAACTCTTGTGGTCCATATAAATCTCACATCTCTCTCCGTAGAGATAATGCCTCCGTATTTTCAGAGAAAAGATTATGGATGCTAACTCAAGATCATGAGTTGGATAATTTTCTCATGAGTCTTCAATTGTATTGATGCATAAGAAATAACTTTATCATTTTGCATAAGGATGCAACCTAGTCCATTCTTTGATGCATCGCTGTATATTAAAAATCCATCACTTCTAGATGGGAGAGTCAAAATTGGAGCATTGACCAATATTCTTTTCAATTCTTCGAAGCATTTTGTAAATTTTTTTTGTCTACAAAAACTTAACTCGTTTATGTGTGAGCTTGGTTAGTGAGTTAGCCAGTTGGGAAAAATTCTGAACAAAATACCGATAGTAACTTGCTAAGACAATAAAACTACATACCTAAGTTATGTTTGTTGGTGTGGGCCAATCTTGGATTACCTTTTTATTCACAGGATCAACTAGGATTCCATCCTTAGAGACAATATGACCTGGAAAAGAAACTGATTGAAGCTAGAATTCTCACTTACTAAACTTCCCATAGAATTTATTTCTTCTAAGAGTTATCAGAATAACTCGCAAGTGATTCTCATGGTCTTCACATATTTTTGAGTATATAAGGATATCATCGATGAATACCACAAAAAAGTTATCAAGATTTTCCTTGAAAAATCTATTCATTAAATCCATTAAAATAGAGGGTGCATTTTTTAGTCCAAAAGGCATCACTGTAAACTCATAATGCCCATACCTGGTCTAAAATGTTGTCTTAGAAATATCTTCCTTCCTCACACGCAAATGATGATATTCAGATCGAAGTTCAATATTTGAAAAGTATTGAGGTCCATGAAGTTGATCAAATAAATCATCAATCCTGGGCAGAGGATACTTATTCGATATTGTAATATAATTGATTTCCCTGTAATCAATGCAAAGCCTCATGGATCCATCTTTCTTCTTGACAAAGAGAACAAGGGCTCCCCATGGAGAAATACTAGGTCGAATAAATCCTTTTTTCACTCAAATCCTCTAGTTTTTTCTTTAGCTCTACTAATTCCACAGTGTCCATTCTATAAGGAGTCTATGATATAGGCCTTGCATCAGGAATTAAATCAATAGAGAACTCAACTTCCCGCTCTAGAGGATGTCTAGGTAAATCCTCTGGAAATACATCAATGTACTCTTGCACTATTTGCGCATATTCAATTTTAAGATTTCTTTCCTCACCCATAGATATTGGGTTATATTCCTCTCCAAGTATTGCATTCAGTATATCTACTGGGGGTGGTTCTAAATAAGAATCAGGTGGTGAAGTTTCTGCCCTAAAGACAAGGGATTATACACCATTTTAAAAAATTGTAACTTTCTTCTTCTTACAATAAATCTTCGCATCATAATTTGATAGAGAATCCATACCTAGAATTATATCAAATTCAGTCATTGGTATGATGAAAAGGTTAGCAACTAAAGTACGTTTTGGTGTCTGGAGGGGAACTAGTCGACATGCCTTTGTTGCAATGATACATCCCCTGGGATTTTTGACTGATAACTCCTTTATTAAATCAAATTGGACATACCTACTTTTCTTGGAAAACTGAGAAGATATAAATGAATGCGATGATCCATAATCAAATAAAGTGTTGGATAAGTTTGAGGAAACAATTAAAGTACCTACCACTATGTCATTAGGAACTTCAACTTCTGCGGTTGTAATCGCATAGGCTCTCCCTTGTTCTCTTGAATTTTTCTAAGGCTTATTTCCTTGGCGCTTAAGACACTTATTTTCATAGTCTCCCATCTATCTAAAATTGTAGCATTGAATATCATTGAATTGTTTCTTCCCCTTGCATTCACCAGATCGATGACCCTTTTCTCTATAGTTATAGCAGACTCTCATGCCTTTCAAGCATTTCTCAAGATGATAATCTCCACAGTTCTCACATAATGGGAATAGCTTTGTTCCCTTGCTCATCTTTGGTGCTTCTACTTTTCCTTTGTTATCAGAGTACCGCTTCTTATCTTGGTTTCCTTTGAAAAGATTTGATCTCGAAAATTCTATCTCTGTTTTGATGGAACTTGATACAATTTCATCATATGATAAAAATGATTGAGAAGCTAGTGCCCTTCGAAGACTTTTCTTAAGACCTTCAAAGAAATGATCAATCTCATCTACCGAGTCATGTACGTAATCTATGACATACCTATCCAGCCTTGTGAAAGTAGCCTCATACTCTGCAACACTATCTTATACCCTTTGTTTTAAGTTAAGGAATCTCCTATTCATTTTAGTTTGTTGCTCAGGAGGGAAATATTTTTTGAATAATATTTCCTTAAAAGTCATCTGTTCCATATCTTATATTTCTTCATCCTCCATGGTATTCTGAATCAAGGACCACCATTGATCAGCATTGCCCTTGAGACAATATACCGCCATTACTACCTTTTCATTTTCATTTCATCTTAATGCCATGAATATATTTTCAAGGGACTTGATCCATTGCTCAGAAACCACTGGGTTAGTATTCCCTCTAAAAGATGGTGGCTTCTGTCGCATGAAATGATCCAACACAGGTGTGGAATGGTTATTTGTTACAACCTGAGTAAGTTATCCCAATATGGCCATGATCTGATCTGCGCCAACATTGACTGTGTTGACTTGCTCAGTAGGGAGATCCATACCTTTCCCACGAGTATTGATTCTCCTTATTCCGTTAGATTCCATTTCTAAATAATAGGATACACTAGATTAGTTTATGAATCTCAAATAGAAAATCACTCAACATATATTGAAATTATATGCATAGATAATCTTATAAACATGGTTTCTCTGAGGAAAAATTTACATTAAACTTCTTCATAATGGCTTGTAAAGGAAATGTGAATTATTCTAAGCATATCCCTTGGGAGTGTCATAACCAAGAGTGTAGTAAGGCCCGTTGTCATTCACAAGTTTCCATTCGAGTCTAGCTCAAAGTGGTGTTTTCGAGTTTTACCCCTAGATACATTTGTGCCAGAGCCACCTCTACCTGCTCGTATCCAGACAAGGACGTATTGATTAAAAGATCCACATAATATATTCCTTACCAAAATAACATGACGTTATTGTACGTTTATCCTCAAATACTACCTTAGGGCTTTGTTCCCTACTATTTATTTCCTACTCTAGTTTCCAAGTTTTCTACTAAACTTCCTATGATACCAACTGTAACACCCCAACCCATCTAGGATGGAGCCAGTGAATTACTTATGATATTGGCATGGTTAGAAGGAATGAAAATCTTGAAGGAAATATCAGTTTAGTAGTCTTGAAGAAACTAGATACATAGATGTTATTCAAATTAAATTGGAAGAGTTTACAAAATACAATACGTAACGAAAACTAAAAACGACATCCATAAGAACTCAATAAATGATCACCTCTTCATCACCTGTTGATGGAAAACAATGAAAGGGGTGAGATAAAATGCCCAGTAAGGTTTAAAAATAGAAGAAGCATGAATACAATAATAAGTGAATCATAATCAATCTGACATAATCAATATGGCATGGTGAATAAATAGAAAACTCACGCTATTAATAAACTGAGAATGAAACTGCATCCATAGATTTTGTCATAGTGAAAACCTCATGGATAGTAAAAAATAAAAATGAATAAATATAGTTCTTATTAATTATATGTCATGTATCTGGCACATTAAACAATAATACCATTAAAATGGTTTAGTTCTATGGGTAGAAACCCATCTGATTTTTGGAAACAAACTCGAAGGGTTTGTCGCCAACTGATTTGTCTCATGAGACCTACCGATGCATCAAGGGGATATAGAGGGCCCCACCCACCACTGAATGTCCAAATCATTCATTATACATTGATTCAATAAAATAGAAATATGCCTTTTTAATATCCGTATAGAGTAAAGTATACAGATTCATCAATATTTCCATAATTAAAATAACTTTTCAAATAAACACCGTATGTAAAATGGTATACGGTTTAGAAAACAACCATATACATGATAGAGATTATGGATATTTAATATAAATATAATTTTCAAATGAAAAGTGATCTCAAATGGGCAGTAGGTACACCACATAAGGATTGTTAGGTGCACAATACAAAGTTAGTCACAACAAAATAGTAGTTGATACAAAGTCTCTTACCACAATGTAATCAGTCGAATCATACGACCAAAATTAATAACCCTCAAATGAATCATTTAATAACATTAATATAAAGATAATCATGTTATTATATATCAAATGTCAGTACACATATACCACATACAAGAAATAAGTGGAAAATAATGAGAATCTCACCGAAATGAAAGTGAGATGAGAAACCCCTTACAAACATTTCAGCATGGTAACGAGTGTTATTGAGAGGGATTAATGAGGGGTAAAGGGGTATTATATTATTTATATATCACAAGGGAAGTATGGGGGAGGTGTGAAAACATACCCCATCATTAATTATTAAAAATAAAAGGGCACAACATAGAGAGATTCTTGAACAAAAGTGAGAGAGGGGATCCCTTACCTTATGCTTGAAGGTGTTCTTGATTGTTCTTAACGACCTGAATAATCAAATTTAGCTTCATTAATTAATAATTCCAGAACCTCATCAACATATAATTGATATGTTATTACATTATTAGGTTCATTAATGGCCTTTTTTATGGTTTAAGAGATTAAATTTTATTGTTTTGGTAGCATTTTCTTCTTTGGTTTTCACGATCCGTTTACATGTATTCATGAATGGGTTTTTGTTTGAAATACTGTTAAACATCAAGAAATATTAATATACTTTATTAGTGACATTAAAGAGATATAAATTATCTTATAATGATTCTGGTTATA
Organism: Viscum album; assembly: GCA_963277665.1. Classification (NCBI taxonomy): domain Eukaryota; kingdom Viridiplantae; phylum Streptophyta; class Magnoliopsida; order Santalales; family Viscaceae; genus Viscum; species Viscum album. The sequence goes on along the minus strand of OY728138.1, from coordinate 997,763,111 downwards.
TACTATGAGGATTACTCATTCGACGAGTTAAAATAAATGCTTGGATTTGGCTTGGCGGTTTTGTGCACAATAAACTTGTTTTGTATTATTATTCCATATTATGAACGTGTAAAGATTACAGAACATTAATAAAGATAAAATACATATATTATGACCTGGTTAAACCATTTAAAAGGTTTTATGACCCGTATTGAAGACAATAATGCAAATTAAAAACCCATCTTCCTCGAGTGTGATAAATTTACACATCTCGGACGGTGTTTGCATTTATTGTATAAAAGGAGGGAGGAAAGAGAGATTATGATGAAATATTTCATTAGAAAAATTAAAATACAGTACATGTAAGCTAATGGAATTATCATGGCATTTGGATGTGGTGAGGTGAGAAGAGAGAACAAAAGAATGTAACTTTTTAAAAGAAATTGAAAGAAAAGAGAAGGAAGGTTCACTTCTTGAGTACTCCTCCTTGAAAATCTCTTTAAGGCCTTTGTTTTTGGCCTTTTGGTGAAACCAGATGGTCTTGGACGTAAGGAGATATCTTGGGAAGAGTATTTGGAAAACTTTAGGCAAGGATTGAATCTTGAGTGGCGTGGGAGGAAGAGGGGGCGAGGGGTGGTTATATAGTGGAGGGGAGAGGAGTTTTCTTAATATTATAATCATTAATTTATTATTTCCTCTCAAGACAACCAATTGTGAGTATTCCATGACCAAGAAACTTAATATATTCTTGTGACTTAGAACCAATCAGGCTTACATCAGAAGATCATCATCAATGACTCAATAAATTCCTTATTTAGCATTTATCGTAAATTATCGCATTTTACTATTCATAAAAAATTTAAGTATTTCAGAAAAATCCAAAAAAATTCACCCTTAGAATTTTTAGACATGTAGAATCCAGAGATTAAGTCCATTTTTCAAAAATAATTTTCTAAATATGATTAATTAAAAATTTAACTAAAATTATTATTTAATCAAAAAATATAAACACTTAAAATATTCATCTTCATTTTTAAGGTTCCCGAGTTCACTTATACTCTCAAGGGTACGGATATCATTCATAAATGGCATATTACTATTCATAAGGGTAAGTTACTATTCATAAGGGCTGGTTACTATTCATAAGGGTTGGTTACTATTCATAGAAAATTAAGTTAATTCTATCAGACTCTAAATATCATCTTGAACACAACCGTGCATGTCAGATTTTTAAAATTCAAAGTGCAGAGTTGGAAAATTTAAGTTTAATGGCTAGGTTATGGATATCTCCTATAAGTAACCATGTTTTGTTCCATATAGGATCAATGATTCATGAAATATAGGCTATAACTAGAATTTATTTAAGAGAAACATACCATGAAGTGTTTGAAGTGCTAAAAATATATAGAAAACAAATTTCTATTTATGTCAGGAACGTAATGAAAGTTCTCCAATTCTAGGACTAATAAACTTGGTAGAATTATATCATAAGTCTCAGCTTCTAATGCAACAACACTTTTTCCATTGCTGGAATGAAGATCTACTTCACCCTTCATCAATTCCATCATATTTCTGATCCTTTTTTATTAGCCAAAATGTGTTATGCACACCTGATATCCAATTCTCATGAGTCATATTTAGTGGAATTAATTTCGATAACACTAACATACAAGGTCTTTGAATGTTTCTTCTTGAGAATAATTATCAATCCTAGATACAAATATTTCACTGTTTTATAGGTTGTACCTATTAATGATATAAAAAATGAATAATTTAAAGTATGTCATATTCTATAACAAGGATATATCAATAGGTGAGTATCATGTTTTATGTTGTTTTATTAAAGACATTTAATGATAATTCTACCACTAAAAATAATGAAACAGTATATTATATCCATTTTGTGATCCAAGATCCATATTTAACTAAGAAACAACCTTTATATGGCTTAAAACTTGTCACTTTAGTTATTTAGGTAGGAATTCATCCCAATCACAATGATTTTGATTCTTAGATATTTGAGTGGACATATAACAACCCTGCTTTTATTACAAACTTAAACATGATTTATTACATAAACTATTCACTTGATACAACATGGAAGATTGAGAGGTCTAGTGTCTTTGGGGCTTAGGATCATTACAAAACAACTTAAAACATGAAATACAACATCTTTATTGAAAACTTCCTTTACATGACCACTACATTCCCTCGTACTTAGCATTGCATGGGATAACTTGAGGACATGCATAAGAAAAGGGTGAGCTATAAAGCCCAGTAAGGGAATAAACATGAAATACATGAGGAGTACAATACATGTTAGACAACAGGCATATAAATAGAGCATAAGAGAAACATGGACATAAAGGCATGATAAAGCATGATAATCATAACATGGAAATGTGGCAACAACACTTAACATGGAATTAGCATGAGCCAAGACTCATTGCACAAAGAGCATGAGTAAATCCTCATTGCAAATGAAGAATGAGTAAACCCTAATTTCACTTCAATTAGCATGAGTCAACACTCATTTCACATGACGTATCATGATACTATACTTTACCCAATGCATTGGAGCGCTATAAGGGCGCACCCTTCTTAAACATTTCATTTCATGCATAAGTGTGCCACATGGATCATAAAACATGAATTCATAAAACATAATAATTTATTACACGATGAAGGAATGTGAAATTCATACATGAAACTTTATAATCAATAAGGAAATGTTCATAAAGGTGAATACCCTTGATGGAGAAATGAGCATGGTATTCACTACACAATGGCATTGGCTTAGAAAATCAGTGCGATTTCGGCAGCGTAACAGCGTGACATAAGAATTCATAAAAATGGTTGATGAGAGAGAAAGGGGTTACTAATCATATTTACATGTAATGGAAAGTAAGGAGGTCATATAGATACATGTCCCAAAAATTTTAATGGAATTTAGATTCATGATAAAAAAGTATTGCTTGAATATAAATGAGGAGAGAGAAGTTCTTTTCGGAATTTCGGCATAGTAACGGATGTACATGGGAGGAATTTAATGAGAGAGAAAGGGGTACACCATCATTCAGACATAAATAGGGCAGTATGAGGGAGGTGAGAAACCATACCCCAACATTCATAATTGAAATTAAAAGGTAAAAACAATTTAAAGAAAATTGGACAAAAATGAGAAAGGAAGAAAAAACCCTTACTTGGAAGTGTGCTTCCAAAGGCTTGAGAGAGGCTTGAGAGAGGCCTCTTAGGAGCCTGGGGCACCTTGAGAGGATTCTAGAGAGATTAGGGTAGAGGTTGGAAGAAATCCAAAGGCTTTTAGTGAGGAGGAAGTGGGAGATTGGGTGGGTTTATATAGGAAAGGTGAAGGAATTCTGTATTATTTAGGTTTGGGACCCCTTATATTAAATTAATACAAACCACAAACCATCCCATGGTTTTTGCCCATGGTTTTTGGAAAAGGGAAGAGGAAAAAAATATTTTATAAGGACAAAGTCCTAAATTCTTAAAATAATAGGGTTTCTTATGCGGAGGCGAGTCACACTCCCATGGAAAACAATTTAAAAAGACAAGGTGTTTAATAAGTCTTGAAGGGTCCATTAATGCTTTGAAAAGTAAGTCAAACAAACCCAAAATCACATTATTTTAATGGTAAAACATATATTGGTCGAACATAAAGCTTATAGTATTTTATTACATCACTATTGGGTCATTATTATGTCATAAAACACATTATATATTTAAACGGTATTTAATTTTTACCCAAAAATTTGACTGTCTCAGAAAATTATGAAAAATTCACCGTTGGATAATTTAGACATCCTAATTCCAGAAATATCATTTATTTTATCTAAATAATTTTCTAAATATGTTAATTTTCACTTTTAAAATAAAGACCGACATTTATCGAAAATTCACGGGTTTTGACAGAAATGGCTTTCAATCCTTAATAAAAATTATAATTGCATTCATAAAATTATATGATCATTTATATATAATAAAATTAATTTAATAATAATAATAATATTTTATTAAAATATTATTTAATTCAAAAATCCCTTAATTTAATAAAATAGATTTCTTAATTAAATAATAACTAAAAACACTATTTGTACTTTAAAAACTATTTACAATGTATCAATAATGACAAGAAGGTATATTCATTATTATATACAAAAAAATAATATACATGAACATATTACTAGTGGTTTGTTACATAACCCCTTAAAACAGCCGCATAAGACCTAAGGGTAAGGTGTGCGATGGTGACAGACTCTTGGGGTGGCTCAGATAACATCGCTCGAGTGGTAATTTCTATCAACTTCTACTTTTCCTATAGAAGGTCACGTTCTAGCTTGACATGATGAAGCTCATCTTGGGCTTGGTCAAGAGCGAAGACCAAATACGCCACCTCTTTTCCGAGCTCCGACAAATGGGCTTCGTATGGAGCAATTCTACTGGATGAGGCCATCACTTCTTATGTCTGAGTAAATTGGATTTGTTAAAGCCCTATATTTATACTAATCATGTGATCACTGTTAAATGTATATAAAATTAACGGTCACAATTCTTAACATAAAACCAAAGAAGTTGACATTTTATATAAACATTTTACATAAAGAGACATTTAACTAGATCAAGAGGGATTTCCATTAATGAAACTTTGGGTCGTTGCATGACAACTATTTGTCTCTATCCATTATGCGGATAATATTAATTTATCTCTGGTATCCTAACCCTTGGGGTTTCCAAATAAGTGAAACCCAAATAAAACATAAAAAAAAGTCGACACAAGATAATATAGAGGCACCCCACTATGACATGAAACTACCTGATTAGAAAATACAGAGTCACTCACTACTTTCTTTCCTCGCACAAGATAATCCAGTGGTACCCCTCTATGGTTTGAAACTATCTGGTTGGATAATCAATGCCTTGATAAGTGCTGATTTTGAAGGAATCTCACACTTATTGTTAAAAGTGGATTCCCTAGACTCAACTTATGTATGTACTTTGATTACCATTACATGTATACAATTTTATATATACTTGTTTTTATCTTACCATAATAGTGTTGATACTTATGTGTCTACTATATTTGTGGTAATTTCCTTAGACTATGTGTCGTATCAAAGGGTTATAGTAGTTCCCAAGCTACAATGATAACCTGGAGATACTGTGACCGTAATTGTAAAGTTATGTCCTATGGTCCATATACATCATACTAAAAAGAAGCAGATGATGTGCAACCATAAGGTGTCAGGGGATCATAAACATTGAGAATTCTTCTCATGAATTCTTCACTTGGTGATCTCGAGTAGTTGAGATAATGAGGACATACCCGATAATAAGAACACCATATGTTTCGAGTGTCATTGATTGTTCCTATCTACAAACATGTGTATAGATATCTTGTTTTGAGATCATTATCAATGTGTGTCATTTGATCGCATACTTTGATGCAAGACAAAAACCATGATATTGAAGTCACGGTGAGGTAGCTTGTGCTGGGTGAGTCATTGAGGGTATGACACTGGTTGAATGATCAAGATAGAATTTGTTGCTTCCTCATTGAGGAAGTAATACCTTGGTCCTGGTTGATCAGAATGATAATACCTTTATAAATTCATGGCCATGGTAGTCAAAGGTAAGTTATTATAGTTAGATCAACAAATAATAAAGAAAGTAAGAATGATGACACAAGTGTGTGTCCTATTTTATGAGATATCATATGACAAAGAGATAATATTACACAGTTCATGTTCGTAGGATGGTTGTCATTGCCATGACTATTCCTTATCTTTTTAGGGGTCTTGATGAGTTTCTATAATCCTCTCCTGGTATGTGAATACTATTCACTCCTATCGAGATAAGGGCCTAAAGAGGCACACACAATAGCATATTCAATAAACTGTTATATTCTGGTGAATAGGTATATAAGACACGGGGGAACCCACCACGAGGATCGAGAGTTGTCCAAGTTTTATTAATCAACGAAAAATAAATAAATTTATTATTATTCGAGTATAAAATAATTGGCTTGAATTTATTTATTAAGAATATTTACAAATATTTAAGAAAATATATGAAATAATATTATACGAATGAATATTATTTTAATATTCAAGGTTTGTTTAATATTAGTTGGAATTATAAGTTGATTTAATGACTCGGGTTTATCACATAATAAATTTAATATATATTACTAGTATATGATAAAATATAAATAATATTTATGATGCAATTAGTTCATCATAATTATTTATTTATTACTTATTTAGTGGATGTTAAATATACGGGGGTCAGGGAACCCTAACTGGGTATTTTAGACATCCCTTATATAAGTCGAGGAGAATCTCATTCCATATACTATTCATCAATAGGAATTGAGAGATTCTCTCTTCTCCTGAATCATAGAGAGATAATTTCTTTAATCATGTGAACAATTCAATAATTCCTTCGCGGATCGAAGGCACATGATCATGGTGATTGACGCGACATCGGAGTGATCGTCGGAGATCCACACTAGCACTCAGAAATCGACGAATGACGTACACGTAGATTCTTGAAGCATGTGTGAATGATCTAGATGGTTTTGACCTCATATCCTTTAAAAAACGATCGCCATCAATGTACGACAGACTAGAACACTTTGATTCAAATGAGGTATTCTTTCTAGTTTAAATATTGTGCTTTGAATAATTCTTGCGAAATCCTCACACTGCACTGGGGATTGAATTGCCGAAGACGATGAAGTTTCGTCACTCCAATGATGAAAAATTTTAAATACTCAACTCACCAACTTCCTCTACATGGATAGTACCTTCAATTGATATTATAGGGATCACGTGGATTTTTTGATCCAATAAAAATTATTTTTCTTTAAATTCAAGTAGAGGGTTTAAAATCGGTCCCAACAGATTCGACCGCGCTTCGATCTGATCTTGGATGGCCAATATGTGTCCATTCAATTTTTTTATGGATCAATTTTTTTTGGGTATTAGAATTTCAGATATTAAATTTGTGAATGAAAAAATATATATATATTTGATCATGTTCTTATATATGAAAAATTCTGGCAACCCCATATTTACCGACCAGTATCTGACCATTGAAATTGTAATTTATGACATCCAATCCATTCCACACCATTTGTGGAATATTATTTAAAAAATAAAAATAAGTTTGGTGGGTGGAATTTTTGACAATAGGGGTGTGTCAATTTCTGCAAGAAAAAAAACCGGAACACATGTTTCAAAATCATATTTCTGGGCTTTTAGAAAAAACATTGTTTAATTTAAAAAAGGGGTCAGCAGGACCCCTCCATGGACCAGCTGCGGCTGTAATGTCCCACCCCGAGTGCCACATTCCAGTGACTTGAGCTTATTAGCCAAATGACATCAGGCACGCCTCCCTGTACGTTAGAGGCTACCAACCATCAGCGAGATTCTAATAGATATCGTGGGGAGACTATAACCTGTTTATCAAAGCAATACAAAAACAGAAATAAATAAATAGTTGTCAACTGATGGTAAACAACCAGAATAATACCATAACCAATATAGACCAGTATTACATGATAAACCAAAATAAGAAAACAATATCCAGTCCAGATCATTAGATATGTCATTCCATATATGTGTCAAGTGTCAAATGAAAATCTAAAAATAGATACTGACAACTCCCCAAGTGGGTCTCGACACCATGTCTGGTTCCCTCATCTGTGCTCCACCCCAACCCATCCATCTAATATAGTGATCTTTCCCATATTCTGTCATGCAAACATGATGTCTATTCCGATACCAATCAGGAAGACTGATTAGGGTGTGAGTATAACTCAGTAGGCCACCATCAATGGCGTTCAAAACAATATCCATTCTATAATAGTGTATGCAGTTGTATAAAGAGTAAAGTACAATAAATAAAGTAAACAATTATCACATTTCATTATTCTTCAATTAACCACATAATTCCTTGACTTGATGATGACACACAAACAATCAATACCTGCCTTGGCCCGTGCCAGAGTCTAAGCCGTTCCCAAGGGATATCACATTTCATTATATCATGTGTTTTCATTTATCAAATCATTCCACTTTCATATCATGACCACTTGGAACCCCAATCCAATGCTAATTTCATGGGACTAGAACATCATGTCTCACAACCCATGGGTATTTAGATCATCAGTCTCTGTCCCATATAATAATATTCACATGCATGCATTGGGGGCCTAGAGCATCAGTCTAGAACCCCGTGGGTATTTGGAGCGTTATCCCTTGTCCCACACCTCATTTATAAACCAATATCATATACTTCACATTTATCAAGGTTAATCATAATTAACAATCTTATCAATTTTTCACATCATGATTCAATTTATCAAAAAAATCATGGTTCATCACTTTAATCACATGGAATAATATAAAAATTTCACCATTAATCCATTTATCAACATTTATTCACAACCCATTAACCGATCAAAAATAGACCAACCAAAACTTTAATTCCCATTTTCACCCAATTCCATAATCCCATTAATTAACAAATTTCATAATCCCAATATCCCACCAATTTCATAATCACATTTATCAACCACTTCCATAATCCCATTAATTGATTAATTAACTCATTTCCAAAATAAACACAATTTCCAAACGTGACAATTACAATTGCAAAAAAATACATACATCCAAATTATTATCAAGAATAAGATATTTGACAATTAGACCACCTATCTCAATTATGATGAACTCGTGAATTGGGTGTTGATCCACCACTAAAATATGGCACTGATAAAGCTTCATTATTAATCACCGTCTTTTTTATTTAACCATGGAATTTGAATTTTATTAAATCTAGATAAAAAATTTCATTGCCTTTGAAAATAATCCCATGGATTATCATCCTCTCATCGATACAAATTCAAAATTGCTGATGACACATTATTCCGATAACTATCGATGGATAAATTAATCAAATAAGGAAATTTTGTTTGATAAAAATATGTACAAAATACCTCATTGCCTATGGAATCATATTTGATACATACCCTCCTCTTATCAAGAAGAATCTAGTGCCACTGATGGTGCATCAATTCAGTGCCACTGATGGTGCATCCATCCACCCCCACGTTGTTCCCATTCGAAAGTGCACCCTCCCTTTATATAATTTTTTTTCCTTTTAATTCCATTTGACATCATTTTATTTGTTCATTTAAGATTATCATTTTTTTCTTATTTATATCTCATGCCACGAGCCTCCCCTATACCCTCTTACATTTTCTCTTCTTTTTATTTATTTATTTCTTTCCAATTATTCCTATGCGACATATTATACCCCTTATTTATTGCATTAATTTATTTTAAAAGTTCCATATATTATACAATAATACATCATGTATATATACTACACAAACATGTTTCCCATTTATAGATACACATATGCATATCTTCCCATTTAAACACACATATATAAAATATCTTTCCACAAACACACACACACACACAGATATATATATATATATATATTTATTTATAACTATATATACACAAACACACCTTTTGTTTAAAACACAATATTTATTTCTACCAATAAAAGTAATAATATTTTTTTGGTTTATTAATTCCTAGTCAATCTTTTCCATATAAATCATTCAAACAATATCTTTCATTAAATTCCAAAAATAGTAATAAAACTACTATTAATTAAACTTAATTTCATTTATTTAGCATAATAAATAATATCATCATCATCAAATTTTTAATTTTTATCATTTACATAGGTAATAATAATAATAATAATTAAATTATTATTATTATTTCTAGTTAGAAAATAAAATATTTATATACTAATTATTGTTACCCCTACGCATGCTGTTACCAAACACCCGATGCATACAAAAATTATGTTGCGCCTAGGGTAAAACCCATATTATGGACCTAACAGTGGTCTCATATTTCTAATATGATGCATCTTTTGAGAGTTATTTCATTTTTTTTAGAAAAAATCATTCACGCATATGAATAAAATATATTTAATATTTTTGTTATCCTATTAACGTCGAGACTCTACAGGTATCGGAATCCTGTGCTGACTTAGTTCCTAACTCTGAAAATATTCTTCAAAATATTCCCAAGTGTTAAACAAATATTTTAACCTTTCGTAATGCCATAATAAACACAAGTATTGAAAAATTAAATTTTTTACCTCAAAATACTTGTAGTTTATTAACGAAATAAAATTTTATCATCTTTTAGAAAAAATATGATGTTACAATTCTCTCCACCATAATTATTCTCATCCTCGAGAAGTGCTTCAAATCATGGAACCACCATTCCCCACCATAGGAGTTTCCGTATTAAAATCAATTTTTTTTAATTAATACATTTTTATTTCTATAATGGGGGTTTACAATCAATGAATTCCTATTTAATTTGATCTCATTGAAAGTAACACACAAAACACTTACTGCCTGTTCAATTTTTATGTTCATATTACCAACATCATCTAAACGCAACTACCGAAGTCTATCACCGAATTCCGGTAAAATTCCATCATCAAAACATCCACTGCTCCCCAAATCGTTGATTGGGATGTACTGCCCTCATTGATACTTTTTTTACACAACACTCATATTTTTCTTTTAGAACCAACCCAAGGCTGAAAAAAATGCTCAATTTAATCAACCACCACATCCAAGAACCACCTAACCTTTCTTGGGTAATCCCAACATGTACCTCACTAGTTCCTTTTTGGCATCTCGATGCCACAACATCCAACACACAGTCAACTCCACACACTTGCAAACCCATCAGTATGAGGGTCATACATTCACGACTAACACATCACTACCTACCTTAGGAGTGTCATTGTCACCACTTTACTTAAGAAATTTTATCCAATGAAACCCACACTCAACCACTGTTGAACCTAGAAAGTAGACGTGGATTCCCTGTTCTTTCTTGAGTGACAAAACTACACATCCCCCATCACCTATTTCCGACCATCCAAGAAAGGTATCCATGGAATTTTCCAACACCCTATCCATTACATGGTCCTCACCCACAAAAGGCTCGTGGCTCACTTCCCACCATTTGACTTCACCAATACAGCCCCATGAGCATACCCTTCAAAGAAGTCCCTCATCTTTAACCTATAAATCCATTTAGGTAGTTTGGCGTATAGCCAATTTCCTCTTAATTTACTCAGAACGATGTTAAGTTGTTGTACATGATCGTCTCGAGTTTGGAAGTACACCAAGGTGTCATTGACAATTACCACCACAACTCATCCATCATTAATGTCACCTCCCACTACGGGGACACCCTATCCTATCAAAAGTCTTGGGATTTCCTTCCTTTAAGCATCCCATAAATTCCCCATCCACAACTATTCAAGATGAACTTTCCAACCTAGACTCACTACTACCTCACGACTCTACCAAGCTGTTGTGAACCAATATTCTCCATGGAACTAATACCACCAAATTGCTGAAGTTCCTCCACCACAACTCGTACAACTCACAACGAGAACACACAAAATCCATCTCACCGATCCAAAACCAAGAATTCTTGCACATATGCAGCGCACATCACCTCAGCCTCACCAAAACAACAAGCACTTTCTTCTGAGCCTCCTACTCATTTGTTCCAACAACATTGCGCATCATAGCACATGACCACTACCCTTACCTTACTAGATACCTGAAGTCACATGCCTTCCCTTTTAACATATACTAAAACCGACTCCAGGTTCCACATGTCATACACCACCAGACCTAAATGCCCATTTGAAAAACATTACATGCCCCCTAGCATGTAAACCTTATCAGACTTGAGATACTTTGAACATTCCCATCCAACAGGTCGACCTTCACACAAAACAGGTCTAACCACCTGACCACCTTTCCTTCTGAATTTCATTATAAACCCAAAAGTTCCTTTCCACACTCTATCCATCCCAGTATCATCCATCTAAGATCAAAATCAACACCTACCTTAAAAACTTCCAAAACCATGGGACCAGGATCCTGATCGATCCTTCCTTTCGAAGTAACCTTACAACCAACCACACACACTCAATTTTTTTAATAAGAAAAAACCCATGGAACACCCATGAAATTTTACCAAAACTCAATGGAACCTATCATGAGTTGATTCCACCTATAAGGAATCACCCATGCTTCACATTACAAAGCACTCTCCACACTGGGATAACCTACTTTGATGCTAACCTCAATTAGTTAAATCCACTAGCACATGACTAAAAATCAAGTTGCATATACAAAAACATTGACTTCCCCAATCATTCCTCTAGGCTAATCCTGAACTAGGCACCACTCTGTGTGTGCCACTGTCAAAGTTCAAAACTCCCACCTGTGCATTAAGCACCCAAAATCACAAACAACCCAACCAACCCATCTCATGGGTTACCTTTGAAGATTAACAATATCAAATACCTAAACTAGATTCATGTCTAGCCAAGTCCACTATCTCTCCCTCTAAGACATATACATGAACCTCCAACAAGTTATCCCTTACGGGTGACACTCCTACCCCCGTTTCAGGAAACACTACATCTAATTCACCGAAGAAAGTATTTATTAAATGTTCCACCACCGTACCAACACACCTAGAATTAATGTAACCACGTATCAAAGGTCGATCATATCTATAAAAATAGAAAAGTTATCATGGAACTGCTCCTCCCCTCTATTACTTAGAACCAATGGTGGCTCTTGTTCCACTATCAGAGGAGCCTTCTCGAAGATGTCCTCATGTCATCCTACCAAAGAAAATCATCATGGAGGAATGTCTATAAAATGAAAAACACACGTCTAAGGACACATTTCACATCATTAAAACATTTTAACAATATGGATTCACATAAATCTATAACAAGTCATCCCCCATATCCCGCCACACGGTCAAAACCGAGGCACTATCACTACCCTCAACCATCTCTCTCTGGGTCATGTCTAGCATAGGGTAAATCACTTTCACAATTCAAGTTTCCAATTAGATAACCATTTATTAAATTCAAATTTACAACATTTATCATCATTTACAATTGTTAATTTCTTATTATCCACCTTTTTATCTCTCAACAAAGAAAATAATTTTATTTAAATAACTCACCCAAAAACTGATTTTTTGTGAGTGCCTAAAATGATGCATGTTACAAAAAATTTCGAGTGCCTATAATGATTCATGTATGATAAACTCACATTACATGCCGAGACATGAATAAAATATTATAAAACAACAAAACCACATAACAAGTGCATCACCTGAGGTGAAATAACATCCAACTATAATAGAAAACATCAATAACAATAATCCGACCCTAGGTACTTGGGTCCCCCCCACATGGGTTAGATACTCCCATGCACGAGCTCATGATCAAGGCCCGACTCATCCTAGTATCATATCTACCTTTCCCAAATAGTAAGATAAACAAAAAGAAAAGAAAACTTTTTTGATACCACTTTGTAATGTCTTGACCCGGGTGCCCTGATTCAGTTAGTTACATGACCTTAGGCATGCCTCCCCGTACTCCATAGGATGTCGAATAATAGCGAGGGTCTAATATAGATATTCTGGGAAGACTATACCCTCTTTATCAAAGTAGCATAATAGTAGAAATAAATAAACTATAGCCAACTAATGATAAACAACAACCAGAATAATACCATAACAAATACAGACCAATATCACATGATAAAGAAAAAATAAGAAAACAATATCCAATACAAAGTAGTAGATACTTTATTCTATATATGTGTTAAGTATCAAATTAAAAACAAAAAATAAAGAAACTGACAACTCCCCAAGTGGGTCCTGACATCATGTCCAATTACCTCATCTGTGCTCCACCCCAAATCATCCATCTAATATAGGGATATTTTCCTCATCCTGTCCTAAAAACATGAAGTCTATTTAGGTATTGATCAGGCTTCCCAGGTAGGGTGTGGGTAAAACTCAATAGGCCACCACCGACAATGTATGAAATAATATCTAGTCTATGACAGTGTATGCAGTTGTATTAAGAATAAAGTACAATAAATAAAGTAAATAGTAATAACTTTTCATTATTTTTTAATTAACTACATAATTCCCTGGGTTCATGATGACACCCAAACCATCAATACCTTCTTTGTCTCGTGTCGGAGTCTGAAATGTTCGCAAGGGACAACACATTGCATTATACCATGTGTTTTCACTTATAAATTCATTCCACTTTCAAATCACAACCACTTGGAACCCTATTCCAATGCCAATTTCGTGGGATTAGAACATAATCTTTGACACATCGTGGGTATTTGGAGCATTAGTACCTATCCCACATCTCATGGGTATCTGGATCATTAGTCCCCATCCCATACAATAATATTTGCATGCATGCATTGGGGGCCTAGAGAATCAGTCTGACACCTCATGGGTATTTGGAGTGTTAGTCCTTATCCCACACCTCATTTATCAATCAATCATATATATAACTTATATCACATTTATCAATGTTAATCATAATTAACCCTCTTATCAATTATTCACATCATAGCGCACCATTTCAATTTATCAAAACAATAATGGTTCATCACTTTAATCATGTGGAATAATATGAACATTTTACCATTAATCCATTAATCGATATTTATTCATAATACATTAACCCATCAAGGTTAGAACAACCATGCCTTTAATTTCCATTATCACCTAATTCCATAATCCCATTAATTAAAAATTTTCAGAATCCCAACATCCCACCAATTTTATAATCACATTTATCAACCGCTTACTTAATCCCATGAATTGATTAATTAATTCAATTCCAAAAATAGACACAATTTCCCAATGTGGAAATTGAAATTGCACAAAAATACATACATCTAAATTATTATCAAGAGCATGAGATTTTAAAATTAGACCACCTACCTCAATTAGGATGAACTCGTGAACTGGGTGTTAATCCACCACTAAAATATGGTAACAAAGAAGCTTTATTATTAATCACCATCTTTGTGATTTAACCATGAAATTTGAATTTAATTAAATATGGATTTAATTTTTTATCGCTTGTGAACATAAACCCAGATATTATCATCCTATGATAGATATGAATCCAACATCGCTGGTGACATGTTATTTTGATGACTATTGAAGGATAGATTAAATAATGAAATTAAGTTTAATAAAAATATGTAAAAAATACCTCATTGCCTATGATTTTTTTTGATACGCACACTCCTCTTATCAAGACGAATCCAATTCCACTGACAGAGTGCCAATCTGATCAATATCAGAGAAGATATTGATGATTGAAATTTGAAGATATTAATACAAATAAAAATAAAATAATAGAGCAATAGAGGGAGGAGAGAGGGAGGCATGCGAGGGTAACTATCCATATGAAAAACCATATCTTTATTACACATTAATTCATGATTTATTACATAAGATTTCATATAATACAACCAAGAAGATATAAAGGTATAATATCTTTGGGAATTAGGTACATCACATAACAAATTAAAAATAGAGAATACATAGAAATTATTGAAAAATTCCTTAACGTGTCATAATATTCCATCGAACCTAAAACTGCATGATATAACATGGTAAAATACATAAGAAAGAGGTGATCTATAAAGCCCAGTAAGGGAATAAATATAACATATTATGATGAAATTATTACATGTTAGACAATAGACATATCAATGTGACATAAAAGAGATGAGAATCATAAACCTGATAAATGTGACGTGATATAACATGATAACATAAAGGTAACATGAGAAAATATGACAAGAAATTTAAACATGACATCATAAAAATTGGTCAAGGATAAATTCCAATACATCATGATGGAAAAAGTCTTGTGATGGATTGGGTTTACTCCCTAATTCCTTTCCTGACGTTTCACAAGTCTAAAACATTACCCAATAAATTGGAGTGCTATATAATTTCAGATGCACCCGTCACTTTCATTTCATTCACATGCATAAATTTTCCACATAGATCATAAAACATGGAATCATTAATCATTACATTTTATTCCATGATTAAGGAGCATGGAATACATACATGTAAGTCCCCAATAAAATAAGTATAAGTGCATAAAGGTGAACACCCTTGATAGGAAATTAGTATGGGTATTCATTAAATAATTATTTGGCATGGAAAATTGTGGTGAAATTTTGGTAGCATAACAGGGGAACATAAATTTTTTTGGGAGGGCTTGATGAGAGTATTCACTACATAATTGTTTGGCATAGAAAATTGTGGTGAAATTTTGACACCATAACGAGGGAACATAAATTATTATGGGTGTGATTGATGAGAGTGAAATAGGTTTTTTTATCATTTATACATAAAATAGACAGTTTGGGGGATATGGAAGAACATATCCCAACACTATTAACTGGAGATAAAAGAAATCAGATAATGAAGATACTTGAATAAAGATAAGGAAAAGATCCCTTACCTTAAGAGTGTGATTCCAAAAGATTAGGAGGAGCTTCTTGAGATCTTGGGAAACCTTGGAAGGACTCTAGAGAGGGGAGGATAGAGTAAGGACGTTATTTAATGTTTTCAAGTGAAGTGAAATGATATCTTGAGTGACTTTATATAGGAAATGAGTGAGAAATTATTTATTATTTCTCAAAATTAAGTTTTGGAGTATATATAATAAAGTAATAAAAATACCAAAACTTCTCATGATTTTTACTCATGGTTTCTGCTAAAGGGGAGTGTTTTTCATTATTTTATTAGGCCAAGGGATGAAATTAAATAAATATTACCTTTGGTGATGTGGAAGTGAGTCATGTCCTTAAAGAAATGATTTTAAAACCTTAAAATATATTATAGGTTTTAGAGGATTAATAAAGGATTTAAAAAATCAATAAAATTAACCTAAAATCACATTATTTTAATGGGTAAACATATATTTGGTCATGGATACCATTTATAGTATTTATTACACTATTGTTTGGTCATTAAAATGTTGTAATATGTATCGTATATTTTCATCGTATTTAATTTTTACCCAAAAATTTGACTCAAACAATTATGAAAAATTCACTGTTAGATAATTTCAATATTCTAATTTGAAAAAATATATTTATTTTTAAAAAATTATTTTATAAATATGTGAATTTTTACTTTTAAAATATAATATGTATTTATTGATAAATACTGAGTTTTTTTTGAAAATTTTCAAACCCTTATAAAAATTAAATTTGACATTGTAAAAATTATACGATCATTTATATTTAATAAAAATTATTTAATAATAATATTTTATTAAAATATTATTTATTTCAAAAATCCATTAATTCATCAAAATTAATATCTTAAATGAAGTTGAGTATTACCCAAAAATAAACTTTTTTTTATTGTATCAAAATAAAAATCATTTATAAAGTAACAATAAAAAGAAAATTTAATCATAATTATATTAAAAATAAAACATACATATTCATATTTTTAGGGTATTGATACATATCCATTTAATACACTAGAAAACAACCTAAGAGTAAGGTGTGTGACAGTGAGACTTTCATGGTGTGGTTGACATACATGGTTTGAGTTGTGATCTCGATGAGCTTGAACTTCCCCCGTAAATGGGTTTTCTCGTGCTTTAGTTGTTGGATCTCAACTTTGTCTTGGTCAAGGAAAAAACCCAGTGATGATATATAAGAAATTATTGATTATTTCTTTATTATTTCACAAATTTAGGTTTTGGTCTCTATATAATAAAATAACTAAAACCACAAACCTTCCCATAGTTTTTGCCCATAATTTCTGCAAAATGGGAGTGATTTTCATTATTTTATAAGGCCAAGGGCCGAAGATAATAAAATAACACCCTTTATTATGTGGAGATGAGTCATAATCTTAAAGAAATGATTTTAAAACATTAAAATATATTAATGGTTTTGGAGGTTTCACAAAGACTTTATAAAATTAAACAAATAAACATAAAATCACATTATTTTAAAGGTAAAAAATAGATTTGGTCATTAATTCCCTTTATAGTATTTATTACATCACTTTTGGGTCATTATGATATCATAATACACAATATATATTTATATAGTATATAAATGTTACCCGAAAATTCGACTATCTCAGAAAATTATAAAAAATTTACCGTTGGATAATTTCAATGTTATGATTCCTAAAATAATATTCATTTTATCTAAATAATTTTTTAAATATGTTCATTTTCACTTTTAAAATAATAGACATTTGTTGAGAAATGTTGGGTTTTATGACAATAAAAGTTTTTGAACCATTAAAAAAATTACATTTTACTTCATAAAAATTATATAATAATTTATTTTTAATAAACATTATTTAATAATAATATTTTATTAAAATAATATTTTTTTAAAAAATTACATTAATTCAAAAAAAGAAATTCCTTAATTAAATTTGAATATTACCCAAAAATATGATTTGTGTTTTATTATATTAAAATCCTTTATTATGTAACAATAATAGGATGAAAATATATTCATTGTGGTATAAAAAATAATTTACATACTTATATTGCTAGGGTCTTGATACATATTCCTTTAATGCACCAACAAATTCTCTAAGAGTAAGGTGCGTGATGATGATACTTTCATGGGGGTGGTTGAAAATACATGGTTCGGGTTGTGATCTCAATGAGTTTGAACTTATTCTATAAACGGTTTCACTCATGCTTAAAAATTGGATCATAGATTGGACTTGGTCAAGGAAAAAATCCAGTGATCTATCTCCCTCAGAAGATCCAATAAATGAGCTTCATAGGTTATGATCCAACTGGTTGAGGCCATCACTTCCTTTTTCCATGTCAATTGGATTCATTAAAACCCTACATTTTATACTAATCATATGACCACTATTCAATGACTATATTATCGACGACAATGATGCTTAATGGTATTTTAAATTGGATATCATAAAACCAAATAAGTGCATGTGTTTTATATAACCATATTACATAATAATAATTTTAATTAAATCATAAGGGAAATTTATTTATAATAGTTCAGGTTGTTACAATATCCCCCATTTAAGAAAAATTTCCCTTGAAATTTTCATTCCACACACTAAAATAGATGAGGGTAACTCTGTTTCATCACCTCCTCTAGTTCCCACATCGCTTCTTCAAACTTTTGGTTTCTCCACAGTACTTTGACAAGTCACATTGTCTTATTTTGTAGAACTTTGTCTCTACGATATAAGATCTTCATAGATTTCTCTTCATAGGAAAGATCATTCTCCAATGGAACAACCTCTAGATTGGGTACATGTAAGGGGTCTGCTATGTACTTATTCTGGAGGGATACATGCTATGCATCATGTAATTAATATAGATTTTATGGGAGTGTGAGTTGGTAGGCCACTGCTTTGATGAAATCAAGTATCTCCAAGGGCCTGATGTATCATGGACTAAGCTTTCACTTCTTCCCAAATCTCATCACTTTCTTCCACAGGGATATACAGAGGAAAAATATGTCTCCAACATCAAACTCTTGGTCTCATCGATGATTGTTAGCATAAATCTTCTTTTGACTTTGAGCATCCTTGATGTGATATTGAGCGATCTTAACCTTTTCCACCATTTCCTTGATCATTTCAGGAGCTAGCAATTTTCGTTCCCCAACTTCACCCCATCATACATGTGTTCTGCACCTCTTCCCCTAAAGGGTTCGTAGGGATCCATTTGGATGCTTGGGTGGAACCTTTTTTATAGGAGAACCTGACTAGAGTAAGATGTTGATCCCATACTCATTTGAAGTCAATTGAGCATGCTCTCAGAATGTCCTCAAGTGTCTAGATAGTCCTCTTAGATTGGATATCGGTTTGAGGGTGATAACCCATGCTGAAGTTCAAATCAGTAATCAAAGAATGTTGAAGACTCTTCCAGAATTTAGTGGTGAATCTTGGATCTTTATCAGATACAATTGATAGTGGTACTTCATTAAGCCTTAATACTTCTCTGATGTATATTCGTACAAGTTGATCTAGTGAGAAATCCTCTAGAATCACAATGAAGTGTGTAGTATTTGTAATACTATCCACCACAACCTACATAGAATTGTTTTCTCTATATGTCTTTGAAAGTATGATGAAAAAGTCTATGGTTATGTTTTCCCATTTCCATATAGGTATGGGTAATGGTTGATCATCCTCTTGGATTTTTTCCTTTCTACTTTAACTTTATGACATACAAGAAATATTGATGTATATTCTACGATATCTTTCTTCATATTTTCCCACCAATAGTGTTTCAGAGATCTCAATACATCTTTGTGCTTCCTGGGTGGATGGAGAAGGTTTAGCTATGTGCATCATCCAACAAATATTTATTTAACTCAGTATTTAATGGTACACATAACCATGACCCAAATTTTACAACTCCTTCAATAACATTGAAATATGAGGATTTATGTATATATTTTACACTTTATTCTTTATTCCCACATCATCTATTTGATCATCCTTTAACCTCTCCATATGGGATATTTGAACAATAATTTTTGAAATGATTGATGATTTTCCTTCCTTTATTATTCCCATGTTCATCCTTTTCAAATATAAGAAGATCAGACCCCAATCAATTCTCATCAATGATAGAATTGTTGGATCCTTTCTACTTAGAGCATCAAACACTTTATTCTCTTTACTAGGATGGTAGTAGATTGAGCAGTCATAGTCCTTGATCTTCTCTAACCATATTCATTGGTGCATATTTAGATATTTCTGTGTGAATATATACTTGAGGATTTTGTGATTCGTATATATTTCACACTTCTCCTCAAAGAGATAATACTGTCATATTTTTCAAAGAAAAGATCACTGTATCCTACTCCAGATCATGTATTAGGTAGTTATGTTTGTGAACTTTCAACTAAATTGAAGCATAGGCTATGAATTTGTCATTCTTTATCAACACAAATCCCAATCTATTTTTTGAAGCATCACCGAATACCACAAAAATCTATCCACTTGTGGGTAGTGTGAGCATGGGTGGAGTGATATGCCTCTATTTCAACTAATTGGATATCTATTAATATTTATCATTATAAGAAAACTTGACTCCCTTCTAATTTATATTGGTTAGAGGGTTTCATAATCACAATAAATTTATCACAAATTAATGACAATTCCCTGCTAATCCAAGGAAACTACAAATATCTGTCCCAAATGTTGGACTCGACTATCCTTTAATTGCTTCTGTCTTTGAAAGGTCCACAAATATCCCATTACTTGTGATGGTATGCCCCAATAATGATACTTCCTTCAAATAAAACTCACACTTGTTGTACTTTACATAGAGATTCTCCTTCCATAAGGTCTTTAGCATAATATTCATATGCTCCTCATGCTCCTAATTTCTTTTGGATTATATTAGAATATCATCTATAAATACTAACAAAAAATTTTCAAGGTAACATCTAAAGTGTGGTTGGATAAGCAAGATAGAATTCTCTGATGCTTCAAGTGGATGCCCCAAAGGAAAAAGAATTGTTGTTGGATAAGCAAGATAGAATTCTGGCACGAGGCTTCAATCAGAGAAAAATCAACTCAGAGGAATTTATTCAGACAATGGAAAGTATGATCTCTCATTTTGAAGAGCTTATCAGAGAAGACCCGGCTATCCAAGTTAGTTCGTTACACTGGGAGATTTATATAATAGTTGGTTAAAGTAATATTATCCTTGTGTTTAATCAGTTTGTGAGCTCTTTTAGCACGTAGTGGTAGCCTTTTGTGAACTTTGGTTTTCCATTTTCCCTAAAAATGGTTTTAATAAAAAATTAAATTTGGATGGAAAGACTCTATTCATCAATTCCATCAATATTACTAGATCATTAGTGAGTCCAAATGACATTACCATGAACTCATAGTGCCTACACCTTATACAAAAAGTAGTCTTGGGGATATCCTCATTCTTCACCCTAACTTGGTAATATCCCGACCGCAAATCCATCTTGGAGAAGTATTGTTCTTCATATAACTGATCGAACAAGTCATCAATCTGTAGTAGATGATACTTTTTCTTTATCATGATTTTGGTGAGATCATGATAATCAATTCAATGGCGCATCGATACGTCCTTCTTCTTGACGAAGAGGACTAGTGCACCCCATGGTGAAGAACTTGGGCATATGAAACCTTTTTTCAGATTCTCCTGTAGTTGTTTCTTAAGCTCCTCCAGTTCCACAACAGCCATTCTATATAGAGTCTTAGATAATGGTAACATCCCAAGTATAATCTCAATTGATAATTCAATCTCTAAGTTAGGAGGAAGACCATAAAATTCTTTGGAAAACACATCAACATATTCCCTCACAACTACATGCATTTTTTATAAATGTAAAACGTAATAAGACGTGTAATTCAACAACAAAGGGAATTTCATTTTTAAAAGTTTGGGTCATTACACTCCACCCTCACAGTGGGACCATATGAAAGTTAACCCTCCCTTATAATTTTTTTCTTTTAATTACATTTAATATCATTTTATTTGTTCATTTAAGATTATCATTTTTTTCTCTCTCATGTCATGCGCCTCACCTATACCCTCTTATGTTTTTCTCTTTTCTTTTTATTTATTTATTTCTTTCCACTCATTCCCATACTTAATATTATGCCCCTTATTTATTTTAATTATTTATTTTAGAAGTTACCTATATATATATATACCACATACACATATATATTCCCATTTACACACACACACACACACCTTTTGTTTATAACACAAATTTTATTTCTTCCAAAAAAATTAATAATAAAATTTATGTTTATTAATTCTAAGTCAATCTTTTCCATATAAAACATTCAAAAAATATCTTTCATTAAATTCTAGCAATAGTAATAAAACTATTATTAATTGCACTTAATTTCATTATTTATCACAATTAATAATATCATAAATATCACATTTGACCACTTATTATGTTCACCGTAACAATAATATTAATCACGTAAGTATAATTTCATTTTTATATTTGAAACAATTAATAATAATAATTACATTATTATTATTATTTCTAGCTGGAAAATAAAATATTTATAAGCCAATTATTATTACCCATACAGGTGATGTTATCGAACACTTTACAAATACAAAACTTATGTCACATCTAGGGTAAAAACTGTATTTCAAACATACTGGACATCTTATATTTTCCATTAGAGACATCATTTGGGAGATATTCAAATATTTCTAGAATAGAATATAATAAAAAAATTAAAGTTATCTTTATGTTTAATGTTTTTAAATGCCCGATGCACACAAATATTATGTCGCGCATAGGGTAACACCCTCATCCCAGACCTAACAGTGGTCTCAGAATTCTCATACAATTTACCGTTTGAGAGTTATTTTATTTTTTAGAAAATTTTTGTCATGCGTTTGAATAAAATATATTTATTTTTTTGTTCTATCAATGTTGAGGCTCTACGGGCCTCAGAATCCCTTGGCGACTCATCGCCTAACTCCGAAAATATTCCATAGAATATTTCAAATTGTTAGATAAGGCTTTTATCCTTTCATAAATCCATAATAGACATAAGTATTGAAAAATTAATTTTTGACACAAATAATTGTAATTTATTAATGAAATAGAGTTTAGTTACCTTTAAAAAAAGAGAATGTTAAAGTGGCTAAGAACCCTTTCATTCCCAACCGACCACCGATAGGGATTGCTGCCATCTCCCTCTTCTGATTGGGACGATACCACCATCGAGGTCTCTGGTTTCATGCAACAAGCACAGGCCACCACTGTAGCTGGACCCACTGCCATTCCACTCCACCGCGATCGATCCACCCAATTTTGTCCAAGATTGAGATCCCCACCACTGTATGATCCTATAGATTTCGGTACCTTCTTATTTTGGGTCTATCTCCAACTCCTCCTTCCCGATGTCACCACCCCATTTGGTGAGCCAGACCATGCCACTGAATCAGGACCCCAATGTCCCATCCTATTCACCTAGATCCTACCCAAATGAGGCCGCCATCGCCTTAGAGGTTTCCACCACCATGCTCTCCCATGGCCAAGCGTGACTACCTCCTGCAGCAGGTCCCCAAATGACCATTATAAGATCCCAACCTTTTCTAGAGTTATGTCGAGATCGTTACATGTATTATTTTTCTTTGTGTTGATTACATTTTTTTTGTGTTTTAACTTGAAGAGTTTTGGGGGGAAATTTTAAAAAATTGGAAGGGAGAGTGGTAGTGCATAGTTGGCGCATAGTTTTCACTAACCGTGCGCCCTAGCCTGACAAACCGTGCAGCCTTGGATAGTGGTGATTTTCACGGTTGGCGCATGGTTAGGAAAAACCGTATGCCCCTACCCAAAAAACAATATGTAAGAATTTAATTCATTCAAAAATTATTTTAAAATTCTCAGACCCGCTTAATTAACCCATAGTTGAGCCCATTCTACCCTAATGCCTCTTTTAAGATTTCAGAGCCTCCCAAATGAATTTCATGCCTTTTAGAACTCTTTTCTTCACGATTCGAATCCTGAATCAAAGATCTTCACCCCTCCCAGTAAGAGGATCTCATCCTGCTTGGTTTCCAATTCTTCTTCCATTTTTCTTCCACCATTTTATGGTTGTTATTTATGTTTTTATTAGATGAAAATATGGGATTGTATTTATAGATCTATAATTGAATGATCTTTATTTATTCATTCCTGATTTAGGGTTTTAGATTCATATCTCTTTCTATGTCATTGTGCTGCTCAAATTTTGTGGATTTCCGCTGGCAAGTGTTATTCATCAAACTTGAGGTAGGTGGTCTATAATTCAAATGTCATAGTCTTGATTTAAATTACATTTATGTAATTTTAGAATTTATATCAGATGTTTATAAATTGATTTCTTTATTTAATTAATTAATTATATGAATTAATTAATTGATAAGATGTGAAATTTAGGATTTTGATATTATAGATTTAGATAATTAATTTTTTAATTAATTATGTGATTTTAAGATAGATGATTTGGAATAATTAACTATAGAATTAAATATGAGATATTGAGGTTGTTAATTTATATAATTAATTATAATATATTGAGTTGTTTATTTGAGATAATTAATTATATAATTAATTATGAGATTTTGAGTTTATGTATGTTGATTTAATTAATTAATGAATTAATTAATGATATGGATTTACGTAATTAATTGGGGAATTAATTAAGGGGAATTATGTGATAAAATAATTGTTTAATTAGTAATGAAATTGGTGTGGTTAGTTAACTATCGAATTGAATAATATAATTGAAGTGATGAATTAATTTTCAAATTAATTAATACAGATGATATAATTAATTAATTATTGAATTAATTAATGTTATTGATGTGGTCAATTAATTGACGAATTAATTAGTGGAATAGTGGTGTTTAACTAATTGTTCAATTATTTATGAAATTTATATAGATAATTAATTGTTGAATTAATTATGTATTGATGAATGTGAACATGATCATTCGATTGTGAATTTATGAATGGTGACATGATCATTCAGTTGTGAAATAAAGAATGAGAACATGGTCATTATAATTTGTGATTATGAATGGTAACATGAGCATTCATATATGAATTAAATAATGAGAATATGGTCATTATGTTATGTGAATTGTGAATGATAATATGCACATTAAAGTATGAATTAAATAATGGTAGTAATGGAATTTTGAGATATGATATCACTTGGGAATAGTTTAGACTCTGACACGGGCCTAAGCAGGTATTGAGATTGGGTGTTTATGGGAACATGGGGGTTTATGTGGTTAAATAAAGAATAGATGACAATGTGATAACTTCTTAATTATGAATTTTATTTATTTCTTTATAAAATTTCATAAAATATTATCTGAATGAATATTATTTTAGATGTCATTGGTGGTAGCCTAATAAGTTGTACTCACACTCTATTCAGGCTGCTTGATTGGTACTTGAATAGATTTAATGGTTGTAGGAGAGGATAAGGAAAAAATCCCCATGTTAGGTGGATAAGTTGGGATGAAGCATGGATGAGGGAACCATACGTGGTTCGGGAACCATTTGGGAGTTTTTGGTGTCTTTACATTTTGAGTTTTCATTTTGACACTTGGAACATACATTAAAATGACATATTTATTGTTCAGTTTGATATTGCATGACCAGTTTTGGTCATCATGTGATATTGGTATTTTTCTTATTATGGTTATATTTTTGGTTATTGTTTATTTAATTTTCGATGGTGTCTTGCTTTAAAAAACTGGGTATAGTCTCCACATGACTAATATTATACCCTCACTACTATTTGAAAGCCTCTGGCATACGAGGGGGCACACTTGAGGTCACATAGCAAATCTGCTCAGGGCACCGATGTGTGGCACCCGAGTCAGGATGTTACAAAGTGGTATCAAATCCCAATTTTCTTTTGTTTTTATTTTGTCTTACTGTTTGGGAAAGTTAGATAGGATACTTGGAAGATTTGGGCCTTTATTATAAGCTCGTTTATGAGAGTATCTAATCGATGTATGGGTGAGAACCCAAGTTCCCATGGTGGGATTGTTGTTATTATTGTTTACTATTATAGTGGAATATTATTTCACATGGGGTGACACACTTGTTGTGTGCTATGATTATTGATGTTGAGATTTTTTTTAGATTTTACTCATGGCTCAATATGGAATGAGAGTTGAGTTTGCATGTATCATGACATGCATCATTTTAGACACGCATGAGAAAATGAGTCATGGGTAAGTTGTTGAACTTGAACTATTTGTCCTTGCTTGTGAAATTGAAATGAAAGTGGTACCTAACATGAAATTGATAAAGATTTTAAAATGATGAAAGATGAGAATAAATGGGTATCTAAATGAGAAACTTGAATAAGGAGAATGTGTTTACCCTTGTTAACAAGTACCTAGGTATAGGATGGTTAATGGTAGTGATAGAATATTGTTTTTGACCTCATGATAAGGGTTGGGGAAAATACTTATTGTGTATTTTTTCCCTATTATGTAAATCTGTTGATTTTGTGAACTATTTCCTAAGGTACGTGTTTGAAATTGTAGGGAGTATTCGTCTATGACAATGCTTATTGAAGTGATGATCAGAGTACATGGTTTGGGATGATCCTACAATAGTGGAACTTGAGGCACCGATTGTGCTAGGTGAAGAAGTTAGGGATCAGTTCCAAGAGAACTTTGCTTGCTTCTTGCGGATTATGGAAAGAGACCCAGGGAGGGTTGTGAAGAGTATGTCTGATATGACGAGGGAGTTTCAATTGCAGCACGCACTGACTTTTACTAGAGAGGGTGGACTTGAGGGATTTGAATTATAGTTTGAGTTCATAGAGTAAATACTTGAGCATTTAGAGACTCCATTTGAGATGAGGGTCAAGTTGGATACTTATATTCTAAGAGGATCAGTGAAGCACTGGTGGGACATTTAGGCGCAAAATGGATATGATGTTGGTATGTTATGGAAGTAATTTTTCGAGTGGTTCTTGGAGAGATTTTATCTAGAGACTCTGAGGTTGGACAAAGAATACGAGTTCATACAAATGAATCAAGGGAGTATGTCCACGATGGACTATGCAAGACTCTTTATAGACTTGTAATGATTTTCTACAGCAATGGAAAGAAATATGGCAGCTACAAAGAGGCATTTATAGTATGGAATTAAATGTGAGATTAAGTCCCATGTTAACCTTTTTAGGTTAAAGAAGTTTGCTGAGGTGGTGGATCAGGCTCTCATAGCCAAGGGGAACCTGAAGGAGGATTTTAATGAATGAAAATTAGTTGCAGCTGAACGATTAGGAGGTATGACTTCTGAGAGTAGGAACCGTTACTATGAAATTATTAATGAGGGAAGTGGGAAGCCAGGTGCATAGACAAAGAGATTAGTTTCTTAGTATCTTACTTGAGTGATCTGTCACCAGTGTAGTAGGTCAGTAAACTTCCGAAGATAGTTCCCCTGACCACCAGTAGAGTTCCAGTCTTGCGGAAAGATGGGACATCTAAAAATTTTTTTTAGGACCTAGAAACTGATGGTCAGTGATACAAGATCTTGATAAAACCAAGGTGTGGGGAGGGGATCTTCTACACCATATCAGTTTGAAAGCTGGTGTTATACTGGATGAGGTGGTAGAGGTAGTAGATGCGGAGCTTCGGGGTAAAAGCGCCCGTATCAGCAAAGTGATGCAGATCAGGGGAGTCAGACTAAATCACAAGAAAGAGGGGAAGGAATGTTGAATTCAATGCAGCCTAAACTTGTTGAGAGTGAGGTTGGACCATTTATAGTAATAGGTACTATTATTTTAGCCTCTACTTTAGCTAGTTCCTTATTTGATACTGGTGTCTCTCATTCCTTTATTTATTCACAACATGTGAATGGTTTGAGTCTGGCAGTGGAGTTCGTGAGTGGGGTGCTGATGATAGACACACCTTTGGGAGTACGATCTAGAGACATTTTATTAAACAAGGGGTGTTCTCTAAATTTTGGATAGTATCATTTCATGTGGTATCTCTCTATTCTTAACATGTCAGTCTTCAAGATAATTCTAGGTATGGAATAGTTAGTATCATACCGATCCCACAATGATTGTTACTATAGGAGAGTGAATTTTACATCTCATAAGGGTGATAAATATATTCACCATGGAGAGTAGGATATCCGGGAAGGATGAGCAGGTCCAATTACTCATCAACTGGGAGAGATTACAACCCATATTTCTAGTTTATTACTAAATGATGGAGGTTTAAAGTAGTATGTCCTTTCACTTATAGTGAACTGGTTTTAGGATGTATTTCCTAAAGACTTATTAGGGTTACCACCTGAGAGATATGTGAAATTTACCATTGAGATCATTCCAGGGGATGAGATAGTTTTCATTCCACTATAAAAAATAGAACTGAAAGAGATTCAAGAACTTAAGAATCAGTTGGAGGAGTTTTAGGTTTAGGGATTTATACATCCAAGTACATCGCCTTAGGGTTAAATAGTATTTTTATAATAATAATAACTGAAATTTACACTTGTAAATTTATTATTGAATGTTAAACCAGATGACAGTGAAAAATCAGTTTCCTCTTCTATGTATCGATGATGTTTTTGACCAATTTTAGAGAGCTTGTGTCTTTTCCAAGATAGAAATGAGATCAGGGTATTATCAGTTGAGAGTTTGGACTTCTAGTATATGGAGGACTACTTTCGAAAGCAGGTATAGACTATATGAGTTCATCATAATGTCATTTGAGTTGAAAAATGCACCATTATTGTTTATGACCTTGATGAACATGATCTTCCATCCTTACTTGGATCAGTTTGTGTTAGTGTTTGTGGATGAAATCTTGGCATACTCTAAGACTCATGATGATCATTCCAAACATCTTGATATCATCCTGAGTATATTGAGATAGAATCTACTATAAAATAATCCATTTAAGTGTCAGTTTTGGATTGATCAGGTACACTTATTGGGTTACATTATCTCAGAGCAAGGAATGTTAGTAGACCTAGAGAAAGTTTATAAAGTGGTTTCTTGGGAGAATCCCAAGAACATGATCAATATCTTCATCTTTTTGGGGTTGGAATAATATTATCAGATATTAATTCAGGAATTTTCCCATTTGGAATTTTCGCTCTTGAGGTTGACCAAGGAAGGGATAAAGATTGACTAGTTGGAATCTTGTGAGAATGATTTCTAGGAATTGAATAAGAATTTGACATCGACATCAATCATGATCCTACCTGTTCCAAGTGAGGAGTATATGGTGTATTGTGATACTTCTGGGATAAGAGTTGGGGATGTGTTAATGTATAGAGATTGAGTTGTGGCATATGGGTCTCGATAGTTGTGGCCACATGAATCGAACTACCCTATGCACGACCTCGAGTTGGAAGCTGTGGTTTATAATTTAATGTTTTAGATTCATTACCTATTGGGTGAAAAGTTTACTATGTATAAAAACCATAAGAGCTTGAATTATATCTTTTCAAAGAGAAATTTGAATTATCGTCAATGAATATGGGTTTATTATATGTAGTAATTTGATTTTGGGATAGAATATATGCCTAGAAAGGGGAACAATGTGGCTAATGATTTGGGCATGAAAAGTCAGACTCATGCAGTTTAAGAGTCTAGTGTTGAGTGTAAGATGATGTCTTTACTGGATGAGATGCATGTTTTAGTTTAGGAGAGTTAGGAGAAGATGACTCTCATATCAAATTCAGTAGAGTCTAAAATTTTGAGACAGACCCGAGACAGGAAGTATGAGGATCCATAATGTTTATCGTTGAGGGAAATCCTTAAAGGTGGAGAGTCACCTTAAGATTAGAGATATATAAGGATGATATCATCTATGTTAGGAACTAGGTTGCTGTACCTACGAGTATGCGAGAGAATCTGATGCATGAGTTTCATTCCTCGATGTGGGAGGTACATCCAGGTGAGACCAAAATGTACAATGACTTACAATGAAATTTTTGGTGACCAGGCATAAAAAGGAGACATTAGGATTCATGAAACGATTCTACACCTATCATTAGGTGAAGGCCGAGCATTAATGATCTGGAAGTTTTCTATAACTATTACCCATTTTGGGGTGGATGTGGGATGGCGTGACCGTGAAATTTTTGGTAGGTCTCTCAATGAAATCTTGGAAGAATGACGCTATTTGGGTAGTTATAGACTGATTAAAAAAGGTAGAAAATTTATTGCCTATACGAGATACATTCTTAGTGGAAAATTTGGGTGAACTATATGTTTGGGAGATAGTACTTCTGCATGAAGTGAAACAAAATATAGTTTCACACTATGATTCACACTTTACTTTGTGCTTCTGGAAAGGATTACAGACGGTTCTAGGCACACATTTATTATTGAGTACAACCTTTCACCCACATACATATGGGTAGTTGGAGAGTACTATATAGGTGCTTGAGGATATGATGACAACATATGTCCTAGAATTTAGAGGATATTGGGAGAAACAATTAGATTTAGTGGAGTTTTCCTATAACAATATTTATTAGAAAAAGATATATATGGAACCATATAAGTCAATTTTTGGTAGGCCATGTAGATCACCTTTATGCTGGATGGGGGCAGGTGAGTTAGAGTTGTTGGGACCGAGTCTCATGCAGGAGATGTCAGAACAGGTACAACTAATTCAGAATCATATGGATACATCTTAGAGGAGACAGAAGTCGTATATCAATAGATGATGAAGACCCCTAGATTTTAAAAAGGGTGATCATATATTCCTTCAGGTTTCACCTAGATTGGGTCACTGTAGGATATAGAGATTGGGAAAGTTGGAACCCAGGTTTGTTAGACCGTTTGAGGTGGTGGAGAGAATCGGGCCAATGGCGTAAGAATTGGCTCTTCCATAAAGATATGGTTCTATTCATGATGTTTTTTATTCATCACAACTTTGGTGGTATCACCTTAACCATTCTCATGTCATCTATGTGGATGATTTTGAGCTTAAAATAGATGTATCCTTTAAGGAGTATTTGATACATGTGTTGGATCATAGTGATAAAGTGTTGCAGGGAAATATTGTGGAGATATTTTGTGTTTTGTGGAAAGATATCCATGTTCATGAGGAAAATTGGGAGAGAGAAGTAGATATGAGGGTTCAGTGGCCTGATCTTTTTTAATCGGAATCTTATAGATTCTTGGGAGTGCATCTCGAGGATGATCTATTATATGGTGGAGAGATTGTAAAATCCCAAACTTTTATGGAGTTTCCTCGGGATCGTTATATGTACTCCTTTTCTTTTTATCGATTAATTTTTCTTTGGGTATTAACTTGAAGTTTTTTTGGAGTAAAATTTGAGAAAATTGGAATGGATAAGGGTAGTGCATAGTTGTCACATGGTTTACCCTAACCGTGCACCCCAAACCAGAAAATCATGAAACCCTAGACTATGGGGATTTTAATGGTTAGTGCATGGTTTGTTAGACTATGAACCCTCTTAGGAGAAACCATTCACCCCTATAATAGAGGCTCATTGTTAGTTGCACGGTTAGGGGAAACTATGCACTCCTACCAGGCAAACCGTTCCTGGGAATTTAATTCACCCAAAAATTATTTTAAAATTTCTCAGACCCCCCTAATTAACTGTAACACCCCAAGATTTTATGAGATATATTATTTTTAATTTCTTTGATCTTCTATTATACACTACACCAAGATTAGCTTGAACTATACACAACACCTCATTATCTTGTAGTATACGTAACACTATTCTTGGATCGTGTTACACACAATTTCAAGTTCGCAACATTGAGTGTATATATATATGTATATATATATTTATATTCAATGTATAAATGAAATATGGTTGGATTCTGTTATACAAAACAACAAAGAAGTCTTGCACTACATGCAACCCTAACTTGGCTTGCATTACACACAATCACGACCTTCCTCGATAGCGTTTGTTGTACGCAATACCGGGATTTACTAAACAACGATATATGGTTATAATATTATCAAGAACTAGCCGTTATGAATAGTATTAACTACATTTTAAATTTTATAACATTATTATTCATCTTACACATTTTCTAGAACATGGTATGAGAACAAAATAAATTTTTCGGGTAAAATAAGTATTTTTAAAAAAATGCAGTTTTGCCGCCTTTTGATGGAGCACCCACTTTAAATCTAGTTTTTAACATGTTTATAAGTTCAATTTTACAAAAAAAACTTCTTATTTTGAATCAGGATATAAAAATTTACATTGGATAAAGTTTTGATATTTTTCCGATAACTTTCATATTTTAATGAATAGTAAAAACACCCTATATTTTAATTAAAAACAACTTTTTTTCATCGTAATAATTTATATGGTTAAATTATAATATTGAATTGTTTTAAAGTATAAATAGAATATATTTTTACCATTTAATATAATGTATGTAATTAGCATTGATTTTACCTTGAATTCGTAGGTTAAATCAATTAAATCTTTTGCAATGTTTTAAACAAAAACCCGTTTTCTTTCGACAATGAGATTAATTTTAAATTAATTACTGAAACTTATGTGTTTTGAATTTTGAAAAATGGATTCCATATTTGTAATCAGGGGGTCCAAATTATGTTAACATGCTACTTTTTTTGGCATTATGAATAGTAACTACGGTAAATTTTATTTACCATAGTTAATGGTAAATCAGGTAATTAAGGGTAAATATAAGATTATAAAATTACCCTAACACCTGCCAAAATTCTATTGGATGAATAAAAGTCGACCCACATCACCTAAGGGTCGGATTAGATTCATTTAATGGGCTTTTTTCCATGAAAATAATTTAATTATTATTAAAACCAAAGAAAGTGACAACATGTCACTTTCTTAAATCGTATAAGTATAATAATTTTAGTTTAGTGATAAAATTCATGAAACTTCGGATATAAATAGTACAAATAAAGCTAATAAAATTATCTACATCATATTAATTTATTTAGAATTTTTAGGGATTAAATAATTATCATTAAAGGTGACATAATAGTGATGTTGAAATTATTTTATTAAGAGAAATATCAAATAAATGGTTTTAAAAATATTAAAATAAATATTATATGAACTATTTAATGTGCTACAATAATTTTCTAGATAAATATGACATGTTATAAATCTATTAAATCTTTTAGTTTGAACATATATTTTGTATATTGTTTATTTAAATTCAAATAAATGAATAGTGTCAAAATTGACACTATTGTTATTTTATAAACAATAACATATTATAAAATTGTTTAAAAATCACAAAAATATTTAAAAATTATAAATTTAAATTTATATGGTCGAAAATGTCATAAAGTTTCAAATTATCAAAAATTCACAACACATATGTAATTATTTATAATAATTTAAAATTTAGAATATTATTACCACAAATAAAATTAAATTGATAAATAAGGATAAATCAAGTTGATAATGTTTAAAATAAATTCCTAACATGTATAAATTTTATTGGTTGATTCGATTAAAACCCTATCTCATCTAATATTCTGATATGAGTCATTTTGGATGTTTTTAAGTGGGGTTGGGAATTAATATAAACTAATATTTCTTATATTCCCAAAGGTGCCCCTCTCCTCCCTTATAAAAGGGCACCTCCTCCCTCTCCTCCTCACACCAATTTGAGCCTTCAAGCCTAGCCAAACCCTATCAATTTCACTTCCCCACTTCCTTATAAACCTACTAGAGGTACTGGTCTTCTCAAAAGACCAACTCTAGTGCCCTAAGAGAAAGTTTAAAGGAGACACTTTGAGAAAGAGGTAATACCTTCTACCGTTTTCTTCAAGTTCCATTCTTCTTATACTCCCTCTTCTTTAGTTGTTTCATTATGAAGTAATAACATCATTATACCTCATATAATGATATGTTATTATAAATATGAAACAACCCTATTTCACTTTCTATCCATCCTACGTAAAACAAAATCACCGCACGTGCGTACGTACGGAATACCGTCTCCACGCCGTGGTGTAATCTGTTTTTCCACCAACACCTTACATGGATGGGTATAATGGTGTAAATAATAACTATATATGGTTATTATAACATCATACTGATTCTGATATATTATACCATCCACTCCAATTCTATTCAATAATTATGGGAACAATATCATCGCTCGTGCGTACGTACGGACTACCGTCTTTATGACGCGATGAGATTCATTCTCAGTGTTAACCATACATGAATGATCATAAAGTTTATATAATGAATAAAAATTAAATATATTAAATAATAATTCTAATGGATTTATGTATATATATATGTATGTCATCTATTTAGTTTCATTCAATTCAATAAAGAAACGAAAACAGCGTTCATGCGTACGTACGACCTACCGTCTCCATGAACGGTGTATTTCATTCCTTTTATCGATCTATAATATATATTTATATGATGAATATATATTATATATAAATCATGTTTTACATTCTGGAATTATTTAAATCAGGATATAAGTAATAATATCAAGAACAACAAGTCAAAACACATACGATAAATGAAATGATTTTACCCAAAACACTGCTTTAACATGGAATTTACAAAAGAACGGGTAATATAAAGTCATAAGTGAAACATATATGATATCATAAAAATGAATATGATTATTTAATAAGTCAATGAAATTATTTAAATCATTATACAGGAGGTTCGGATCCATACGAAGCATGTCAGACCTAAGGTAAGAGATAACTTTTCCAATATCGTTTTTATCCGAGATTGTTTATTCGTAAGTATTTACTGGGGTTATATTTATCATCCATGTCCTTGTTTTATATTAATGTTTTCATGTATGTTTAATGTCCTTTTTACCCATTTTTGACTTTTACTACATGGTATGTATGGAATCTTTCTTTTACGAGGTACTTTTTGACTTTTTCAGCAAAAGTACGAGAAGAATGTTTTTTTAACTTATACAGCACAAACAGATTTTTACGATTTTATAAAGCCTTATTTTCATGAAGCTTCCTCCAAAATATTTCATAAATATTTTCAACAAAATAATTTTCTTTTAAAATTTCATGACATTTTTTGAAAAGAGAATGATATTGAAGAAGAAAGGATATTTTCCTTAAGAATTCATTTCAAGTGTTTTATCAAAACCATTTTTCATCTAAGATGACATTATTTCATATGTGTATGATTAAAGTATCATTTCTATATGATTTACATGGTTTTAATTTTCTTACTATGAAATGATATCCATTTATTTTATATGGATTATGTGATGATGGGATGATGTTTATGAAACCCATTTTATTTATTGGGTTATTATGAATGATGTAAGTTTATTTTGTGGCACAAGTAAGAATGATTTTATTATGAGATGGGTGGGACCTTTATCTACCTCCAATGAATTGGGTAAAGATTTATATCTCATGAGATAGACATGGCTGGAATGGTAAGTTAATCCGGTTCAGTGTTACAGGACTGAAACGAGGAGTGAACTCGATTCAGAAAGGGACTTTGTCCACTAAGATAGTCATGGCAGTAATTCCTTGGCTACTATGGAAATCATATCATGTGATTAATAGTTTCCACAATTACATGTTTTATTCCCATGATAATTTATCATGATTAATGTTTCTTCATGATCTATGCCTTATGTACTGCCATGTTTTATGTCATTGCTCAAGATTTTGATGTTTAGATTTTATGCTCATGTTTTTTACATTCAAATGTCTAAGGATTGTTTTATGTTCTCTATGATAACCCTTACTGAACATTTGAGCTAACCCTTTATATGTTTTCTTTTTCCCAGGATTTAAATAAAGGTTTTAGGTAAGAAAACAAAAGGGGAAGATCATTAATGGAGATGTTGAAGATCTTTCACCACGATTAGAAGATTATATTTCGAGTTTCCAAAGACACTAAACTATTACGATCCTTGTGTGTCTGTTTTTGTTATGTATTAAGTATTCCGCAAAATTAATGTAATGTCCATGTACGTCAAGCTTCATGTCTCTATAGTTGGTATCAGAGGAAAGGTTTAGTCAACCTTTGGAAACTAGGATGCGAAAATGTTAGTGAGATCCCTAGATATATTTCTAAGTTATTTCTAGGGATGTCCCTAAGGATAAGTATACGTATAGGATATAGTCCTAGAACTACGGTAACGATATTAGAATTTAACCTAAGATGTTAGATATTGAGGGTACTCCCCCTTTACTATGTTGTTTTCCCTAGCATGTTTTTTTCCTCTCACAATATTCTTTTTGGGTTTTAGAAAATGGCTGGAAACAGGAATATTCATGATAATGGATGATATGATGGACAATGGAATGATATTCTTCATGAGAAACCAAATGAAACAAGATTTGGAAGTCCAAAATCGTTATTATGCCTAATCAGCAATCTCATAATATGATCAATAATCTCAACTTTAGTAAGTTTTCCGACTCAGATAATAAGAGAAAGATGGAGTTTCATGATGATCATAGAGGAAAGAAAGTTCAATTTCCCTCATGTAAATCATGTGGGAAGAGGCATCTGGGAGATTGTCTCAAAGGAACTGGAAGATGCTTTGGGTGTGGAAAAGAAGGACACAGAGTTAGTAAGTGCAAAGGAAAAGGTTCAGTTAACACCATGGATAAGGATAATGGTATTGCTACGACATCAACAATGATTAGATGTTTTAAATGTGGACTGTATGGGAATTATGCAAACCAATTCCCTAAGGAAAAATCTCATGAAGAGAATCAGTATGGTCATATGAGTAGTATTTATGTGGATGATAATGAAGAGACTAAAAATGAAATATGATATGAAAGAAATGATGAAGCTCAGTCAGTGGTTTAAGAAGTTAGTGGAATGATTGTATGTTTATAATGAATAATGTATAGTACTATGGAATAAAGAATCATCTAAGGATTGTTACACTATTGTTTTTCCCAAAGTATTTGAAAGTATATGTTGAATGGTACCGGTAATCATGAAAGGTTATTCATATATTTTTGGAAAGTAGATGATATGCACATAATGAAGGGATAAGAAGATAATGAGATGTTTGATTGTATTCATGAGCTCATGACTGATATAAGGACTAAGTGATATTATGGTTTGATTATATAGAGTTTTTGGGATTTTTGTATGTGGAAAGAGTTACCTTTTGAGAGTATTCATGTTTTCACTAAGGTTCTATGGTAATTTATGTTTCAAGAGAATATATGAATAAGGTGTTCATGTGTTTTGAATGCAACCAACAAGATATATCTTATGATATATGTGAGATAAATGCTTGTATTCACATTCTTGGTAGATAACCTTTCTAGTAATTGTTTTCTTTATACTATGATCTTGGACCGAAGTATTTTAGATAATCCTAAATATTGGAATGGATTATGTTGGACATAAGTTAGTATTGTTTAAAGATAGAAATTTTTTCGATATTATTGATGGGATGTTATAGTAATGTAGTTTTAGAAAAAGGACAACCTGCAGGACGGACGAAAACCCATCGCGTCGGACAAGGCTATGGGAATTGAACCCACAACCGAAGTGCGATTGGCTTTTATCACATACCACTGGCCTACAGGAAGTCCCTGGTTAGTAGAAACTAGTTTTATTTTATTAAGCGGTATGATATATGAAGTATAAGTCCATTTTTGGAACCATATATGATTAATATCACCATAAGATGGACTTATAACTTTTTCCAACCTTTTGTTTGAAACAGATGGAATGACCCATCATTCTATCACATGATCTGCTAATGCTTCACAAATAACAAATTCAACTTCATTTCATTAAGAGATGAAGTGGAAATTGTTCAATTCAAGAACAACAGTGAGATTGTACCAAAATCATGTAAGTATTTATTTTAATTCATCAAATTTAGGGAAATGATCTTGAAAACCAAAAATGTTGTCTTAGTGCCCTTATATCCGATGAATCAAATGGTACCTTAGATCATCAAAAATATATGACTTTGTGATTGTTGGATTTTTCATAGCCATGTTCTCTACCACTCTCCATCAGAACATGATGGTTAGATTTCTCTTCCATATCCATATTTTCACCTATGTTATCCTATGTTGAAACCTAGTGATTAGTTAATTTGGTTAACCGTTACGTTTCATACTTTAGTTTTTAAAATTAAGTTTTAGTATTCTTTTTTACGATGTGGGTTTCTGTGAATAGTAAACAATTTATAACCCTGACGAATTTCGAGGACGAAATTCATTTTAAGGGGGGTAGAATGTAACAACCCAAGATTTTATGAGATATATTATTTTTAAATTCTTTGATCTTATATTATACACTACACCAAGATTAGCTTGTACTATACACAATACCGCATTAGCTTGTAGTATACGTAACACTATTCTTGGATCGTGTTACACACAATTTCAAGTTCGCAACATTGAGTGAATATATATATATATATATATGTATATATATATATATATATTCAATGTATAGATGAAATATGGTTGGATCCTGTTATACAAAACAACAAAGAAGTCTTGCACTACACGCAACCCTGACTTGGTTTGCATTACACGCAATCACGACCTTTCTCGATAGCGTGTGTTGTACGCAATACCGGGTTTCACTAAACAATGATATATGGTTATAATATTATCACAAACTAGACTTTATGAATATTATTAACTAAATTTTGAATTTTATAACATTATTATTCATCTTTCACATTTTCTAGAACATGGTATGAGAACAAAATAATTTTTTCGGGTAAAATAAGTATTTTTCAAAAAATGCAGTTTTGCCGCCTTTTGATGGCGCACCCACATTAAATCTAGTTTTTGATATGTTTATAAGTTCAATTTTACAAAATAAACTTATTCTTTTGAATCAGGATATAAAAATTTACATTGGATAAAGTTTTGATATTTTTCTGATAACTTTCATATTTTAATGAATAGTAAAAACACGCTATATTTTAATTAAAAACAACTTTTTTTCATCGTAATAATTTATATGGTTAAATTATAAGATTGAATGGTTTTAAAGTATAAATAGAATATATTTTTACCATTTAATATAATTTATGTCATTAGCATTGATTTTACCTTGAATTCATAGGTTAAATCAATTCAATCTTTTGCAATGTTTTAAACAAAAACCCGTTTTCTTTCGACAATGAGATTAATATTAAATTAATTACTGCAACTTATATGTTTTTAATTTTGAAAAATGGATTCCATATTTGGAATCAGTGGGTCCAAATTATGTTAATAAGCTATTTTTTATTTTTGGGCATTATGAATAGTAACTACGGTAAATTTTATTTACCATAGTTAAAGGTAAATCAGATAATTAAGGGTAAATATAAGATTATAAAATTATCCTAACAAATTCCAAAATTCTATTGGATGACTAAAAGTCGACCCATATCACCTAAGTGTCATATTAGATTCATTTAATGGACTTTTGTCCATGAATATAATTTAATTATTATTAAAACCAAAGAAAGTGACAACATGTCACTTTCTTAAATCTTATAAGTATAATAATTTTAGTTTAGTGATAAACTTCATGAAACTTCAGATATAAAAAGTTTCCAGAAATATAATAAAATTATCTACATCATATGAATTTATTTAGAATTTTTAGGGATTAAATAATTATCATTAAAGGTGACATAATAGTGATGTTGAAATTATTTTATTAATAGAAATATCAAATAAATAGTTTTAAAAATATTAAAATAAATATTATATGAACTATTTAATGTGATTCACTAATTTTATAGAAAAATATTACATGTTATGAATCTATTAAATATTTTAGTTCGAACATAACTTCTTTATATTGTTTATTTAAATTCAAATAAATGAATAGTGTCAAAATTGACACTATTGTTATTTTATAAAAATAACATATTATAAAATTGTTTAAAAATAAAAAAAAATATTTAAAAATTATAAATTTAAATTTATATGGTCTAAAATGTCATAAAGTGTCAAATTATGGAAAATTTACAACACATATGTAATTATTTATAATAATTTAAAATTTAGAATATTATTACCACAAATAAAATTAAATTGATAAATAAGGATAAATCAAGTTGATAATGTTTAAAATAAATTCCTAAAATGTATAAATTTTATTGGTTGATTATATTACAACCCTATATCATCTAATATTAAGATATGAGTCATTTTGGAAGTTTTTAAGTGGGGTTGGGATTTAATATAAACTAATATGTCTTATATTTCCAAAGGTGCCCCTCTCCTCCCTTATAAAACGACACCTCCTTCCTTACCTCCTCACACCAATTTGAGACTTCAAGCTCGGACAAACCCTG
This sequence comes from Viscum album, assembly GCA_963277665.1. Taxonomy (NCBI): domain Eukaryota; kingdom Viridiplantae; phylum Streptophyta; class Magnoliopsida; order Santalales; family Viscaceae; genus Viscum; species Viscum album. The sequence goes on along the minus strand of OY728138.1, from coordinate 997,722,303 downwards.
CCCATTTCAATTCCCCACTTCCTTATAAACCTACTAGAGGTATTGGTCTTCTCAAAAGACCAACTCTAGTGCCCTAAGAGAAAGTTTAAAGGAGGCACTTCGAGAAAGAGGTAATACCTTCTACCGTTTTCTTCAAGTTCCATTCTTCTTCTACTCCCTATTATTTATTTGTTTCATTATTAAGTAATAACATAAGTATCCATCATATACTGATATGTTATTATAAATATGAAACAACCCTATTTCACCTTCTATCCATCATACAGAAAACAAAATCACCGCACGTGCGTACGTACGGAATACCGTCTCCACGTCGTGGTGTAATCTGTTTTTCCACCAACACCTTACATGGATGGGTATAATGGTTTAAAGAATAAATATATATGGTTATTATAACATAATACTTATTCTGATATATTATACCATCCAATCCAATTCTATTCAATAATTATGGGAACGATATCATCGCTCGTGCGTACGTACGGACTACCCTCTCCACGACGCGATGAGATTCATTCTCCATGTTAACCATACATGAATGATCATAAAGTTTATATAATGAATAATAATGAAATAATAATTCTAATGGATTTATGTATATATATATATGTATGTCATCTATTTAGTTTCATTCAATTCAATAAGGAAACGAAAACAATGTTCATGCGTACGTACGACCTACCGTCTCCATGAACGGTGTATTTCATTCCTTTTATCGATCTATAATATATATTTATATGATGAATAATTATTATATATAAATAATTTTTTACATTCTGGAATTATGTAAATCAGGATATAAGTAATAATATCAAGAATGACAAGTCGGAACACATACGATAAATGAAATGATTTTACCCAAAATGCTTCTTTAACCTGGAATTTACAAAAGAACGGGTAATATAAAGTAATAAGTGAAACATATATGATATCATAACAATGAATATGATTATGTAATAAGTAAATGACATTATTTAAATCATTATACAGGAGGTTCAGATCCATACGAAGCATATCAGACCTAAGGTAAGGGATAACTTTTCCAATCTCGTTTTTATCCGAGATTGTTTATTCGTAAGTATTTACTGGGGTTATATTTATCATCCATGTACTTGTTTTATAAAAATGTTTTCATGTATGTTTAATTTACTTATTACCCATCTTTGACTTTTACTATATGGTATGTATGTAATCTTTCTTTTACGAGGTACTTTTTGACTTTTCCGGCAAAAGTACGAGAAGAATGTTTTTTAAATTATACGGCACGAACGGATTTTTACGGTTTTATAAAGCTTTATTTTCATGAATGTTCCTCCAAAGGATTTCATGACTATTTTCAACAAAATCCTTTTCTTTTAAAATTTCATGAAATTTTTTGAAAAGAGAATGATTTTGAAGAAGAAAGGATATTTTCCTCAAGAATTCATTTCAAGTGTTTTATCAAAACCATTTTTCATCTAAGATGACATTATTTCATATGTGTATGATTCAAGTATCATGTCTCTATGATTTATATGGTTTCACTTTTCTTTTTATGAAATCATATCCATTTCTTTTATATGGATTATGTGATGATGGGATGATGTTTATGAAACCCATTTTATTTATTGGGTTATTATGAATGATGTATGTTTATTTTGTGGCACAAGTAAGAATGATTTAATTATGAGATGGGTGGGACCTATATCTCCCTCAAATGCATTCGGTAAAGATTTATATCTCACGATATAGACATGGCTTGAATGGTAAGTTAATCTGGTTCAGTGTTACAGGACTGAAACGAGGAGTGAACTCGATTCAGAAAGGAACTTTGTCCACTAAGATGGTCATGGCAGTAATGCCTTGGATATTATGGAAATCATATCATGTGCTTAATGGTTGCCACAATTACATTTTTTATTCCCATTCTAATTTATCATTATTAATGTTTCTTCATGATCTATGCCTTACGTACTTCCATGTTTTATGTCATTTCTCAAGATTTTGATGTTTAGATTTTATGCTCATGTTTTTTACATTCAAATGTCTAAGGATTGTTTTATGTTCTATATGCTTACCCTTACTGAGCATTTGAGCTCACCCTTTATATGTTTTCTTTTCCCCAGGATTTAAAGAAAGGTTTTAGGTAAGAAAACAAAAGGGGAAGATCATTAATGGAGATGTTGAAGATCTTTCACCAAGATTAGAAGATTATATTTCTAGTTTCCAAAGACACTAAACTATTATGATCCTTGTGTGTCTGTTTTTGTTATGTATTAAGTATTCCGTAAAAGTAATGTAATGTCCATGTATGTCAAGCTTTGGGTATCTACATTAATCCAAAGTCAACCCCCATTCAACCCTAATGTCTATTTCATTATTTCAGATCTTCCTAGATGAATTAAAAGCTTTCTCAACCTTTGTTATTCACGATTCAAAGCTCGGGTTGAAGATCTGTACCCCTCCTGATAAGAGGATCTCATTGCACTAGGTTTATTGTTCCTCTTCCATTATCCATCCACCATTTGAAGGTTTTTATTCTTATTTTTATTATATATTTATCTTGGATTTCATATATAGATATATAATTAAAGGATATTGATTTATTCAATCTTGATTTAGAGTTTTATATTTGGATCTCATTCTACGTCGCTGTGCTACTCAAATTTTGGGGATTTCCATTGGCAAGCATTTTTCATCAAACTTTATGTAGGTGGTATATAATTCAAATCCCATAGTATTGATTTAAATTATGTGTATGTAATTTTAGAATTTATATCAGATGTTTATAAATTGGGTTCTTTATTGGATTAATTAATTTTATGAATTAATTTATCTAGAAGATGTGAAATTGAGGATTTTGAGATTGTTGATTTAGATAATTAATTATTGAATTAATAATGAGATTTTGAGATATATGATTTTAGATAATTAATTTTAGAATTAATTATGAGATATTTAGGTTGTTTATTTAGATAATTAATTGTTGAATGAAATATAAGTTATTGAGTTGTTGATTTGTGATAATTAATTATAGAATTAATTATGGTATTTTGAATTTGTGTATGTTGATTTAATTAATCGATGAATTATTTAATGGGATGGACGTAATTAATTAATTAGATAATTAATTAAGGGGGATTATGTGATAACTAATTATTGAATTAGTAATGAAATTGGTGTGGTTAGTTAATTTTTGAGATGACTAATAGAATTGAAGTGATTAATTAATTTTTGAATTAATCAATATCATTGATGTGATTAATTAATTGTTGAATTAATTAATTTTATTGATGTGGTTAGTTAATTGATTAATTAACTAGTGAAATAGTGGTGTTTAACTAATTTTTGAATTAGCGATGAAATTTATGTGAATAATTGATTGTTGAATTAATTATGTGTTGATGAATGAAAACATGGTTATTAAATCCTGAAGTTATGAATGGTAACATGGTCATTTAGTTGGGAAATAAATAATGGGTACATAGTCATTATAATGTGTGAGTATGAATGGTAACATGGACATTCAAGTTTGAATTAAATAATGAGAACATGGTTATTCTATTGTGTGAAGTGTGAATGGTAGAATGAACATTCAAGTGTGAACTAAATAATGGTAATAATGACATTTTGAAATATGATATCACTTGGGAATAGTTAAGACTCTAGCATGGGCTAAAGATTTTATTGAGATACAAGTGTCTATGGGAAAACGAGAGATTATGTGGTTAAATAAAGAATATATGATAATGTAATTACTATTTAATTATGCATTGTAATTATTTTTTTATAAAATTGAACACACTATTATTTAACTGGATATTATTTTATATGATGTTGGTGGTATCCTACTGAGTTGTACTCACACCCTACTCGGGATTCCTTATCAATACCCGAATAGATTTCATGGTTATAGGATAGGATAAGGTCAAAGGCCCTGTGTTAGGTGGTGGAGTTGCGATGGAGCATGGATGAGGGAAGAAGATGTGGTTTGGGGCTCATTTCAGAGTCATCAATGTCTTTAATTTTGAGTTTTCATTTTAATACTTAGAATATACATTATCGTGACATATTTATTATTCAGTTTGATATTGTATCTTCAATTTTGGTCATCATTTTTTGTAACACCCCGACCCCTCTAGACCGGAGCCAATGCATTACTTATTACATTGGCATGCTTAAAAGGAATAAAATCCTGAAGGAATGATCAGTTTAGTAGTATTTAAGAAACTAGATACATAGATGTAACTCAAATTACATTGGGAAAGGTAACAAAATACAATACATAACAAAAACTAAAAAAAACTACAACCACATGAACTCAATAAATAGCCTCCTGTTCAGAATCTGTTGAAGGTAAACAAATGAAAGGGGTGAGATCAAATGCTTAGTAAGGGTTAAAAATAGTATAATCATGATTCAATAATAACTGAATCATAAAAAATTTTTTATATTCAATATGGTGTGGTGAATAAATGAAAAACACACACCATTAATAATCTGAGAATGAAACTGCATCCATAGATTTTGTCATAGTGAAAAACTCATCGATAGTGATAATTGAAAACAAATAAAGAGAATGATTATTAATTGGAAATCATGTATCTGGAACATTATACCATAATATCGTTAAAACGGTTTAGTTCTATGGGTAGAAACCCCTCTGATTTCTGGAAACAAACTCAAAGGGTTTGTCACCAACTGATTTATATCATGAGACCCGTCGATGCATTGAGGGGATATAGTGGGCCCCGCCCATCACTTCATGTCCAAAGCATTATTTAAACATATATTCAATACATAATCAATATGTCTTTACATTATCTTCATAGAATAGAGTATACAGATTCATCAATACTTTCACAGTTAAAACAACATTCAAAATAAACACCTTATGTAAAATGGTATACGACTTAGAGAATAATAATATATATGATACAATAATATGGATATTTAATAGAAATATAATTTCAAATGAAAAGTGATCTAAAATGGGTAGTAGGTATACCACATAAGAATTATTAGGTGCATAATACAAAGTAAGTCACAACGAAATGGAAAATTGAGACAAAGCCCATTACCACATTGTAATCAATCGTTTCATGTGACCAAGAATTAATAAAAATCAAATGAATCATTTAATACCATGAACATAAATATAATCATGATATTATATATCAAATTGTAGTATACATACAACACATTCAAGAAATAAGTGGTGAGCAATGGAAATCTCACGGAAATATAAGTGAGACGAGAAACCCCTCACAAACATTTTGGCATGGTAATGAGTGTTCTTGTGAGAAATTAATGAAAGGTAAAGGGGTATAACATCATTTATATATCATAAGAGAAGTATGTGGGAGTTTATAAAACATACCCCATAATTAGGAATTAAAAATAACATAACACAACATAGGGGAATTCTTGAACAAAAGTAAAAGAGAGGATCCCTTACCTTATGCCCGAATGTGTTATTCGTTTAATATTAAAGACATGAATAATCAAATTTAAATTAATTAATTAATAATTCCAGAACCTAATATACATGTAATATTTTTATTATAACATTATTAAGTTAATTAATTACCTTTTTGATGGGTTTAAGAGGTTCAATTTTATTGTTTTGGAAGCATTTTCTTCCTTGGTTTTCATGATCAGTTTACTTGTATTTATGAATGGAAGTTTGTTTGAAATTTGTTTAAACATTAAGAATTGTTAATACATATCATTATTTAAATTATAGAGGTATAAATGATTTCATAATGATTTTTTATTATATACCATGAGGATGAATCATTAGTTAAAAGTTAATTACAAATGCTTGGATTAACTTAGCGGTTTTGTGAATAATGAACTTGTTTTGTATTATTATTTTATATTATGAGTGTGTAAGGATTGAAGAACATTGAATAAGGTAAAATACATATATTATGATCTGGTTCAACCATTTAAAAGGTTTCATGACCATTCTTGAATATATTAATAGAAATTGAAAACCTGTCATACTTGAATGTGATAAATTAACACATCTCAGATGGTATTTTCATTTTTAGTGTAAGAGGTGGGGAAAAGAGTGATGATGATGAAATATCCCATTAGAATAATAAAATTATAGTCCATATAAGGTACTATAATTATCATATAATTTGGATGTAGGTAGGTTAGGGGAGAGCAATAAAAGAATAAAACTTGTAAAAGAATTTGAAAGAAAAGGGAAGAGAGGCTCACCTCTTAAGTACTCCTCCTTGAGAAACACCTTAAGGCATTTGTTTTTGGAATTTTTGTGAGACCAGTAGGTCTTGGAAGTGGGGGGGGGGATTTTAGGGAGATATTTGATAATAATTTAGGTAAGGATTGAATCTTGAGTGGTGTGGGAGGAAGAGGGTGTGAGGGGTGGTTTATATAGTGGAGGGGAGGAGGGTTTTCTTAATATTATATTCATTAATTTATTATTTCTCCACAAGACAAGAAATAGTGAGGATTCCATGAGATAGAATAGTAATAAGAGCATTTTAGTTCTAGATTTTAGTGCTTAAATCACTCATTATGCTATGAATAGTTAATTTTAATTATAATGTATTCATACGGTAAATTAATGTATTTTACTATTCACCAAAAATTCAAGTATTTTAGAAAAATAACAAAAATTAACACTAACCATTTTTGACATGTAGAATCAAAAAATGAACTCCATTTTTCAAAAATAATTTTTCTAAATATGAGAAATTTAATTTTTAATTAAAGACATTATTTAATCGAAAATACCAACACTTAAAATCATTATCTTCATTTTTAAGGTGCCTAAATTTTATTTATACATTCATGAGTAAGGTTACCATTAATAAGGTTAGTATTACTATTCATAAGGGTAGGCTACTATTCATAAGGGTATGTTACTATTATTAAGGGTAAGTTACTATTCATTAAAATTAACTTGATTCTATAAGACTCCAAATATCACCCTGATCGCAACTGTGTATGTCCGTTTTTAAAAATTCAAAACAAAAAAGTAGAAATTTTAATTTTAATATCTAGGTTATGACTATATCTTAAATAAACTATTGTTTTTTCAAAAAAAAAACTCACTGATTTATAAAATATAGGCTATCTAATTAATGAATGTATTTAAGAGAAAACATACCATAAAATGTTCGGGGTGTTATATTATTCCCTCCTTTGGAAATTTTGTCCTCAAATTTTTTCATGTATAAATCCCTCTAAAAAGATGTGGGTTGTTCTTCTTCATAACATCCTAGGTTCCCACGTTGCTTCCTCCATATTATGGTTTCTCCAAAGAACCTTTACTAGACGATTTTTCCAATTTCTCAATACCTGATCCCTAGTGTCCAGAATCTTGATAGGCTCTTCTCAGTATGAAAAATCATGTTCTAGTTCTCTTTCTTCACAGGAGAGTACATGAATTGGGTTTGGACTGTATTTCTTTAAGAAAAACACATGTAACAAATTATGAACTTTGGAGAGACTTGGTGGAATTGCTAAAAATTAAGCGATAGCTCTAATAATTTCCATAATTTCAAATGGTCCAATGAACCTGGGGCTCAGTTTTCCTTTCTTACTGGACCTTAAGACACCCTTCCATGAAGATAATTTTAGAAAGACATGATCTTCTTCTTGAAATTATAAATCCTTTCTTTGGTTGTCAGTGTAACTTTTTTTCCTACTTTGGGCTGCTTTAATACGGGCCTGAATTTTCTTTACCTTTGTAGTTGTCTCTTCAATAAGTTTTGGGCCTTAAAATTTCCTCTCTCCAAATTCATTCCAAAAAGTTGGAGTTCGACACCTCTTACCATATAATGCTTCATATGAAACCATTTGAATACTAGAATGGAAACTATTATTGTAGGAAAATTACACCAAAGACAAGTATTGATCCTACACACATTGAAAATCAAGAGAGCATGATCTCAACATGTCTTACAGTGTTTGAATAGTCCTTTCAGACTGTCCATCAGTTTGGGGGTGATAAGAATTACACATATGAAGCTCAATATCCAAATCCTTATGAATAATCTTCCATAATTTTGATGTAAACTGGGGATCTCGATTTGACACAATCGATAGAGGTGAAACACAAAGTCTTTCAACTTCATTAATATAAAGTATTTCTAAGCGTTCAAGTGGTAAATTCTCTCTTATAGAAATGAAATGTGATGATTTTGTGATATGATCAATAATTAACCATATTTCATCATTCCTTCTATGTTTCCTCAATAGTAATATGAAAAAATCCTTCATAATTTCATCCCACTTCCACATAATAATTGGTATAGGTTGTATCACCCCTCTAGGATGTTGTCTCTCTGCCTTAACTTGTTAAAAAACAAGACACCTTGACACGTAGTGAGAAATTTCTCACTTCATATTATCCCACCAGAAATGTTCCTTCAGATCTCTATACATCTTTATAATACCTAGGTGTATAGAGAAATTTGATCTATGAGAATTGTCTAATAGTTCCCTTTTTGTCTCAGGTAATAATGGAACTCATAACCTCTTCCCAAATTTCAGAACTCCTTCATCATACACAAAGTCTACCAATCTTCCATCCTTAAAAACATTAATTTTCTTATATAGATTCTCATCATTAGATTGAGATATTTTTATGTTCTATAGAAAATATGGTTTAACAATAATTTGAAAGAGGAAATATGTTTCCCCTTCCTTAACAATTCCCATATCCATATTTAGTAGATCCATGAATATAGGATCTCTCTCAATCCTCATTTGGGTCAGAAGTCCACGATCTTTTCTATTTAACGAATCTACCACCTTATTTTCCTTTCCTGGGAGGTAGTGTATTGAACAATCATAATCTTTAAGTAACTCAAGCCATCACTTTTTCCTCATGTTGATTTCTTTCTGTGTGAAAATGTATTACAAACTCTTGTGATCTATATATATCTCACATCTTTTATCGGAGAGATAATGTCTCCATATTTTCAGAGAAAAGTTTATGGATGATAACTCAAGATCATGAGTTGGGTAATTTTTCTCATGAGTCTTTATCTCCCTTAATGCATAAGTGATAACTTTATCATTTTTCATAAGGACACAACCCAATCCATTATTTTATGAATCACTGTATATTTCAAATCCCTCATTTCTAGATTAAATAGTAAAAATTGGATCATTGACCAATCTTCTTTTCAATTATTCAAATAATTGTATACAATCTTTTTTCCACACAAACTTAACCCTTTTACGTGTGATCTTGGTTAGCGGGTTAGCCAGTCGGGAAAAATTTTGAATGAAACACCGATAATAACATGCTAATCCAATAAAACTGCGTACCTTAGTTATGGTCATTGGTGTGGGAAATTCTTGGATTTCATTTGTCTTTATAGGATAAATAAGTAGTCCATACTTATAGATAATATGGCCTAGAAAAGAAACCGATTGAAGCCAAAGTTCACACTTTCTAAACTTCCCATATAATCCATTTCTTCTAAGAGTTTTAAGAATAATCCACAAGTGATTCTCATGGTATTCATAGATTTTGGAGTATACCAGGATATCATCAATAAATACCACAACAAATTTATCAAGATATTCTTTGAAAAATCTATTCATTAAATCCATGAATGCAGAGGGTGCATTAGTTAGTCCAAATGGAATCACTGTAAACTCATAATATGAATACCTGGTTTGAAATGCTGTCTTTGGAATATCTTCCTTCCTCACACACAGATGATGATATACAGATCGAAGGTCAATCTTCAAAAATTATTTTTCTCCTTAAAGTTTATCAAATAAATCATCAATTCGTGGCATAGAATACTTTTTATTTATTTTAATAACATTGATTTCCCTATAATCAATGCATAGACTCATGGATCCATCTTTCTTCTTGATAAAGAGGACATGAGATCCCCATAGAGAAACACTATTTCAAATAAATCCTTTGTCACTCAATTATTATAGTTGTTTCTTTAGCTCCACTAATTACACAATGGCCATTCTACATGGAGTCTTTGATATAGGTCTTTCACCAGGAATTAAATCAATAGAGAACTCAACTTCCTGCTCTAGAGGATATCCAGGTAAATCCTTTGGAAATAATTCAATGTATTCTTGAACTATATGTACATATTCAATTTGAATATTTATTTCCTCACCCATAAATATTGGGTTCTCTTCCTCTACAAGAATTGCATTCAGTAGAGCTACTGGGGGTGGATCTAGATAAGAATAAAATGGCGAGGCTTCTACCCTAAAAAATAAGGAATTTTACACTATTTTCAAAGATTGTAACTTACTTATTCTTACAATAAATCTTTGCATCATAATTTGATATCCAATTCATACCAAGAATTATATCAAAGTAAGTCATTGGTATAATGATATGGTTATCAAATAAAGCATGTTTATGTGTTATGAGGGGGACTGATCGACATGCCTTTGTTGTAATGATACACCCCTAGGATTTTTGACTGAAAACTCCTTTATTAAATCAAATTGGAAATGTCTAATTTTCTTGGACAACTGAGAAGATATAAATGAATTTGATAATTCAGAATCAAATAAAGTGTTGGCTATGTTTGAGGAAACAATTAAAGTACCTGCCACTACATCATTAGAAACTTCAACCTCCATGGTTTTAATCTTATAAGATTTCCGTTTCTTTAGTGTAATTTTATGGGGAAAGTTTCCTTATCCCTTAGGAAACTCATTTTCATAGTGTCCCATCTATCTACAATTTTTGAATTTAACATCATTGACTTGTTTCTTCCCCTTACTTTCTTTAGACCGATGACCCTTTTCTCCACACTTATAGAAGACTCCCATGCCTTTCAATAATTTCCTAGGATGATTATTTCCACATTTATTGCATAATGGGAATTTCTTCATTCCCTTGTTCTTATTTTGAACTTAACCTTTTCCATGGTTATCAGATTACCACTTCTTATCTTGGTTTCCCTTGAAAAAATTTGATCTAGAAAATTTCTTCTTTGTTTTGATGGAACTTAATACAATTTGATCATATGATGAAAATGTCTGAGAAGAGAGTTCCCTTAGAATTATTTTCTTAAGAACTTCAAAGAAATGATCAATCTTGTCTTCCAAGTCTCGGACGTAATATATGGTATACCTAGTTAGTCTTGTGAAGGTAGCCTCATAATTTGCAAGACTATCTTATTCCCTTTTCTTTAAGCCAAAAAAATTCCTCTTCATTTTGGTTTGTTGCTCACGAGGGAAATATTTTTTGAAGAGTATTTCATTAAAATTCATCTATTATATATCTTATATTTCTTCTTCCTCAGTGGAATTCTAGATTAAAGACCACTATTGATCAGTGTCACCCTTGAGACAATATACTGCCAGCACTACCTTTTCATTTTCATTACATCTTAATTCCCTGAATATCTTTTCAAGATAATTGATCCACTGATCAGCTACCACTGGATTAGTAGTCCCACTAAAATATGGGGGCTTATACCACATGAAATGATCCAACATAGGTGTATCATGGTTACTCATCACGACCTGAGTAAGTTTTCCCAATGTGGTCACGATCTGATCCGCTCCAACATTGACTGTGTTGACTTGCTCCGTGGGAAAATCCCTAAATTTCCCATGAGTATTGATTACCCTTCCTCCATTAGGCTCCATTTATAAATAATGGCATACACTAGATTAAAATATCAATCATAATTTATAGTCTCAACTATAAAAATACTTAACATAAATCAAAATTCTGTGCACAACTAATATCATAAACATGGTTTCTATGAAAAACAATTTACATTAAAATCCTTCATCATAGCTTATAAAGAAAATATGAATTATCCTAAGAATATCCCTTAGTATTGTCAAAACAATAGTGCAGAAAGTATTGTTGTCGTGTACCAGGATACCCCAAGTCAAGCCTGAAACTCCTTGTCAGAGTTTTCACTCCTAGGTACATCTGTGCCAGAGCTACCTCTACCTATTTTTATCCAGAAATGGATGTATTTTCTAGAAATATACACATAATATATTACTTAAAAAAATTATAGGATTTTATTGTATGTTTTTACTCAAATAATATCTTAGGGATTTGTTCTCTAATCTACATTTTATAATCTAGTTTCCAAGTTTGCTACTAAACTTCATCTTATACCAATTGTAACACCTCGACCCCTCTAGACTGGAGCCGGTACATTACTTATTACATTGGCATGCTTAAAAGGAATTAAATCCCAAAGAAATGATCAGTTTAGTAGTATTGAAGAAACTATATACATATATGTAACTCAAATTACATTTGGAAAGGTAAAAAAATACAATACATAACAAAAACTAAAAAAAACTACAACCACAAGAACTCCATAAATAGCCTCCTCTTCATAACCCATTGAAGGTAAATAAATGAAAGAGGTGAGATAAAATGCTTAGTAAGGGTTAGAAATAGTGGAAGTATGAATCAATAATAACTGAATCATAAACAAATTGGCATAGTCAATATGGCATGGTGAATAAATGAAAAACAAACACCATTAATAAATTGAGAATGAAACTACATCCATAGATTTTGTCATAGTAAAAACCTAATGGATAGTAATAACTAAAAATGAATAAAAATAATGATTATTAATTGGAAGTCATGTTTCTAGAACATGATACTATAATAACGTTAAAACGGTTTAGTTCTGTGGGTAGAAATCCATCATATTTTTGGAAACAACCTCGAAGGGTTTGTCGCCAACTGATTTGTCTCATGAGACCTATTGATGCATCAAGGGGATATAGCGGGACCTACCAATCACTTCATGTTAAAGTAATTATTTATACATATATTCAATACAACATCAATATTCCTTTACATTATCCACATATAATATAGGATACATATTCCTCAATACTTTCATAGTTAAAACAATATTCAAAATAAACACCGTTTGTAAAATGGTATACGACTTATAGAATAATGATATACACAATATGAGAATATGGAAATTTAATAGAAAAATAATTTCAAATGAAAATTGATCTCAAATGGGCAGTAGGTACACCACATAAAAATTATTAGGTGCACAATACAAAGTAAGTCACAACGAAATGGAAAATTGAGACAAAGCCCATTACCTCATTGTAATCAATAGTTTAGTGTGACCAAGAATTAATAATCATAAAATGAATAATTTAATACCATGAACATAAATAGAATAATTATATTATATATAAAACGTCAGTACACATACACCACATTCAAGAAATAAGTGGTGATCAATGGAAATTTCACAGAAATATAAGTGAGATGAGAAACCCCTCACAAACATTTTCGGCATGGTAATGTGTGTTCTTGTGAGGCCTTAATGAGAGGAAAATGGGTATCCCATTATTTATATATCATAAGGAAAGTATGGGGGAGGTTCAGAAACATACCCCATTATTAGGAATTAAAAATAAAAGGACACATTATAGGGGAAATTCTTGAACAAAAGTGAAAGAGAGGATCCCTTACCTTATACTCAAATGTGTTCTTCGTTTGATCTTGAAGACCTAAATAATAAAATTTATCTTCATTTATTAATAATTACAGAACCTCCTATACATGTAATTGATTTATTATAACCTTATTAGGTTCATTAATTTCCTTTTTTATGGGTTTAGTAGGTTCAATTTTATTGTTTTTGAAGCATTTTCTTCCTTGGTTTTCATGATCGGTTTACCTGTATTTATGAATGGAAGTTCGTTTGAAATGTGGTTAAACATTCAGAGTTATTAATATATATTATTAGTTACATTCCAGATATATAAATTATTTCATAATGATTTTGGATTATATACCATGAGGATAACTCATTAGTTAAAAGTTAATTACAAATGCTTGGATTAACTTAGCGGTTTTGTGCATAATGAACTTGTTTTGTATTATTATTTTATATTATGAGTGTGTAAGTATTAAAGAACATTGAATAACGTAAAATACATATTTTATGATCTGGTTCGACCATTAAAATGGTTTCATGTCCATTCTTGAAGATATTAATAGAAATTGAAAACCCGTCGTCCTTGAATGTGATAAATTAACACATCTCGGACGGTATTTTCATTTTTAGTGTATGAGGTGGGGGAAAAGAGAGATGATGATTAAATATCCCATTAGAATAATAAAATTACATTAAATTTAAGGTAATGTAATTATTCTAGCATTTGGATTTATGGAGGTTAGTATAGAGCAACAAAATAATAAAACTTGTAAAAGAATTTGAAAGAAAAGGGAAGAGAGGCTCACCTCTTGAGTACTCCTCCTTGAGAAACTCCTTAAGGCCTTTGTTTTTGGCCTTTTGGTGAGACCATTAGGTATTGGACGTGGGGAAGGAGCTTAGGGAGATATTTGAGTATAATTTAGTCAAGGATTGAAGCTTGAGTGGTGTTGGAGGAAGAGGGGGTGAGGGGTGGTTTATATAGTGGAGGGGAGGAGGGTTTTCATAATATTATATTCATTAATTTATTATTTCTCCACAATACAAGAAATAGTGAGGATTCCATGACATATAATAGTAATAAGAGAATGTTATTTATATATTTTTGTGCTTACATAACTCATGATTTTATTAAAAGTTAATTATAATCATAATGTATTTATACGGTAAATTAATGTATTTTACTATTCACAAAAAATTCAAGTATTTCAGAAAAATAAAAAAAATTCACCCTAACCATTTTTTGATGCGTAGAATCCAAAAATGAAATACATTTTTCAAAAATATTTTTCTAAATATGATAAATTTTATTTTTAATTAAAAACATTATTTAATCGAAAAATACCAATACTTAAAATATTCATCTTCATTTTTAAGGTGCCTAAATTTTATTTATACATTCATGAGTAAAGTTACCATTCATAAAGGTTGTATTAATATTCACAAGGTTAAGTTACTATTCATAAGGGTATGTTAATATTCATAAGGGTAATTTAATATTTACTTCAAATTAACATGATTCTATCAGACTCCAAATACCACCCTCATCGCAACTATGTTTGTCCGTTTTTTCAAAATTCAAACACAAAAGTGGAAAATTTAAGTTTAATAGCTAGGCTAGGACTATATATTAAATAACCAAGTTTTGTTTCAAAGAAACTCATTGCTTTATGAAATATAGGCTATCTAATGAATAGAATGTATTTAAAAGAAACATACCATAAAATGTTCGAGGTTTTATATTTGATATTGGTAATTTTCTGGTTATGTTTATATATTTGGTTATTGTTTATTTATTTTTATATGGTGTTTTACTCCAAAAAATAGTGTATAGTCTCCTGATGATTAATATTAAACCCTCACTACTAGTCCCCAGCCTCTGGTGTACGAGGAGGTTCGTTTGAGGTCACGTCAAAAACCGGCTTGAGGCACCGATGTGTGGTAAACGGGTCAGGATGTTACAACCACCCTCTCGCCTCACCTCAATGAATCTCCATCATACTTCACCCCTCAAGCTGAACTTGGTGCACATGGACCCCCTGTACGGTGAGACCCCCTAACCTGGGTTTCCATGGGATTCACAGTTCCTCCTGGACCCGATCGTTCTGACCAAAAACAGGTCTGGACTGGCTTGCCTAGCCCAAAATAGCCCTATAATGGGTTTTCCTGGCCCGAAACGGGAATGCAGCATTACTACCTATTCTACGATGGCCCTGGGTGGGATTTGATGGACTGATATTTTTTTATACAGTCAGTATTAAATTAGTTAATTAATTTAATTTTAGTATTAAATTAAATTAATTAAAGATTATTTCTTTTTAAAAATAAAAATATTTAATATTCTAAAAAAATTAATTTAATTTTAGTATTAAATTAAATTAACTAATGAATTAAATCTTTGGGAAAGAAAAATTAATTAATGAAAATACCGAACAAGAATAAATTATTTGAATTTAAATAATTAATTTAATTTATTTAAATGATCTCATACTTTAAATTTATTGCAATTTAATTTAACTGTGCTTTAATTTTACCTATATATTAGTCTTGAGAACTAATTGTACTTGTGTATGTCTAGGTTAATTGATTTAATTATTTATTAAGTGTGTGTAATGTTTGTAACAAGTAGTTAATTATACGACGATCTGCGCATTGTCTTCTCATTCAATATGCATAAGGGTCCACACGTCCAATTTATCTGTATATATTTTACACTTCCCTGGGCCCCTTCACATGCATGGGAGTATAATTGTACATTTGATGATGATGATTTAAGATGCAAAACACACAAATATGAGGTGGTACTCCAGACGAGAAGCAAAAACACTAGATTATAGGTGAGCTACAATAGGAGTCAGAACTAGACTCAGGTATGATAACCCCTAGGTCATGATTGATATATTAATTTTAAAATGGATCAATCATAGTTAGATTCTTAAGACCAGTCAGGTAAAATTATTTACTTTATACACTATTTATTATTTTATACATGTGCATGTTTACTAAGAGAATACATAAAATAATAAGTAAGAAAAATTCATAAGGACACGATAAATGTTTTTCTATTAATTCATTTTCATTTGTGAGCGTGAAAACATAGTTTGAATATATTTAATAGAAATGTATTACATTCATCATAAAATAATAAAAACCCCCTCAAAGATATATTAAATCGTAATACCTTCTATTGCTCAAATTTGAATAAAACCAGGTGTATGGGGTGGTCATCAGCCATAATTGAGGGTGCCTCCTAATACCAGAGTTTTTATGATAGTAATGAGTTGACTTAACTAAAGTTGGTAATAAATGTGTAGTAATAACTATATTTACATCAACTTAGAGGAAAATCATTTAGATAATCAAGATTACGATTCTAATAAGATCAGACTTTACTCAACAGATCAAGGAACCACGAGTTAATGTGGTTGGCCAACCTAGTTCCTACCTTGGAACTCTTCGAGTAGTGGTTTATCCATAACTTGTAGAATATGAGGGGAAGTTTTGAGGATCCTTACCACTAGAATACTGAAGTGATAGATTACTCCAAATCTAGTTGTTAGGTCCACTGAAGTTCGATAAAATAGTGGTATACATTTAATGACTTAATAATTAATTAATAAAAAATATCTAAAAGGTAACCGAGATAAATTAACAACTGCTAAAATTTAGTTTTTATGGATAAAAATGGAAATCAACAACACCACCAGAACATTATCACTACGATCCATAGTAGATAAATAAAATATCTGGACCAGCCCTAACATACTAGAGTGGTACAGGTGCTTACACATAGTACTACACCAAGAGAGGAAGATCTATGTGTTGAATTCCTCAACTCCTATTGAGGCTCCTTTTGGAGAAAGAAATAAAGATAAATATAAATATAAAAATTATGTAGATGACACATTATACGTAAAATTTATCATGTTTTCATCTATGTCCAGTCAACTGTGTAAAGTTCATGAGGATGAAGATGCCTACAAGATTCATACTCATCTCTCACAATTATATTAGGAGAGAGCTAGACAAGAAAGGTATGAGATATGAAGTTAACTTTATAGGTGAATTATAGAAGTTTTGAATCAAGAAGGACCTCATGTACTCAATATTATTAGGTACATTGAGATACTTGAAGTCCCTGGGTTCAAGATGAACTAAGAAATAGAAACTGATCTCATTATTTCCTCTTTATTTTCAACATTTTCAAATTTCATTGTTAACTACCATGCAAATAACATTACCAATTCACTCTTAAATATTTTGGAATTATTTCTCCAAGTAGATAATGATAGGAAGAATTAAAATTCCTCTTTCATTATGGAAAACAAGTGGAGGAAGGGAAAGAGTAAGGGGTTTAAGGATAAGTCAAAGATAAAGACACTGATGAATCGTCCTTCCAAAAATTGAAATATACATAGGGAGGTAAATGCACAGGAGGTTTTCTGCTTTATATGTGGCAATAAAGGCCACTGGAATAAGAATTAGAGTTGGGAAGAAGAATAAAATTGAAACTGATAATTCAATTATTTTTTTCATTTAATGCAGCATGTCTTTATTTACAAGATGTGTATTAGATACATCATATAGATCACACATTTTTATTCATATATAGAAACCAAATAGATTCAAGAAGATTGTAAAGGGAGAAGTGGATCTCTGAGATGAAAATGGTGCATGTATAACTTCCATATTAGTGAGATATTATAACCTAAATTTTCCTAATGGTTTAGTTCTTGTATTAAGTCATTGTTATTATGTTACTTAAGTTACTAGAAACATAATCTCGGTGTCAAATCTAGACATCATGAGATTTTATTTCAAGTTTGGAAATAAATGTTAACACTTTTATAAGGATAATATGTGTTATGGTATGTCACATCTTAATAATGGTTTATATATACTGGAACTCAAAAACCCAGTTTTGAAAATCAATGAAAATACCATCAAACATGACTCATATAACACTCTACTATGGAATCTCAGGCTTGGTCATGTAAATGAAAAGAGATTACAGAAATTATTTCCTATAAAACTTTAAGCTTGGTCATATAAATCAGAATTGATTACAAAAATTACATTAGGTATGGTATTTATACTCAACAGATTTAAAACCCCTGAATGTATGTCACATTTGTTTACAAGGGAAAATGAAAAAAACACCCTTCTCTAGGAATGGAGAAAGATCCACTAAATTAATAGAATTAATTCACACTGATGTATGTGGTCCATTTCTAGTAGAGGAAAGGAGAGGGTTTTCATACTTCATTACTTTTACTGATGACTACAATAGGTATGACTATATCTACTTAGTGTGGTATAAGTCAGATTCCTTTTAGATATTTAATAAATATGAATATGAAGTAGTAAATGATCCTGATACAAAGATTAATGCACTCCACTTAGACCGAGGTAGAGAGTATCTTAACCAAGATTTCATTGATCACTTAAAGGAGTGTGGGATTGTATCCCAACTCGCTGCTCCTTATTCACCACTGTGTAATGGTGTTACTGAAATGAGGAATAAGACCTCACTTTTCATGGTTAGATCAATGATGAGTAATAAAACTCATCCATTATCCATTTGGGGATACATCTTATAGACAAAAAAATATACCCTTAACTAAGTACCAACTAAATCTATAAATGATATTCCATATGATTTGTGGCATAGAAAGAAACCCATTCTATCACATATATGTGTATGGGGATGCAAGGCTTTTTTCATGAATATACCTAGTGAAAATTTGACATCCCAAAGCATGAAGTTCATTTTTATATGTTATCCTAAAGAAACCAAAGTATATCGCCTATATAAACCTTTAGATTGAAAAGTGATTGTGAAAAGACAATCCATATTTTTAGAAAGGGAACTAATTTCCAAGGGAAATAGTGGGAGAAATAATGACTTCGATGAAGTTAATGCTCTAGATGCACAAGAGTTGGTACAAGAATAATTTCCCAAGGAGAAAATGGGAGATGCATATGTTCCCGAGACACAATTACTTAATAGGACAACTTGAGAGTTTATAGAAACATAGAATTATGGTTTTCCTTTCATCGAGTTAGGTGAAAAATTACCCCTTGAGGATGGTGAACCTATAACCTACAAGGAAGTAGTATAAGGCTAGGATACTACAAAATGGAATGATGCCATGCATTCTAAGATGGATTCTATGTACCAAAATCAAGTTTGTATTTTAGTAGACCCTCTATCTGATGTTAATACCTTTAGGTGGAAATGGGTATTTAAGAAAAATTTGGACATGGATGTCATGTTTAATACCTATAAGGAAAGACTAGTGGTAAAGAGTTTCAGGAAATGTCATGACATAGACTATGAAAAAACCTTCTCACTAGTAGAGATCCATTTATAGGTTAAAGAAAGCATCATGATCATGGAATGTTCATTTTTATGAGTCCATAAGACAATTTGTTTTTTTTTCCAAAATGAAAGAATTACTTGTGTATATAAGAAGGTTAATTGGAATGCCTTAATTTTCCTAGAATTATATATTGATGACATATTAATTATGGGAAACAAAGTGAAAGTCTAATAGTCAATTAAGACTTGGTTAAATGAGTGATTCTCTATGAAAGATTTAGGTGAAACAACCTACATTCTAGGTATCAAGATCTATGAAGATAGATCTTAGAGGCTGCCTGAGCTAAGTCAAAGTACATATATTGACAATATACTCAAAAGGTATAGTATGGAACAATCCAAGAGAGGGTTGTTGCCCATGTCACATGGTATAAATATCTCTAAGAAAATTAGTCCACAACCATAATAGGAGACTGCAATGATGAGTAGAATATATTATGCATTGATAATGGGATCTATCATGTATGTCCTGCTATGTTCTAGGTTTGATGCTGAATTTTATTTAAGCATGATGGGAAGATATCAAGCTAATCCAGAAGATCTTCATTGGGTAGCTATCAAAACTATCCTTAAGTACTTGAGGAATACAAAGGATATGATCCTGGTATATGGAGGAGATGAGTAACTAGTAGTGAGAGGATATATAGATGATAGATTCTAAATAGATCATGATGATCTAAAATCACATTCACGGTACGTCTTTTTCTTGAATACTGGTGCAGTGAGCTGGAGAATCTCAAAGAAACATATAGTCTCCAATTCTACAGCAAAATCCGAGTATATAGAGGCTTCTGATGCAACTAAGGAGGAATTTTTGATACACAAATTTATCTCAAAAATTGTTGTTGTGCCTAGAAGTTCAGACTCTATTCCAGTTTATTGTGATAACCCTGAAGAAGTGATGCTTGTCAAGGATCCCATGTTAGACTAGAGGACAAAACATATAATTTGGAAGTTTTATCTCTTGAGGGATTTCTATTATAGAGGTGAAGTCACAATTAGTGTATTAGCCATAGAGGGCAATGTTGAAGACCCCCTGACTAAAGCCATATCTTTATAGAAGCATTATTCACTTGTGATAGATAGCGATTTTAGACTTGTTAGAAGTTTTCTCTAGTGTAAGTAAGAGTTTTGAAAGTGGGTTCCATAGAACCAACTTAGGTATGCACTTTTATTACCATTACATGTATACATTTTGATATATACATGTGTTTATCTTACCATAATAGTGTTGATACTTATGAATCCACTATATTTATGGTAATTTATTTATATTTCATATCATATCAAAGGGTTATAATAGTTCACTGGTTATAATGAGAACCTATAGATACTATGAAATTAATATTAATGTTATTTCCTATGGTCTAGATACACCATACTGAAAAGACACAGATGATGTGAGACCATTAGGTGATGAAGTCTCATAAGAATTAAGACTTTTTTCTCATTAAATTCACACTTAGTTATCTCAAGTAGATGAGATCATGAAGACAAACCTACCAATAGGAATATCACATGTTCTGAGTGTCACTATTTTTTTCTATCTATAGAGATGAGTATTAATCTCCTGACTTGAGATCATTATTAACGCATGTCATTTGATCTCATACTTTTATGCAATTAAAAAACCATGACATTGAATTTGTGGTTAGGAAACCTGTGTTGGGTGCATCATTGGTGGTATTAAATTGATTGAATGGCCAAGATAAAATTTGTCACTTCTAAGTTGATGAAGTAATATCTCAGGCTTGGTTGATCAGGACGGTAGTACCTTCATAAATTCATGGCCATGGTAGTCAAAGGTAAGTTCATCTTGTTAGATCAACAAATAATAAAGTAAAGGTGATGACATAAGCATGTGTTCTATTTTATGAGACATCATATGATAAAGAGATTATATTACATAGTGCATGTTCGTGGGATGAATTTAATTTCTATGACTATTCCTGATCTCTTTAGGGTTCTTGAGGGGTTGCTAGACCATACTTCTGGTCTATGAATACTATTCACTGTTATCAAGATAAGGTCTTAGAGGGTCACATACAATAGAATATTCAAGAATCTGCCCTATTATGGTGAATAGGTATATAGGACATGGTTGGCCCCACCATGAGGTTTGAGAGCTGTCCAAGTTTTATCAAGCACTAATAAATAAATAAATTCATTATTATTTAAGTATAGAATATTTGGGTTGAATTTATTTATTAAAATTATTTTTAAGTTTTTAAGTAAATAGATGAAATAATATTATACAAATTAATATTATTTTAATATTCAAGGTTAGTTTAATATTAGCAAGAATTACAAGTTGAGTTAATAACTTGGGTTTATCACGTAATATATTTATTATATGTTACAAGTATGTGGTAAAATATAAATAATATTTTTGATTTAGTTAGTCCATAATAATTATTTATTTATTACTTATTAAGTGGGTATTAAATATTCAGGGGTCAAGGAACCCTAATAGAGTATTTTAGACATCCACTATATAAGTCAAGGAGAAGCTCATTCCATGTACCATTCATCGTTCAGAATTGATAGATTCTATCTCCTCCTAAATCCTAGAGACATAATCACTCTAACCAAGAAGATGATTCAATAACACCTTCGCGGATTAGAGGCATAGGATCATGGTGATCTAAGTGATTTAAAAGAGATCGTCAAATATTCACGTTAGCACCATAAATTTGGAAAACTATGTACACATGAATTATTGAATCATTTTTTAATGATCTAGAGGGGTTTGACCTCAGATATTTCAAGAAATAGTCACTGGTGATGTTTTATAGATGGTAACTCTTCGATTCGAATAAGGTATTCATTCATGTTTAATTTTTTCGTTGAATAATTCATGTGAGATACTTGGGTTGTATCAAGTCTTGGATCATTAGAGATGAAGAATTTTTGTTGCTACGATGATGAAAATTTTTAAATCCCCAGCCCACTGGCTTCCACTGCGCCCCTGGTACATTCACTTAGTATTTAAGAGGTTTTACTTTTAAAGTATCACCGATTTAATATACATCATATGAATATTAAATTCATAATTATTACATCTTATGTAATCATTATCTTCTCATGTTTTTTTGTGTATGTATGTTTCTAATGATTTAGTTTTTGAATCCATATTCAAACCACCAAATTAATGAGTTCAAACCACATTAATGTGAAACTATTTTCACAACCTACAATACATGTTAATTACCCAAATATAGAAGGAAAAACATATTCATACATATCTATATGTATCATATGCATAAGGTACATGAAATTTTCATGTAAATTCATATAGTTATATGAGATTCATAATATCCACATGAGTAAACTCAGAGAGATAGATAGCCAACCCTATTGATATTTCTAGACAACACATAAGTCTCTAGGAAGATATGTAGTTTGACCCCAAGTCCCTCTCTGCATGGAGAATTTACTCAAGAGAGAATTAAATTTTTAATAACCACCCAATATGAAAAAATTATTCCTAAAAACTAAATTCAAGATAATAACATTAATTAAAAACCAAGTTCAAGGTAAATGAAAACTAAATTTTATGATTTCACACTTATCATGAATTGAAAGGCTCTATCCTAGAAGCAATATATCCTATAATTTTTTCATACACAATATTCAAATTTCATAAATAAGTTACTAAATATGAATAATAAAAAAATTAAAAAAAAATAAAAAAACATTTTATTTATTTTCCAAAACATGATATGAAAACATGAGTTTTTCATAAATAAATGTCTATAATAAACATTTTATAAATTATCAAGTATATATATATATATATTAACTTCATTTTAATATGAAAACTTTCATATTTTGTATTATATTACATTTATATGATATTTCTTGAATCGTAAACATTTTATAATCTAATTTATATTTTATAAACATTTTATATAATCTAAATATCATATATTTTTGTAAATTATAGACACTAAAAATTACCCATTATGATTTATAAATAATAATTTTTTATTTCTAGATCATATGTTATGCCATGTAATTTTTTAAGTATTTTAAATATTAAAATTTAATATTTTGTAATAAAATGTTTCATAAACATTTAGTTATAATAATGGTGAGAACTTTCCTAGAAGGACACATCTCTTTTAATATGAAAAAAAACTACAATAATCTAAATTATGGTATTTTACAAGGATCCCTTTGAAAAAGGGGAATAATATCCTCAAAAAAGTGATCATAAAAATTTAATCAATACTAATACCTTTCTTTTAAATCCCATAAACTAATTGGTTGGCTTCCTGGTATGCATGTGTGATGAAGTAACATATAAATGAGATAAGCTCTATGCATTTGATCTACTTGGTAGTGAGTTTCTATAAAAGATGTATTTGACAAAATCTTATAGATTTCAGATGGATGCTGGAATCACAACCAATCCAGAGTTTGTCCCATCATCTTTTCATTTCCATATCAAAGAAATTATTCAATCCCAACATTTCATCTTCCAAAGATGATGCAATTACACAATTTCCATAAAGACATCCCATTATTACACCATAGTGATCTATGAATACTACTTTGAATCATGATTAACCTATATTAGATCTTAATTCACCATCTAAGTTTCATTTAATCCATCCAATAAGTGGGGATTTTCACATGATTTCAATATTTCTATGGGTTAGAGGAAAATCACTAGCAATTCCAAGTCTTCTGAGAATAGAAAAATCTTGAACGGTGTTATCACAATGGATATTCTATAAAGGGTTAAAATTTTTCACTGCAACTATGATTTTCACTAGAGAATATAAAATATGGAAGTGATCCTAATCATGGATGTTTCTATTCCAACTATTCTAGAAGATATTAATAATCTCAACACAAGCCACCTAAAATTGATTGAATAGTTATGGTGAAACAGAAATTCGTAAATAGTCTGTATGCCGCACTAGTACAAATTTAGTCTGATGGATATTCACTTAAAACATGTCATAGATGATGTTAAAATCCCAATACACCAGTGCCTATTCCCATTAATTTCATTGTGAAATTTCCTTGATGTGAGAATCTTGTTTCCTGCTGGTTCCCAAATTAGGAGATCCTCATGATTAATGAAGACATAATTTCCAATCACCTATTTAACCACATCTGGATGTTCAATAGAGGAGGTGTATAATTGTTATTTGGTCATAGAATTTATTTTCATCATAATATCAACAAAGATAAGAAGATCCAACAAGGGGGTTCCAATCCAATTATCAAACTAAAAACTAAGAGAGGAGTTCTTGTTCACTAACTAATGGTCTTGAGAGGTGACACTAAAAAAAGAATATTTGGGAGATGAAAAAAAATAAAAGGGACCTATTTACTAAATTTGAACTTATTGATTCAAAATATGAAATCCATTTTATCAAATTCAATTTACAGAAGTGATAGAAACTAATTTAAGATAAAAAACAAAACACAACAAATAACTATTTTTTAGAAAAATGCATTTCTAAGTCGAAAAATGAAGTTATACCAAAATTATGTATAATGATGATTCAAATTTAATTAATTATATTATTTTTAAATAAATTAGGATTATGTTAATTTTGGATTAAATTCAAATCATTATGAATCTATTTCAATTAAAAGGAATGACAGTTCTACAAAAAAATGGTGTTTTTCACTATTTATTAAAAAAATCAATTTTTTTATAAAAATATAAAAATTTAAACCTAATATAATATTGTAATTATTAATTTTAAATGATATAATTTACAAAAAATAATAATTTAATAGGTTTTCCTGGGTTTTTTATGCAGCACTCATGATTTCAAGTAAGTAACCCTTGCTTTATATATTTTAAGTATGTAAAGTGTTTGGATAAATTTTATAAAGGATTAGAAGAATTTTAGAATGTTTTTGGGTATTTTATGGAGGTGAAGAATTTGATTATTTTTAGTAGAAACTATGAAACACTTCTTGAAAAGAGTGAAAAGTGAGGTAGTTGGTTCCAGGTTGGTGCATAGTTTGGTCAAACCATACAACTGACCAGAAAAAACCATATAAAGTGGGACAAAGTTATTTTTCATAGTTGTTTCATGGTTTTTATAACTGTGTGAGACAAATGTGTGAGGTTCTTCTTGTGGTCGATGCCTATGAACAATTATCACGTAGTTTTCCTAACTATGCAAGCTAACCCTGCATAGCTAAAAGTGAGATCTGATAATTGTGTATCTCACTCAGTTTAACCCCTTAACCCCTTGTTTTTCCTCTATTATGACCCTAAATCGGTTTTCCCTCATACCAAAGGCTTTGGAGACTATTACCTTTTAATTTAGGGTGATCTGTTGACAAATCTTTGTGCATTAAAGCCCAAATTTCTTGGTAAGTCTTCTTTCTTGGTGTTTTTTCTTAGATATCATCTTCTTATCTATCTTGGATTCATAAACCTAATCTATTATATATATATATATATATGTTAGTTGATTCCAATCATGATGATATTTTGTTCTGTTGAAGATAAGTAATGAGATCTATGATTGGTTTTGGATTTTAACTCATTTTTTTGTAGTATTTGTGTCATTATTTATTTTATCCATAGTTTCTAAGGTAGGTGGATTCATTCTCAAATCCTTTTATCATAACTTGAAGGCTTGGCTTCAAATGTTTTAAATTACTTGGAATTTTTTGTGAATTGTTTTTGAAAATATTTGTATAAACCTTTTTTAGTGATTCTTTGTAAAATTGTAGAATTATTGTGCAAATTTCTTTGTTGAATGATTTTAAAATGATGATTTTAAAATGTATGTTTGGTTTGATTCATGGAAAAATGTTTGGTGGAAAATTTTTCAATAAAAATATTGTTTTATTTAAATGTTTTGACATAATTTGTTTTTCATGGTTATGGCATAATTGGTTGATGTGTATTCATTTTCATTGACATGACCCTATGGAAGGGGCATGTTCCATTGGGGCACTAGTGCATGATTACCTTGTGACGACTTGATAGATCAATGAGAGACCACTCATGCATATGGAACTGTCACTGGACATGCATATGTGGATGTTTTAATTGAAATGGGGTTGCCAAATGGATTTTTGAAACGGTTTGAGGTACTTGTTTGGTTGTTCTCCATGAAAACTTTTTTATTGAAAAAATTCTTGGTGGTGATATAAACTAGTAATTTTTTTAAATGTTTTTATATAATTGTTTTATATAAATGTACCAAAAGTTTCTATCCTAGTGGAGTGAGTACAAAAATCATTTGGGGAAAACCAGATGAGTTTCATTACTTACCCCCTATTTTTACACTTTAGTGATTTTTTAGATATTGTTTATCAGGACACAAGTAAAGGAAATGTATATCATTTATTTAGTTATGTTTCATGATTCCTTAGGATTTGATCATGGAGTTGGAGCTTGGATCATGTTGGGAGCTATGAAGTTGGTGTCTTGATGTCTTTGAGGTTTGTTGGTTTTATCTTCCTCTTTGTACTATGATATAGTTTGGTTATAGTGTAGTTGGTATTGTTTTATTTTTTAGTTACTTTGAGTTATAATAATCAAGTTTCATTAATCATTTAGAGGTTTTTTTTGTTATGGTATGTTGGTTGTGGTTGTTTTATTTTCAAAGGGAAAATTTCTCCCCAATTGTACTGAAGCTCTTGCCATTTATTTCCAGCCTTTGGTGTCTTGGAGATGTCACCAAAGACCAAGTAGTAATTCCAGCTCATATCAAGATAATGAGGAGGGGTAGGATGTTATAAGTGGTATCCGTTTGTTCAATCCTTGTGTATCAGTTGTGCCCATCTTGGAGTTGAAAATTTATTCTGGTTTAGTCCTTTATTTGAGATGGTCAAATGAAGTATGATTATTAGAACTTAGAATGTAGAGAATAAAATGTTACAGCTAACCTATTTATGCTGAACCTAAACTTACCACAGAGTTGGATAAATAAGTGTTTTGACGCACTTATAGAGTGGTTACCTCATTGTCATGAGTTTAGCCAATGAGAAGAGCATAACATGCATTTTTTAAATGACTTCCTACTAGGAGTGAATAATTCATTTTGAGTAATGATTTATTATTTGGTGAAAACGCGTTGATTATCGAATTTTTTTGAAATTGTTTTCAAATGTGAGATTTTGAAAAGGGCATGGTTTTAGTATTTTTAAAATGGTTTAATTTCAAAAATATAATGGAATTTTAAAAAATGGGTTAAAAATGGAAAGTGTTGATTTTTGGAAATAATTTTTATGATAATTATGATGTGGTAAATTTGAAATTGTTATGAATTTAGTTTCTAGAGTGAGATTTTTGTAATTTTGTTTTGGTTATAGAAAATGGAACTGGTTAGCCATAGAAGATACCAACCGGAAGGAGATATTGAGAATGTGGTTTCACCTAAGCCACATATGAACCAACAAATAGTTTAGAGTATTTTATAGAGTTTTCATGTTCTGAATTGGGAAAAAAGGGATGAACCAAAGAAAGTGGATCATTCCATTTAGTTCTAGAAGAAGAATACACCCATTTTTTGGGGCGATTTGGAACCTAAAAAGGTAGAGGTGTAGCTGAATAGGATGAATCATATCTTCAATTTTCTTAGAACACTAATAGATTTGAAATTCAAGTTGATAATGTATATGATGGAGGATCTTTCATGCCAGTGGTGGGATTTAGTAGCTTAAGATAAATTATTCCATAACATTGGATGAGGGGATTTTGAAGAATTTCTCAAAAAAAAAAATTGTATCCTCACACGTTTAGAATTGGGGAAAAGATCCTTTTAGTGATAGATTACATGGATAAATTTATGAATTTAGTCCTCTTTTCACCTAAAATTTCTGCTAGTGCATCCTTTAAGGCACACATTTTTGAATCAGGGTTGAGGAAAGAGATTCACTTGATGATTTACACGTTCTTTTATAACGGATTATACATGATAATCAATAGAGATAAAGTTTCAGAAAGATACATCTCAGGATATACCAATGGATGAAGGTTGTTGATACCTATGGTAAATTGTGGGACCTCTAATGCTGGGAACAAGAGAAAGAGGGACACATATTTCCAAGGTAGTGTAATGACTTAGAATCAGATGACTCGATCGATGAATCTTACATAAAAAACCAAGAGTAAATTTGGATGTTTCAAATGTGGATATTTTGATCAGATGAAATAATATTTTATGACACCACCTTGATCATGAAATAATTTCAATCAGATGGGGAATCTTCAGTTATATTGTTGCAGTACTCCATGGTCAGGTGTTCGAGACACATCTTATAGTTCACAGATGTCGTATGATTCAATGGGATGAGTGCAGTAGAATAATTCTCATCAATAAAACCAAGATAGAAATTGTGATTCTAGGAATACCATGACTCCTCAGGAAGTGAAATATCAACAGGTAAATAAATAATAAAGTGCAGGGAGTAATAAATTATATGAAGCCAAATAGGTGATTATGGATGATCAATATAAACTATCAACAGTGAGAGATACAATTATTTTGGATTATACTCTTATGAAATATTTTTTTATATGGGTGCATCCCATTTGTTTATTTCTTCTCATGTTGTTGATATTATGGGTTTGAATGTTGAGATGATGCCTTCTATTTTGAAACTTCAAAATCCTCTTAGATAAAGAGAATTTTGAGTCTTTGTGCACAAATCATGTTCTATAACTATTGATGGATATTAGTTGATATGATATTTTTTTTTGTACTTTTAGATGGATGTCTGTGACATAATCCTAGGTATGGATTTGTTGACTATGTTCTAATATTACATCGATTATTATAACTGAATGGTTAGTTTTATGAATAATGATGATGTCGATAATCTATTTATAGGAGATTAGAATGTAAATCTAGGCGCAACAGACATGTTGGCACCGATAGTTGGATCTATCTTATACTATTTGGAAGCATTGAATTTGTCATCTGTGTATGATATTGAGAAGATTCATTTTACAATAGTTTTCTATTAGTTTCCAGATGTTTTTCCAGATAATTTCTTAGGGTTTCCACCCACAATATAAGTAGAGTTTATGATTGATCTCCTCATGGGGAACAACATTATTTCCCTTACATATTATCGGATGGAACCAACAAAACTAAGATAATTGAAAGTCTTGTTGGAAGAGTTAGAAAGAAAAGAGTTCATTCAGCCTATCATGTCTCTATGGAAAACACCGGTCTTGTTTATTCAAAAAGTGGATGAAACTATTCATCTTTGTGTCGATTATCATAAGCTTAACCAAGTTATGATAAAGAATCAGCATCAAATTCCATGCATTGATGATCTATTCAATCAATTGAGGGGTTCTTAGTGGTTCTATAAGATTGAATTGCGATCGGGACATCACCAATTTCGGCTTCAGAAGAAGGATATTCCAAAAATATCTTTCAGTAGATATATCCATTACAATTATTTGGTTATTCCTTTCAGTCTTACGAATTCACTAGCAGAATTTATGGACTTGATGAATAAGATATTTCAAAGGTGTCTAGATTCATTTTTTGTGGTGTTTAGGGATGACATATTTGTGTATTCAAGGATAATGGTTAAGCATGAGAAACACTTGGCGACAATATTGAGTACCTTGCAGGATCATAGTTTGTATGCCACATTATCAAAATGTGATTTTTGGATATAAGAGGTATGTTTACTTGGCCATGTTTTCTCCTAAATAAGTGTTTTTATGGATACATAAAAGATAAAAGACGTAATCTCTTAGAAACAATCAATGTATGTCTTTGATATATACAATTTTCTTGGCCTGACTAGTTATTATCGATGTTTGGTTCGGGAATTTTCATGAATAGCTTCATCTATGGAAGCTTTTACAAGGAAGAATGTTCCATTCCAATGGAATGATGAATGAAAAAATTATTTTAAAGAGATTAATGTTAACCTTACATCAACACCAATCTTATTTTTTCCTAAATCAAGATAAGGGTATATATTGTATTGTGATGCTTCAGGATCAGGGTTGGGATGTGTTCTCATGCAAAGAGATCATGTGGTTGCTTATGGATCAGGATATTTGTGGTTTCATTAGAATAACTACCCAACACACGATTTAGAGTTATCTACTATAGTCAATGATTTTAAGACTTGACTTTATTACCTCTTTAGTAAGAAATTCATAGTTTTTACAAATCACAAGAGTTTGAAACATATTTTCTCAAAAAGATATTTGAATCTACGACAAATAATATAGATGAAGTATATACAAATGTTTGAATTTTACTTGATGTATACAACGGGTAAATACAATTCAGTGGAGGATGAATTATGAAGAAATTCATATGATCAGTTGGAAAAAGAGGCTTCAAAATAGTGGCAATTGATGTCAGTAATAGCTGACATGCACTTGGATTTTGAAGATCGAGGCAGTGTTGCAGTTTTATTTTTGGTTTCTTTTCTTCCCAATTTGGTTAATATGGTTAAAGAGGAACAAAAATATGATTTTGAATGTGTTGCAGTGAGGTAAAACTCAATAGTGGGGATACCACTGAGGGATGGAAGCTGGAAAAGAGTTATGTGTTGTGGTTCAAAGATCAGATGGCCATACCATTGACTTTTTAGGAACAACTTCTCCATTCTTACCACCATTAGATATGAGTTGTTCATCCCGCAATACAAAATATGTATAAGGTATTGATAGCACATTTTTGGTGGGTTTGCATGAAAATAAAGGTGATTGAGTTTGTCTCAAGATTTCTCAGCTATCAGTAGGTTAAGTCAGAGCATCAGCGACCAGTGGTTATATTTTAGTCTTTACCTATTATTGTTTGGAAATGGGAGAAGATAACTATAGAGTTTATGAAAGGTCTCCCAAGGATGGTTCAGAAACACGATGCCATATGGTTGATGGTGGATCAGTTCATGAAATTAGCCCATTTCATCACTATTTCTGAATCTTATATGGTGGAGGATTTATCTAAAATCTACATATGAGAAGTGGTAAAGTGGGATGGGCAACTAGGTTTGATAGTTTTAGGAAGATATTTGAGGTTTACGTCTCATTTCTAGAAGTCCTTATAGTAATCCGTTGGGAATCTATTGAATATGAGATAGGTGTATCATCTTAAAATGGATGGAGAATCTGAAAGGACGATACAAACTTTAGAAGACATGATTTAGGCTTGTGTAATGGATTTTGGTGGCTCATGAAAAGAGAAAATACCATTAGTGGAGCTCTTATATAACAATAATTACCAGGACTCAATACACATGGATCCTTTTGAGTCATTTTATGGGATTCCTTATGTTATCCAGTTTTTTTGGGTGGAAACAGGTGATACTTCACTAGTTGGGATGACACTTTTCCAAGAGACAAGATAAAAGATTTCTTTGATCAGAAAGAGGATGGAGGTAGTTTAGATTCATTAAAAATCATATGTGGATCATCATCTACTGTCATTATCATTCAAGGTGATTTATCATGTGTTCTTGGGAATCTATCCAAGGTTTGAGAATCATCATTTTGGAAAGCATGAAAAGTTATTTCCTTGATACATAGTCCATTTTGAGATACTTGAATGGGTTGGTGAGGTGGTCTATCAGTTGGATTTTCCACCATGGTTCAGTTTAGTGCACAATGTGTTTCATGTATCTCAGTTGAAAACGTATTATTCTGGTCCTGACCATGTGATTTTATGGGATCACATTGACTTAGATCTGAATTATTTGTTCATACATGTGTCATTATGGATTGTGGATAGACAAGAGAATGTATTTCATGGGAAAAACATCGGTCTAGTGTGAGTTTTGTGGAAACATGGTCAGATTCAGGATGAAACTTAGGAATGGGAGAAATAAATGGTTGAACAATTCCCCAGAATATTTTAGGGAAATGGTGATTTTATACTTTCTAGGGATATAAATACCAATGGTGGGGAGAATATAGCACCCATGGTTTCAATTAGGTAAACCTTTATTTTATATATTTTAAATATGTAGTGTTTTGGTGAAGTTTATAAATCTTTTAAGGAATTTTGTAATGTTTTTGGGTCTTTTATGGAGGTGAAAAATTTTAAAATGGTTTGTAGAAACCATGAAACACCTCTAGGAAACCATGTAAAGTGAGGCAGTGGGATCTGGGTAGGTTCACAATTAGGCACATGGTTTGGAAAAAGCATACGACCACCCAGGAGAAACCGTGTGAAGTGATACATATAGATTCTACATGGTTTGTTCATAGTTCTTCAAATTGTGAAATCCAACCATGTGAGGTGATTCTTAAGGTAGAGGCCTATTAATGGTTAGTGCATAGTTTGCTTAATCGTATGATC
Source organism: Viscum album (assembly GCA_963277665.1). Classification (NCBI taxonomy): domain Eukaryota; kingdom Viridiplantae; phylum Streptophyta; class Magnoliopsida; order Santalales; family Viscaceae; genus Viscum; species Viscum album. The sequence continues at coordinate 997,689,232 of OY728138.1, read as the reverse complement.
TAACCATGCACAGCTAAAAGCGATATCCAAAAATTGTGGATCTCATTTGGTTTAGCCCCTTAACCCCTTATTTTTCCTCTATCATAACTCTAACTCAGTTTTCTCTCCTCCAAATGGCTATAGAGACTTTTCCCTTTGATTTGGGGGTGATCTGTTGGAAAATCTTGGTGTGTTGAAGCCCAAATTCCTTGGTAAGTATCCGTTATTAGTGGTTTTTCTTAGATATCCTCTTCTTCCCTCTCATGGATTCATATATATAATCCATTGGGGGATATATCTAAGTAATTTTATGATAATAATGATTAGATTTTGTTGTGTTGATGATAGGGAACAAGATCTAAGGTGTTTTATTTTTATTTTTATACCATTTTATTGAAGAATTTGTACCGTTATTTTTTTCACCGTAGTTTCCATGGTAGGTGTATTCACTCTTGAATCCTCTTATCAGAAATTAAAGGCTTAGTTTAAATTTGTTTGAATTGATTAGAATTGATTGTGATATTTTTTTGGAAATATTATTAGAAATATTCTTTAGTGATGGTTTATGAAATTGTGGAATTGTTGTGAAAAGTTCTTTGTTGAATGATTTTAAAATGTTTGTTTGGTTTGATTCATGGAAAAAGTTTTTTTTTGGAAAATTTTTCAATAAAAATATTGTTTTATTGAAATGGTTTGACACAATTGGTTTGGCATGGTTTTGGAATAATTGGTTGGCATCTGTTCATTTACATTGATGTGACATTGTGGAAGGGGTATGTGCCATTAGGGAACTAGTATATGGTTACCTTGTGATGACTTGGTAGATCAATAAGATACCACTCATGAATTTGTAACAGTAACTTGGGAATGAATTTTTGGATGTGTGGATTGGAATGGGTTTTGCCAAATTTATTCGTGAAATGTTTTGAAGAAATTTTTTGGTTGTTTTCTATGAAAAATGTTTTATTGAGAAAATTCTTGGAGTTGATATAAACTGTTAAAATGTTTTAAGTATTTTTATATAATTGTTTTATATAAATGTGCTAACATGTTATATCCTAGTGGTGTGAGTGAGGAATTAATTTGGAAAAAACCTACTGAGTTTCATTACTCACCCTTGATTTGACACTGGTGATTTTATAGATATTGTTTATTGGGATACATGTAAAGGAAATGTATCTCATTTCTTTAGTGATTATATATGATACCTTGGGATTTTATCGTGGAGTTGGAGCTTATAGCATGTTCAAAGCTATAGAGCTAGTGTCTTGGAGTCTTTGAGAATTGTTTGTTTTTTATTCCTCTTTGTACTCTAATATACTTTGGTTACGGTGTAGTTAATATTGTCATCTTTTAGTATTACTTTGAGTTGTATTACAATGTTTTCATGAATCATTTATAATTTATTTGGTTATGGTATCTTGGTTGTGGTTGTTTTATTTTCAAAGGGAAAATCACACCCCAATTGTTTTGAATCCCTTGACATTTATTTCCAACCTTTGTTGTCTTGGGTATGTCACCTAGAGCCAAATATCAATTTTTCCTCATCTCAAGCAAATGAGGAGTGATAGATGTTACAATTTGAACTCGATGTTGTGTGTAATGAAATATATCATTGAAATTTATTTAAATAGAAATATATCATAAAATATCAGGTTGTCACATTCTACCCCCCTTAAAAGATTTTTTTCCTTCAAAATTCCATCACTCTGATACAAACAAATGAGGATAATTTTTCCTAATTACATCCTCAGGTTCCCACATCTATTATTCAATTTTATTATTTCTACACAAAACCTGGACCAGATGAGTGGTCTTGTTTTGTATCCACTTTTCTCTATGATTCATAATCTCTAATGGTTGTTACTCATATAACATATCATGCTCTAACTGTATGTCCTATGAGTTCAGTGCATGTGAAGGATTAGGTATGTAATTCCTCATGATAGATACATATAACACATAATGAACTTGAAAGAGATTCAGTGGAAGTAACAAATGATAAGTTATCATCCCAATATGATAAAAAATTTCAAAGGGACTGATATATCTAGGAATCATTTTTACCAATTTCCAAATATCATAACCTTCTTCCAAGGAGATACTCATAAAAATACCTTACCACTAACTTCAAACTCTAGAACACTCTGACGATTGTTATCATAAATTTTTTATAATATTGGAGCTTTCCTTATGTGTTTTTGAATAAATATAACATTATCTATCATTTACTCTACTAAATTATGCCATAGTAGCTTTCTTTCTCCAAAGTTATCCCAACATGATAGAGTTCTATATTTCCTCCCATATAGGGATTCATAAAGAGCCATATGATTTCTCAAGTGAAAAATATTATTGTAAAAAAATTCTACCAAAGGAAAGCATTGATCCCAAACACTTTTTTAATTTATGGAGAAATCTATAAACATGTCATCTAGAGTTTGAATAGTCCTATGAGACAGACCATTGGTTTGAATATGATAAATACTACTAAAAATCAACTATGTATCCATATTCTGTTAAAGGATTCTCCATAACTTCAAGGTAAACCTCATATCTGAATCAAATACTATTGAGAGTGAAAATCTATGCAATCTCACAATTTCATTAATGTATAACTGAGTTAACTGATCAATAGAGAAATATTATTTAATAGTGATAAAATGAACTGATTTCATATGACGATCAACTACAACCCAAATAACATTGTTCCTTTTAGATGTTTTGGTGAGTGTGATGATGAAATCCGTGGTAAAATTTTCCCATTTATATTTTGGTATGGGTAATGGTTGTAACATCCCCTTAGACTTCATTCTCTCAGTATTAACTTTCTAAAACCCCATACATCAAGATACATAAAAAAAATATCCCTTTTTGATGTTATCCCACAAAAAATACTCTTTTAAATCTCTATACATCTTTGTACTTCAACGAATAATAGGGAATAATGAACTATGATCTTCATCCAAAAACTCCTTAAACTCTGGTATTGATGGGACACATAGTTGGTTCACAAACCTATCATTCCAGTATGATCATGGTTGAACTTAGAAAAAATTATTACTTTATTTTGTAATTACACATCTTCCTTTTATGCCTTCTTAAAAATTTCATTAATGGATAGTTGGAAATTCATCTAAGAAAGATATTATCCATCACATTTTCTTAATATTTCTAGATTAAAATTCTTTAAATCCATAAATATTGGATCTATTTTAAACCTCATCATGGAAAAACTATAATAATATTTCTAACTCAGAGCATCATCCACCTTGTTTGCCTTTACAGGGTGTCATTGTATTGAGTAGTCATAATTTTTTATTAACTCTAACTATCTATGATAAATATCCGTTATGAATAGGTTATAATAACCATATGATAGAATAAATTTCTTTTAGAAGTTTAGGTTCATCCTCACTTATAAATACTATCATTGGCTAAATTATAATATTTAATGTAAATTTCCTTCCTCAACAATTGATGTCAGCTCTATACTAAGAGTTCCAATTTATAACCAAAATGATATTAAATTTAAATAGAGTTAGAATAACAATTTTTACAAGAATTTAATTCCTATAAACATCTATCATACATGAGTTATATACTTGAGATGAAATCATTTTACCATTTGCAATTTTCACTTACATCTCAACATCTAATCATTGAGGTGGTGATATAATACCATTAAAAAATTATTCATATATAAAAGAGTGGGTAGAACCTGAATTAAATAAAACATTTACATTTTAAGAGTGGTTGATAAGTGTACCTCTCATGAAATCACCAAGAACTCCCACTTCGGATATAGTAATTCAATATGCTTTACCTTCTCCCCTTGGTTTATTTTACGATAATTTCCCTTGATGCTTGAGGCACTTGTTTAAATAATTACCCATATATTTACAATTGAATCACCAGATTTTTGTAGTTTATTTTTTCCCCTAGAGTCAATATCTCTATGACCCTTATCTAAACACTTGTAATAAACTCCCATTCTCTTCAATTATTTTCAGGATGTTTCTTTCCACATTTTTTACATGATGAAAATTTATCCATTCTCTCCTTCTTTGATGTGTTCCCTTTTCTTGGTGTTCACCCGACCATTTCTTCTCTTGATTTCCCTTGAAGATATATGTTCTATAAAATTATTTATCTTTCTTAATGACACTTTATACTATATCATCATATGATGAAAAAGTTTGAGATATTAGTTCTCTTCATATACTCATCTTAATCCCATCAAAGTAATGTTAAATCTTGATTTTTGAATTATATATATAGTCTGAATCATTCCTAGATATCTTGTATAGTTATCCTCATACTCTGTCACACATTCTTCTCCATTATTCTTTAAAGTAAGTAACTTCCTCTCCATTTCATCTCACTATTCTTATGGTAAAATTTTATCCAAGAAAATCACTTTAAAAGTTCTTCATTATATAATTTCTATTTATTTAGTCACTTTAGTGTTATGGATCAATGAACAACGTTGATCTAAATATCATTTCAAACAATAAATTTTTAGAATAACATTTTCACTTTCATTACATCTGAAATATTGGAATATCTTTTCAAGGGACTTGATCTATTGCTCTGTTACCAATAGATTAGTTGTTACATTAAAATATGGAGAATTTTATCACATGAAGTGATCAAATATAGGTGAATCACATTTTGAAATAAAACTTTGTTCCATACAGACAAGGTTATTCATTAAAGCCGAGTCAGCTGCCCTATTATGACCACAATCTACTAAGTTCCAACACCATCTTTATTTACTTTCTCACCCTGTAAATCCCTAAATTTTCTACCGGTGTCAATCCTCTTTCTTCCATTAGCCTCCATCAATAAATAATGGCACACAAAAAGTTAGATCATAATCATTATAAACTTAGATCCATAAAATAATGTTAAAAGTACTAAAGAAATATAAGGGATTATCATAATTCTCATGTTAGCTATGTTCATTTAAAATCTAGTTCCCATGGTTTCTACTAAACTTTATCTCACAAAAACTGTGGAAACCATAACTCTAGTAACCAAGAGTTAGTGTCCTATTTAGTACATTAACATAAGATACAAGAGATCAAATCACCAATGATCGATTGGTTTGGTTGTCTTGAAGAAACCTATAAAAACAGGATTTCTATATTACACAAGAAATATAAAATACATTACATAAGAAACATTATATCATCCTTGATATTAATCATAATATCCTTATTCATATCTTGGGGAAATAAAAACAAGTAAAATGTGAGCTCAGATACCCAGTAAGAGTTACATAAAGTATAATATATCATAAGTAGATAAGTCATAATCAATATGGAAAGATAAATAACTAAAAAAACATATTATTTAATCAATAACTTGAGAATGAAATGAATCTATGGATATTATCAATGAATTAATATCATGGATAATATCAATTGAACTATCAGTGAAGGAAATGGTTAATGTTGGACATCATGATCTCATACATCATGATATCTTCACAATCAAGTTCTTATACCATGATGGTTTAATCTATGGGAATATATATAACAAAATTCCATTTAATAATTTTCTCTACTAATTTGTTTCATGAGACCTATTGACGCATCAAGGGGATATAAATTTCCAGGCCCCACCCATCACAGAATGCCCAATGCATTATTTATATATTGAATGATCAATTTAATTCATAAAAAATATGCCTTATCAAAAAAGTATCCATATTTTTAAATAATATAGGAGATTTATATTTACCTAGTTAATCAAATTACATTCATAATAAAATAACATATGTAGAAATGGTATATGGTTTAAGAAATATTTTTTTCCATGATACAATTAATATGAATATTTTAGATAAATGAAATGTCTAATGAAATATTATCACAACAAGGTTAAATTTTCAAGAGAATGTTAATGGCCACAAAATTAATAAGAGATAAAATATGACCATTAATTTATTATAAATATAGGTTCTATAATTAATTCATGTATATTGGAGAATAAAAATAAAATAAAAGAGAAAAATTAAAATAAGTTTTCATTAATGATTATTATTTTTAACACCATTAAAAACTTATAGAAGAATCTATAGTGAAAAACAATTATGGCGGTGGAAAAAATCCATTAACACCGTATATGTTAAGGAATATTCCTTTTAAAATTCTTGTAAATAAAGTTGAAAATGAAATGTTCAGAAAACATTAGACAGATTACTTTAAAACATTTAAAAAGTAAAATATAACTTAAAATTTCCTTAATAAATTATTTGAGTAAATAAAAATTACCTTTTTAATACAATTTTGAAAAATATGGTCATAGAAGAAAAATATACCCAATCAAAAAGAGAAATAAGATTGGTTTTTATTTTAAAAATTTATTTTCATGATTCAAGTAAAAAAGAGGAAAAAATTTGAAGGAAAACATTAAAAATAATTAAATATCTATAGGATAATAAAATAGATGAATTTTATAAAGGATAAAATATAATATTCCTTCAACAAAAATAAAGACAATCCCTAAAAAATAAGATTGTCAAAAAAGTTCTTGCATATTTGATAAATTTTAAATTGTAAACCCTTAAAATATTAAACATTAATTGAAAATTTAATCATCATTAATAAATATATATTCATGTTAAAAATAAAAAAGGGGTATTATATATACCAAATAAAAGTAAATAAGTGTATAATTCCAAATATGTCTCAAAAGAGTGGAAATTAAGATGAAATCCCTTACATAAAGTTTAGATTACCTTATTGGTGATATAAAATCATGTATAATAAATTTTAATTTATCATATTTATATACCATAACCATATAAATATATATAAATTATCATATATAATCCATTTATATTATCAAATCACCCATTCGTTAGCAATCTTTTATTATTATAGTTGTTTCATGTGTTACCTACTTCGTTTTTCATATAAGTTTTGATTCGATAGTTTTAATCCTTGCATATTGATAATTGTTCCATAATATAATTTTGTTTTTCATGATATAAATTTCATATATTTTCAATATATAGATATTTTAAATCATCCATAATTGATTGGGAAAAAATGAATTATGTCATTCTTGGAGACGGTAGGTCGTACGTACACATGAACATTGTTTTCACCTTTCAATGGATTGAATGAAAAAAGTTAAATAATAATTAAACTTTTCAGGATCATTTTTCTATCATAAATATCTTATATATTCATTAAATCTATCCTTATTTCTATCCATGTAAAACAAAAATGAAAAATGGATTACATCACTTCATGGAGGTGGTAGTCCAAACGCATGCAAGAGCGACGTTATCGTTTTCCAACAGATTAGAAGGTACGAAGGTATATATGATATTATAATTTTACAAGAATAATTATGTCATAAATATCATATATATTCCTTATTTCCATCTTTATAACCATCCAAGTAATGTGGGGATGAAAAAGAAATTACACTGCTTTGTGGAGGGAGTAAGCCATAAGTACGCATGATCAATGTTTTCATTTTTTGTAGGATGAAAAAGAGATGGAAAATGGATGTAACATAATTATAATAACATAATAGTATATTTATGATAATGAATTTATTATTTTTTTATGGTTAAAATAAATATATAATAATAGAATAAGAAATAAACTTGAAAGATTCGGTAAAGATGATTATCTCTTATTCGGTAAAATTCATTTTGATTCCTTATTAAGGACCCTTTGAATGGTATTTTTAAAATAAAAGAACCTATAATTAATGTAAATGGATGTGTAAAAGAGAATTGGTAGGGTTTGGGTCAGCTATATGGCTCAATGTGGTGTAAATAAAAGAGATAAGCACTGTCCTTTTATAAGTGAGTAGAGTGACACTTTTGGAAATTCATGAAGTATTTTCATATAACATGTGTCTAACTCATGTAAAATGGTTATAAAATGAAATTAATTCAATTATAAGTAGGATATGTTATTGATATAATAATAAAATCAAATTTTTACAGGTTTATATATCATGTTAAACTTGATGATTTGGATTAACCCATTGGTTAACCAATTTTAACATTAACCATGGTAATGAATTTTTAAATATTAAAGGGTTATAATTGTTATTTTAAAGTGTAAATTTAATACAAAAAGTAAAATGGATGAAAATTTTGACCATATATTATTTCTCTTGTCCTCTTTCAAGATTTTAATGTTTTTAAATAATCTAATAAAATGTTGTTTTCATAAAATATCATTAATGTCATTTTTGACACTATTCATTTAGTTTGACATTAAAGACACTGAGAAAAAGATTTAATTCAAATATAATCCTTTAAAACATGAAAAATATGATATATTAAATATATAAAATTCATGGAAAACAATAATTCCTTAAAATTGTATTACTTTTAATATTTTCAAAACCATTTATTTTATTTTTCTATTAATTAAATAAATACTTTGTCAGCGTTGTGTACACATTTAAGGAAATTATTCAATCATTAAAAATGAAAAATAAATTACCATGATAAAAAAATTAATTCATATTGAAAATGAACATTTAAAACTGAACATAACCTCTTTTTATCTTTATGAAAAAATATTAGAGATATTAAAGTAAAGAATGTGACATTTTGTTTTAATTCTTTTGTTAAATTAAAATAAAGGTCAATACCAAAGAAAAATGGAACCAAGTGGATATATTTTCAATATATTTATGGAAATAAATGAAATATATTAATCAAATATGATTAATAAAAGTTATATTGAAATTTTAAAACTTTATCCAAAATGTTAACCGTATTTTATCTGTATTACCCTTATCGATGTGACAAATATCCACCAAGATTACTATTCATAATGAACATAAAAAATAGTCATATTTACTAAATTTTAACATTTTAATTCAAAATATTTAATCCATTTTATCAAATTAAATTTTAAAAAGTTTCCTAAATCAATTTAAGATAAAAAGGAAAAACCAGATGAAAAACTGTTTTTTAGAAAAATGCGTTTTTAGTCTGAAAATGAACTTATACCATAACAAGGTATAATGATAATTAAAATGTATTTAATTATATTATTTCTATATAAATTAATATTATTTTATTCTATGATTAAATTTAAAGAATTAGGGAGATTTTTCAATTAAAATAAATGACAGTTCTACAAAAATTCGTATTTTTTAAATATTCATTGGAAAATAAATATTTTCAGAAAAATAAAAAAATTTAAACCTAAAATAATATTGAAATTATGGATTCAAAAATGATATAATTGCTATATAATAATATTTTAATAGGTTTTTGTGTTTCGTCTAAACTTGGTGTTGTTTGTAAAGCAGGATATCAAAGAAATTTATTGAAAGAGAAATATAGCTTAAAATCTTCGACTGCTACATTCTGCCTCCCCTATAAGAATTTCACCCTCAAAATTCCATAACTATGATATAAAAATTCATGGATAATTTTTCCTCATCACATCGTTAGGTTCCCATGTAACTTCCTCAATTTTATAATTTCACTACAAAAATTTGACCAGATGAGGGGTCTTATTTCGCAGGAGATTCTCTTTTCAATCTAGTATCTCCATATATTGTTCCTCATAAGATAGATATTTATCCAATGAAATAATACCCGAGCTTAGTACATGGGAATGATCAAGGTTGTACTTCCTTTGGAGAGATACATGGAATACATTATGAACTTGAGAGAGATTCATTGTAAGGGCCATGAAATAAGCTACCATCCGAACATGATCAATAATTTTGAAGGGATAAATATATTTAGGGATCAAATTTATCTTATTTAAAAATATCAAAACATTATTCTAGGGATATAATTCAAAGGAATACTTGTTTACCAACATCAAAATCTAGATATTTATGATGATTGTTAACATAACTTATTTTTCATCTCTGAGATGACCTTATGTGTTGTTGAATAGATCAAACCTTATCTTAAATTCCCTCTACTAGATCAGATGCCAATATATTTCTTTATCCAACTTCATCCCAACATGCTGGAGTTCTACACGTCCTTCCATATAGGTCTTTATAAGGATCCATCTAAATTCTTGAGTGAAACATATTGTTGTAATAAAATTATACAAAAGTAAGGTGTTGATTCTTACCACCTATGAAATTAGTATAGAAATATCTCAACATGTATTCTAGAGTTTGAATGGTCCTATTAGACTAACCATCTATATGAGGATGATAAGAAGTACAAAAAATTAACTCTATATCTATATCCCACCGAAGGGTATTCTAGAACATTGAGATAAACCTCATATCTTCATCAGAAATAATTGAGGGTGGTACTCCATGAAATATAACAAATTTATTAATGTATAACCAAGTAAGATGATATTGAGTGAAATATTATATAACAGGGATAAAATGAACTAATTTTTTAATGTGGTAAACTACAACCCAAAAGCATTATTCCTTTTAGATGTTTTTAAGATTATGTTGATGAAATACATGGTAATGTTTTCATATTTCAATTCTATTATGGGTAATGGTTGTAACATATCCTTAGACTTCTGTCTCTTAGCCTTAACAAGTTGACACACCAAGCATCATGATACATACTCAGAAATATCCCTTTTCATGTTTTCCCACCAAAAATACTCTTTCAGATCCTTATACATATTTGTACTTCCAGGATGTATAGAGAATGATGAACTATGATCTTCATCCAACAACTCATTTAACTCTAGTATTGAATAGATAGATACTTGGTTCCTGAACCTCATCATTCTAGCATGATCATGGTTGAATTCAGAAACATCCATCACCTTCTTCTATTATTCCACATCTTCCTTCTTTGTATTATTAATCCTCCCATGAATGAATGGTTGAAAAATAATCCTAGAAAGATAATATATGTCCCTTTTCATTAATATTTCAAAATAAAACTTCTTTATATCCATAAATATTGGATCTCTTTCAATCCTCATCATTTAATAGCTAGCACGATATTTCTGACTCAGAGCATCATCCAACTTGTTTTCCTTTACAGTGTGGTGATGTATTGATCATTCATAATCTATGATCAAATCAAACCATCTGAGATACATATCCCTCATGAATATGTTTTAATACCCATATGGTGGAAAAAATTTTAATTGGGAATTCAGGTTCATCCATTCATCAAAATACTATCATTGGTTGATTCAAAATATAGAATAGAACTTTTCTTCCCTGAAAATTAATATGGGATATATAATGAAAAATATAATCCATTCTAAAAATTACATGAAATTAAACTAGAGATAGAATAACAAGATTTGTAGGAAACACATTCCCATAAAATTCAATATGAGAGGAGTTATAAACTTGAGATGCGATCATTCTAACATTAAGAGATATCACTTCCAAATAAACATATAATCATTGATGTGGATATATGATGCCCTTATAAAGTTATTCAGATATAAAATAAAGGGTAGAACCTAAATCAAATAAAACATTTTCACTTATATAGTGGATGATGGGTGTAACTTTCACCATGCATCAAGAAACTTCCAATTTAGATTTAGTAATTCCATATTCATGGCCTTCTACCCTTGAATTATTCTATGGTAAATTTTCTTGACTCTTAGTGGACAAAATTAAATAATTCCCCATTTATTTATAGTTGAATCATCAAATTATAATAATTTTTTTTGACTTAAAATCATTAGCTAGATGAACCTTATCTCCAAATTTATAACAAACTCCCATTCCCTTGAAGATTTTTTCTTTATTTTTCTTTCCACAATTTTTAAATGATGAAAATTGCTTCATTCTCTTATTCTTTGATGTGTTACATTTTTCTTAGTGTTCAACCAACCTCTTATTCTCTTGATTTTACTTAAAGATATATGATCTAGAAAATTATTTCTCTATCTTAATGACACTAGATACTATATCATAATATGATGAAAATGGTTGAGAAACAAGTTCCCTTAAGATAATTTTCTTAAGAACATAAAAGAAGTAGTCAATATTTATTTTAAGATTATGTATTTAGTCCAAATAATGCCAAACTAATATTGTAAAGTTATCCCTATAATCTTACACACTTTCTTATTCCTTCTACTTAAAAGTGAGGAACTTTCTCTCCATTTTATCTCACTATTCTTAGTGGAAGTGTTTGTTGAAGAAAATCACATTAAAATTTCTCCATTCCATGATTTATATTTCTTTATCCTCTTTAGTGTTTTGGATCAATGAACACTATTGATCAAAATACTCTTTAAAACAATACACTATTAGAATAAACATTTCAATTTTATTACATCTGAAAGCCTATAATATATTTTGATGGACTTAATCCATTTATCATCTACTAAAATATTAGTAGTTCCATTAAAATATGGATACTTGAATCATATAAAGTAATCCAACATAGGTTTATCACATTGTGGAATAATAAGTTTCTCTATATTGGAAATTTTATTCTTTATAACTAATGTTAGTTGCCCTAATATGGCCAAGATTAGCTCAACTCTAACACCAATAGTATTAGTTTTATCAATAGATAAATCCCTACATTTTCTATGAGTTTTGATTTAATTTATTTTATTAGGCACCATAACTAAATAATGACACACATAAATTTAACTACTAATCATCATAAATGTTGATACATAAAATAGAAATACCTATAATGGTAAAATTTCTCAAAAACTGTATGGGATTATCATAATTGTTATGATAAGAATGTTTATTTAAAATCTTGTTCCTAAGGTTTCTACTAAACATTCTATGACACCAATTATGGAAACCCCAACTCCATTAACCTAGAGAAGGTGTCTACTTTATTACATTGACATAAGATACAAGTAATCAAATCACTAAGGATCTATTAGTTTTGTAGTGTCAAAGAACTAGATACATACATGATTCTCATATTACATATAAACTATAAATTACATAGTATAAGAAAAATTATTTCATCCTTGATATTATTCATAATATTCATATTCATATCCTGGGGAAATGAAAACAAATAATGGGTGATCTCAAATTCTCAGTAAGAGTTATGTACAAAAGAAGTTATTACGAGTAAATAAGACATAATCATTATGCCAAGGTAAAATACTAAAACCATATGTTATTCATTCAATAACATGAGCATGAAAAGAATACAAGGATAATATCAATACAATAATCTCATGGATAATAACAAATGAATTATCAATGAAGGAAATTCTTAATGTTGGACGTCATGATCTCGAACATAATGATATCTTTACCATAAAAACCTTATGCTAAGGTAGTTTAATTGATGGTTAGGTATATACCAAAATACCATTTAATAATTTTGGCCAAATGATTTACCTCATCATACCTATGGATTCATCAAGGACCTATATAATTCCAGGCCCCACCTATTACTGCATGTCTAATGCATTCCTCATATAATTAATGATCAATTTAATTCATAAACAACATTCCATATAAAAATATCCATATTTAGTAAAGGATATGGAATATCAATATTTCCACATTCAATCAAATAAATTTCATAATAAGACACCATATGTAGAAATGATATATGATTTAGATAATAATCATATACAGGATATAAAGAATATGGATATTTAAAAGAAATGTCTTGTAAAATGAAATATGATCACAAGAAAGTGAATGTTTCCTGATAAATTTACTAACTATAAAATGAATAAGAAATAAAATATGACCACCAATTCATTATAAATATAGGTTTTGTAATAAATTCATGAATTTTGGAGAATAAAATGAAAATTGAAGTGAAAGATTAAAATATTTTTTCATTAAAGAGTTTTATTTATAAAACCATTGAAATTTTTTAGAATATTATAAATATTATAAGATGACTATGGAAGTGGAAAAATACATTAACACTTTATATGTTAAAAAGAAACATTCCTTTTGTTTTTTTAAAGAAATTCTAAAATGACCATTTTAGAAAACATTTTAAATATTCCTTTGATTTTTTTAAAAAGTCATGGATAAATTATAATGTCCTTAATAATTGATTTTATTAAATAAAAAGTATATTTTCAATATTGTTTTGAAAATATAGACATGAAAAAATACCTGACCAAAAAGAGAAATAAGATCAGTTTTTTCTTTTTAAAATTTATTTGGTTATTTTAATTACCAAAGAGGGGAAAGTTTAGAAGAAAACATGGAATCTCCTTAAATATATATTTTATAATAAAATAGATGAAGTTTTTGAAGGATATATTATAATATTTCTTTAATGAATATAAATAAAACCCCTAAAAAATAAGATTGTAAAATAATACATCTTTGGTAACTTTTAATTTGTAAATATTTGGAATAGTAAACTTGAATTGAATATTTACTTACCATAAATAAATATATTTTCATGTTAAATACATCCAATGGGCATTATATACGCCGTATAAAAGTGAATAGTTTTATAATAAAAAATATGTCTCAATAGAGTGGAAATTAAGATAAAACCCCTTAACTCAAGTTTGACTTTCCCTATAGGTGATCTTACATAATTTATAATAAATTTGAATTTATAATAATTCTAAAAAAAAACCATATACATATCTATAATATCATATATAATCTATTTATAACATCTTATCACCTATTCATTAACAATATTTTATTATTATATTTTTTAGGGTGTTAAATGATTCATTTTTGTAATGAACCAACCCGATACATCCATCCATAGGTTTCCCAGGACTTATAGACACATACACGAGGAGCATCCCCAGTCCCCTTAGGCTGATGAAGAGCATCAAAGGTATTGAACATAACCATTGGGGATGGTTTCACTCTCAAGTAATCAAATATAAACATCTAAATAAGGCATAATAATGAAATAACCAAGAATACATTTCAAAGGGAATCTCATATAACAAACATTTAATTTAAGACTACAAAAATAAAATAGAATCTAAAAGGAAAGAAAACTAAAGAACAAAGAGGAAAATTCCAAAACTCGAGCTAACTAGTACCATGAAACCGAAGGACTGATCATCACCTCCACGTGACTCTCAAATCACTACCACATTCCCAACAACCATATGCTTATCAAGGAAGATGGAACCGAAAACCAACCTAAAATACAAGACCTTAAGGAACCTACACAATATATAAGGACTTCATACCCACCCATGTGAGTATATAGGGTATGATCTGAAGCTAGTAGGATACCACCATGAGTCCAATTTATCCATTTTATAAAAAAATCAAGTTCACTAGTTCAGAAATAATATAGGAAAATAGGTTTTTATTTTACTTTATATATGGATAAATAAAGCATAAAACTTGCACTTTCTCAAAGAAATTTTTTTATAAAAACTTCTACAAATAGTTTTTACTAAAATATATAACAAATTAAAGTGATAACTATTTCTCTTTAAAAATACCACACTTTTGAAAGTAAACCCACCCATGGTTTAAAACATTTCCAAAGAATTCCAACCATGAATTTACACTCTAAAAACCATTTATCACTTTTTTAATTTAAAATATTTAACACACCCAAAATAAATTTAATAAAATAAACAAGGACAATAATAATAACAATACACAACTATAGAAAGTTATTAATAAATCCAATGAATGGATGGAATAAAATTAGTTAACAATAATACTAAACCACAAGAGGATATATATATCATGAAAATCTATCCAATAATTAAGAAAAACACATTACAATATACATAAAAAATGGTATAACATAGATACATAGCATGAGGAAATACTATATAGACCATTGGGACATCATAAGACACGTACAAGTGGACCTACTGTTGGAAGGTTAAGGATCACACTTTGGTCAACCAAATCACTCTAAGAAGTCTCCTTAGTGATGATCCCTATAGATAGTTGTTACATAAAACTAGGGTGGGACTAGGTAGTTCTAAACCTCAACTATCCCAACAATGTACCACTACTTCCCACTTAGAATCCTCGATCTCCCTATTGAATAATAACAGAGGTGGGTAATGAGAAAACAATGTCATCACATGACAATAACAAAGACCCTAGGGCTGACACCACAATCACATCCATCCTACCTCCCACACTACCCTTAAAAAGATCTCTAATACATGAGCATGACATTAATCACATAACAAATAATCCAACACATGGATATCAAAAAATCATCAATAACAAAAGGGAACTCAATAAGAAAATAATAAACATCACATCACAATTGAAAATTGGGTATCCACTTATATCATATACATTTGAAAATCCATTTTAAACAATTTGTAATTCAAACACAATTCCAAAATAAATCATAAACACTTCCAAGAACAATCAACCAACCCAAGGGAAACTCCATTTCACTATATAAAACCACACCACCCCCTTTTAAAATATAGAACTTATTTAAAATACAAAAAGGGAACCCACTTTGAAAAACCCATTTTGAATAAAACCCATTAAACAAGTTTACTCCTCAATAAAAAAACCTCTGACATTTTATCCAATATAAGGAATGCATAAACCACTATTTCAAAACCAATTTCTATTGCACTAAGAAAATCACACACTTTTTCCAAAGGAAAACCCACCAAAGAATGGAAAACCTTTATAAAATCTTAACTAACTATCATATACATCGTTACTTTTAACTTAAAACACATTTAAAGAATAAATAATTCATGGAATTTTTAAATAAAAGGAAATTAAACAGAATTACCTACATCTTGTTGTGGAATCATGTCACCTTTAATAAAATACACCAAAATGGAACTCAAAGGAGGGAACAAAACCCCTAGAAAGAAACAAATCCAATTTATCAAAACCCTTGGAATTAAAATCTTCATAGCATGGACACTAGGGTTATAGGATAAGGGGAAAAGGTGAGAAAATCCAAGAAGAAGAAGAATACAAATCGAACCATTCAATCCGGGTGAAGAATCACCGAGATCCCACTATGAAATCACCTTGAAGGGGATTTGGAAGAGGGAGAGAATCCCATGTGAGGAATACAAGTTATGGGAAGTAAAGTGGGGAGTGAAAGGGAAGAAACTACACTTAAAAAATACCCAAAACAAAAAAATACCCCTCTTTTGGTGGGTTACCCGGTTTAATCACACAGTTAAACAAACTATGTGGTAACCGTGTGGATCCCATCTGTCAGGAGCTACATGGGATGCGCACTTTGGCTGCATGGTTAGTATAATCACATGTCTTAATTGTGTGACCTATAAAAGTCCCAAAATTTCCATCTTTTAAGACAAAAACACCACTATCTCAAGGGGATAAACTATCCATCAAATACCCCCATATAAAATTGAAACACGAGGTGTCACAAAATCCCCAAAATTCCACTTTCTATCCCTATAAAGTTGTGATACAAGATGAAAGTAAAAAATAAAAATCCACAACCCACCCTCTTAAAAGTGTGGTGAGTTGGTCTATGTACCACTGGATTGGTCCCTAGGAATAAACACCAAATAAATCACTATTTCTATAAGCAAACCACTAAATCCACAAGGATACCGAATATATCCAAGGAAAAAATGGCCACACTCACCAGTACAAGACCCAAATGGAAATGGAGACTGGTCATAGGTCTACCCACTATTTAGAAATCTCCCAAATTGTGTAACAAAATAGAACAACTCAAATGAAAACATACACTATGGAGAAACACCTCTAATAATATCCAAATAACACTTGGAAAAAAGCTCTGACTTTCTCAATGGAAAACCAACCTAAAAAAACTCAATACCTACATGGTCAATCCATCAATAAGATTAGAACTCACCTCCACAAGGTATATATTTCAAGTCATTACAAAAAAAAGAGACGATTTGGGACCTTGAACTAAGTCACTATACATTAGGGTTAAACTAGGACCTGCACTTGAAACACCATTCCATGGAAAACCCCATAAAACTAGCACTACCAAGCACTCGAGGTCCTAAAGGAAACACCAATCCTAATTACACATATACCAAAAAAATACTCTTACACCAAAATCAATGATAAAATAAACTTAAACCAGGTCACGACACAAGAAAACAACAAAGGATTTAAAATAAGACAACCAAAACAATGAGGCATGCACCTAAGCTCAATACCCAAGGCATCATAAAATCCGGAAGGTAAGAAAAACACCCACAATAAATCAAAATCCAAAACAATGAGAAGTATTTAAAAAAAACACCAATTTTTTTAAAACAAAATACCACTTGAAAATCACCTTTCTATTCCTTAAACCCTTTTGAAAAATAATAAAAGTGGACTATTTCCAAAAATAAAACATTTAAAAATAAAAAACTCATTTTGGTTTGTTTCAAAAACAAATTCCCATAAAAAGGACAAGGGAAACACCTTTATTTTCAAAAAAAATTCCAAATCATTTATATAAATAAATTTGTAATTTAATCAAAAAAACACACATCCATTACATTTAAAAAAACAACAACGTCCATTTTTTAATGATTGAAGACCCACTTCAAACTATTATTTTAAAAAAATATCTTGAAATCCATTTCAAAAAACATATTACAATTATTTTTTACAATCCTAAAGAAGAACCATTTCAAAAACAAAATCTTTTTCCTTTAAAACCCTCAAAAGTCTCAAAAAACCCCTTTAAAATTTCACAACATGACCCAATTGGAGTTGAATTTTTTTAAAATATCACACCCTTTTGAAAATGTTTTCCTAACAATTTCTAAATCACTTGGAACATTAAATAACCAATTGGAACACCCAATAATAACCTTTGGAAGTTGAAAACCACACCTCCTAATTCATTTCATGACCCAAATGAGGTTAAAATACCTTTAAAATTTCACATATAGTTTTAAGTAAACTTTTAAGACATAACACTACCTATCATTCCAAGCCTCACTTGAAATTTCAAGTGAAAAAAAATCTTTCAAGAAAACAAAATTCACTTAAAAAATTCTTTAAAAATTCAAACAACCCAACCCAAAAGGCTTAAATATTAACACTAGGTCAATTTAAAACATTGAGAACTCGTGGCATGACATAAAACCTACCCCTAGTTCAATGAAAACTTGGGTTGGAGGTTATAACCTAGAAGTGGTGAATGAACTAACAAGACTCAAGATATCTTATAAATCCACCTAATATTTGGGAGACATCAATAATAGAGATGTTCAAATCCCCAAAAAGGGAATGAAACCATCAAATATAACCCATAGGTACCATACTCTATCTTCTATTGAAACTTTTCTAGGAGGTTATTAGTAAAAAACATAAAAAGAAATCCCAAACACCCACTCTCCTCAAACAAAAAAGTAGTCCCATAATCAATGGAACCAAAAAAAACACCATTTAAAAATATCGTTGAAAAAAAATTCAATCCTCTTTGAAAATAGAATTAGAAAGATCAATTATTTTCCACTACTCTTTTTCTCAAAACCTCAACCCATTATCGATACCTACCAATATCAAAAGTCATTTAAAATAAGGGTCAACACCCTTTTATTTTAAAAGAAACATATGAATTTTCATAAAAATAGAAATCTTACAATCCCTTCCATGTCCTCTTTGAAATAAACCATCTCAAGGAAAACACTTTTATAAACCAATTCTTATAACATCACACTATAGGAATTAAAATTTTCCACATAATTATACATTTTTATTTGAATATATTTTTCTCTCAAACGTTTTTCTTAGATAATTTTCAAAATAAAATACACATGGATTTAAAATCACCACAAAATAGTTTTTGAAAACAAACCATCTTTTGTATTTTGAAAACCAATTTCTAATTTTTCAAAAAAAATACTCCCAAGGGAAAAAACCAAGAACAACAATACACATCTCATATCAAACCACATTCAACCACATAAAATTCCATAAAAATCCCGACTAAAACTACCCTATAGGATACTAACCCAGGGGAATATTCCATTGGTGTAAATATGGGAATAAAGGGAGGGAAAAAAATCCCAGATTAGAATTCTCACTATGCATGGTTTGGTCACACGGGCTGGTAAACCATGCAACAACCATGTAACTGACACTGTGATAGTTATAGAACCGTGTCACACAGGAATGAAATAATTTACCAAACTATGCGTTCTAATTGTGTGACCCTATTATATTCACCATTTTCACCTATGAAACCCAAATTGACCCCCCAATATCATTGATACACTCAATAGGGATCAAAATAATCTTCTCAAAAAATAAAAATTCCTTTAAAGCATCCAAATTTGAATATAAAATCCAGACTCAATCCTGATACACTGATGAAAACTTGATATTCAGTGTGATGAAGAGCTGGACAGGCCCTACCCACACCCTCCACCTAAGTCCCGATGACAATCATAGTCTCTATCCTACCCATACACACCCCAAATTACAATAAGGTAAATATAAATAACCTTGTACCTTTAAAGAAACATAGACGATCTCATAATATTTTTTAATATACCAACCTAGTACATCCATCCATTGGGTTCAGAATTCGGTCTTCCACTTACCTAAAGAACATCCCTAATATACTCGAGCTGACAAAAAGAGTCAAATGTATCAAACATAACCATTGGGGATGGTTTCAACCTCATGGAATCAAATATAGACACCCAAACAAGGCACAATAATGAATGAAACAAGGATACATTCCAAAGTAAACCTCATTTAAAAAAATTTAATAAAAGACTGTAAAACTATAATGAAAGTTAAAAGGAAATAAAACTAAATACCAAAGAGGATAAAAGCAGAACTCAAGCCAACTGGTTCCAAAAAACTGAAGGACTGATCATCACCTCTATGTGACTCTCAAGTTACCACCATGATCCCAACAACCATCTGCTTCCCAAGGAAGATGACATTAAAAACCAATATGAAATCCAAAACCTGAAGGATCCTACACAAGAGATTAAGACAACATACCCACCAACATGAGTATGTAGGTCATTATCTAAATCCAGTATGATACCCCCTGAGTCTAATTCATTCCTTTTATAAAATAAAACAATTTCTCTAATTTTAAAATAATTTGGATAAATAGGTTTTCATTTTCCTTTATATAGTATAAGGATAAAAAATACATGTAACATGAATATTTTCAAATAAAAACTTTCATAAAACATGCCATAATGAGGTTTTACCAAAAACCATGACAAATCAAAGTGATATCCATTTCTCTTTTAAAATAACACACATTTGAAAGTAAACCCACACATTATTTAAAACATTTCCAAAGCATGACAACCAAGAATTCCACTCTAAAAACCATTTCTCCATTTTCCTTTAAAATATTTCTCACATCCAACATAAATATAAGAAAGAAAACAAGGTCAACAAAAATGAAACAAAATCATACCAAGTTATAAATATAATCAATGAAGGGATGAAATAAAACTAGTTAACAACATGACTAAACTATAAGAGGATCAACACATTAAGAAAATCCATAAAATAATTAAGAAACAAACATTAAAATATACATAAAAAAATGAATAACATAGATACAAAGCATGAGGAAACACTGTAAGAACCAACGAGACTACACAAGACACGTACATGTGCACCTACTACCGGTAGGTTAATGGTAAAACATTGGTCAACCATATAACTCTAAATAGTTTCCTCGGTGATGATCCCCTAGGTATGTGTTACGTACAACTGGGGGGGGGGGGGGTCTAGCTAGTGATAAATCTCAACTATCCAAACAATGTCCCACTAATTCCAACTTAGCAACCTCAGTCTCTCTATGGAATAATAATATATGTGGGACATGTGAAAATAATGTCATCACATGACAATAAAAAACCTCTAGGGATATTACCATAATCATGTCCATACCACCTCCCACACTACCCTTAAACAGATCCAAAATACATAAGCATGACATGAATCACATAATGAAGCATCCATCATATGGATATCAAAAACTCATCAAAAAACACAAGGGATAAACAAGAGAATAATCAAGATCATGCCACAAGTTCCAACCATAACATTACATATATCATATAAAATTGGAAATAAATTTTTAAAATAATTTGGAATTCAAACACAATTCTAAAATAAATAATAAACATTTACAATAATAATCAAGTTACCCAATGGAAACTTCATTTCACTTTATGAATCCACACCACCCCTTTTAAAAATAAGGAAACCCTTTAAAACACAAAATGCTAACCCACTTTGAAAACCCCATTTGTAATACAACCCATTGAACAAGTTAATTCCTCATTGAAAACACTATTTTTAATTTTGTCAAATATATTTAATGCACTAAACACCATTTTAAAACTTATTTCCATTACACTAAGAAAAACACCCACTTTTTCCAAAGGAAGACCCACCCATGCATGGAAAAACTAAAGAAAATTAAAACTAGATACCATATAAATAATTAATTTTTATCTAAAAAATTTAAATCTTAAATAATTAATAAAACTCTTAAATAAAGGAAATTAATTGGGAACACCTACCTCATATGGTGGAATCATGTCACCTTCAATGAAATCCATCAGAACGGAACTAAAGGAGGGATCAAAAACCATAGAAAGAAAAAAATTCCAATTTAGTGAAACCCTTGGCATGAAAATCATCCAATAATGTCTACTAGGGTTAGAGTAGAATGGTAAAAAATATAAAACCCAAGAATAATTGGAAATAGACCTTAACCTTTCAATCTGGGTGAAGAATCACCAAGAACCCATCATGAAATCACCTTGAGGGGGCATTAGAAGAGGGAGAGAAGACCATGGGAGCTTTCCAAGTTAGGGAAAATTGTGTGGGGATTACAAGTGAATAAACCCCACATAAAATAGACCCAAGATTAAAAAATACCCCTCTTCTTATGGGTTTCATTATTTACTCACATGGTTAAATAAACCGTATGGTAACCATGCAGATCACCTCTATCAAGAGATGAACATGCTTCATGTTTAGGCTACATGGTTAGTTTAACTGTGTGAATTAAATGTAAGACCTAAAACAATTCCACAAACATCCACATTTTAATCCCAAAACACTTATATCTCAAGGGGCTAAACCATCTATCAAATACCCCAACATAAAAGTGACACTTGGGTGTCAAATGTTTTCATATATGTTTTGATTTCCAAGTTTCAGTGCTTGCATATTTCTCATGGTTACATCATATCTAGAATTTTATTAATGATATAAATACCACATATATTAAATATATAGATATTTTGAGACATCAATAACATATAGAGATATAAGAAAATTATACTATTCATGGAGACAGGAGGTTGTGCGTACGTATGAACGCTATTTTCACTTTTCGATGGGTGGAACAAAAGAAGAGTAAATAAAAATTAAACTTTAAAGGAAAATTTTTATACCATAAATATCTTATATATTAATTAAATTTTTCCTTATTTCCATACATGTAAATTAGAAATGAAAAATAGATCACATCGCTTCGTGGAGGTGGTAGCCCACATGTATATAAGAGAGACATTATCATTTTACAATAGATTAGAAGGTAAAAAGGTATATATAAAATTATAATTATATAAGAATAGTTATTTAATAAATATAATATATATTCATTAGTTTCATTTTTATAACCATCCAAGTAAAGCGGCGATGGAAAAAATTACACCACTATGTGGAGACAGTAAACTGTACGTACAAATGATTGATGTTTTTTCTTTTCATATGATTTAAAAGAAATTAAAACTAGTTGTATGGTAATAATAATAATAAAATATTATTATATTTATGATACTTTATTTATTATTTTAGGATTAATAAAAAAATATTTATATGAATTAGAAGAAGAAATAAACATGAAAGAGTCAATAAAGATGACTACCTCTTCTTTGGAAGAATTCCTTTATATTGCTTATTAAATACCCTTGGAATGGTATTTTAATAAGAATAGAACCTATAATTCATATCCAGGAATTTTTAAAAGAGAATTATGTATGGTTTTATCAATCTAGATGGATCTATATGGTGTAAAGAAAAGAGATAAGGGGTGTCATTTTATGAGGGAGGGGCACTTTTGAAAATTCATGAAATATTATAATGTAATATGTGTCTAACTCATGTAAAATAGTTTTAAAAGGATATAGATTATAATATAAGGAGTATATAGTCTTAATATAACCATAAAATCAAATTTTTATAGGTTTAGATATCATTTTAAACTTTATTCTTTGGATTAACCCATTGGTTAACCAATTTTAACCTTAATTGTGGTAATGTTGTTTTAAATATTTAATGGTTATAATTTTACTTATAATTGGAAAATTGTATCATAAATGGAAAATGAATGAAAATTTAGACCATATATTATATACCTTGTCTTCTTTCATTATTTTCATTATTTTTAAATAATTTAATTATATATTATTTTCATAAAATATCATTAATGGCATTTTTGAAACTATTCATTTAATTTGACATTAAAGACACTAATAAAAATATGTAATTAAAATATAATCCATTAAAACATCCCTAATATGATATATTAATATATATATATATAATTAATGTATCATAATAATTCCTCTAAACTATATTACTTTTAATAATTTTAAAACCATTTATTTTATTTTTCTATTAATTGAATAAATATTGCGTCAGCGTTGTATAAGCATTTAAGGTAAGTATTAAATAACTAAAAATTAAACATAAATTACCTTGATAAAAAAAATTAATTAAAATTTCAAATGAAAATTTAAAACCAAACTTTACCACGTTTTATCCTTATGAAAAAATACTAGATATATTAAAGTCAAGAGTGTGACATTTTGATTCTATTCTATTCTTAATGTAAAATAATGGTAAATATCAAAGATAAATGGATCCAAGTGGATATATTTTAGATACTTGGATGAACATGGTTTAACTATATTCATCCAATAGGATAAATTCATGTGTTCGAGAAATTTTAAAGCCTTATCTAAATTTTTAGCCCTCTTTACCCGTTTTACCCTTACCGAGGTGACAAATATACACCAAG
This sequence comes from Viscum album, assembly GCA_963277665.1. NCBI lineage: Eukaryota > Viridiplantae > Streptophyta > Magnoliopsida > Santalales > Viscaceae > Viscum > Viscum album. The sequence goes on along the minus strand of OY728138.1, from coordinate 997,664,358 downwards.
GTTATTATTCATAATGAAAAAAATAAAATAAATATTTTTAATAAATTTTAACCCAATTATTATAAATATTTATTCAATTTTATCAAATTTAATTCACATGAGTGACAAAAATTAATTTAAGATAAAAATACAAAATGCAATGAAAAATAGTTTTTTAGAAAAATGTGTTTTTAAGTCCAAAAATGAACTTATAAAAAATCAGGCATAATAATGATTCAAATGTAATTAATTATATTATTTATAAATAAATGAGTATTATTTTAATTTTTTATTAAATTCAAATCATAATGGTGATTTTTCAATTAAAATAAATGATAGTTCTACAAAAATTAGTTTTTTAACTATTCACTGAAATAACGATCTTTTCAGAAAAATACCAAAATTACAACCTAATATAATATTGAAATGAATAATTAAAAAATGATATAATTTTTAAATAATAATATTTTAATAGGTTGTTTCAGTTTTTCTAAATTTTATTTTGTTTGTAAAGAAATCAATCAAAGAAATTTATTTAAAGAGAAATATTTCATAAAATATTTGGTTGTTATACTCTACCCCCATTATAAGAAATTTTCCCTTAAAATTATATCACTTAAATACAAAAAAAATGAGGATAATTATTCCACCTCACATCTTTAGGTTTCCATATTGATTCCTCAATTTTATAATTTTTCTAAAAAAGATTGACCAGATGAGTGGTCCTATTTTATAGCACTTTCTCTCTATGATCTAGAATCTACAAAAATTATTTCTCATAAGAAAAATATTGATGTAGTGGTATAAAATATGATTTCATTATATGTGAATATTTGGGTATTTACATCCTTAGGAGAGATAAAATAAACTCATCATGAACTTGAGAGAGATTCAATGTAAGTTCCAAACGATAAGCTCCAATCTTGATATGATAAAGAATTTTTAAGGGACCAATATATATATGGATCAAATTTCTCTTCTTTTTAAAATAACATAAAATTACAAGGAGATATTCATAAGAATACATTTTCACCAACTTCAAACTCAAGATATCACTGAATATTATCAACATAACTCCTTTTTCAGCTATGAGATTCCCTTAATTGTTGTTGAATGGATATGACCTTATCTTAAATTTACTATACTAGATAAGGTACTAATAGTTTTCATTCTCCATATTCATCCCAAAAAGTTAGAGTTATACACTTCCTTTCATAGAGGTCTTAATTAGGATACATATGAATTATTGAGTGAAAGCTATTGTTGGAAGAAAATTATATCAGAGGAAGGTGTTGATCCCAAACACCTTTTAAATCCTTAGAGAAAGATATCAACCTAAATTATATAGCTTTAATGGTCCTATCGGACTAACCATATGTATGAGGATGATAATTAGTACTAAAAATAAACTCCATATCTAGAGAATGTTGTAGGCTTCTCCATAACTCTAAGGTAAACATTAGATACAGATCCAATACGATTGAGAGTGATACTCCATGAAATCTCACAAATTATTTAATGTATAATATAGTAAGATGATAAAGATATAAATCATCCCTAATAGTGATAAAATGCACTGATTTCCTAAGGTGGTGGACTATAACCCAAATATCATTACATCCTTTAGATTTTTTGGGAGTCTGATAATGGAGTCTATGGTAATGTTTTCCCATTTTCATTCTAGTATGGGATATTCTTGTAACATCTCCTTATACTTCTATATCTCAACCTTAACTTTCAAACACGTCATACATATAGATACATATTTCAAAATATCCCTTTTCATGTTATCATACTATATTTAATCTTTGATCTTTATAAATATTTGTAATTCTAGGAAGAATAGAGAATGATAAACTATGAGCTTCATCTAATAGCTCCTTCAACTCTGGTATTTATGACACAAATACTCAATATTTGATCCTTATAATTCCATCATGATCATAACTCAGGAAAATTACACACTTTCTTATGTAATTCCACATATTCCTTCTATGCCTTCTTAATCCTCTCATGAATGGATGGTTGAACATTCATCTCAAAAAGATATGATTTGTCTCATTTGATCAATATTTATAGATCCAACTTTTATAAATCCAAAAATACTGGATATTATTAAATCCTCTTCATGGAAAAACTATCATGATCTTTCTGACTCATAGCATCAGTGTAACTAATGAACCTGGGTTTACCTAACTCATCACCCATGTTGGCTCACCAAACAGCCTAAAGCATGTTCCTGATCACCACAGGCTGGAAAAAATCACTGGGCATAACCAACTAGCACTTAGGAACAATTTCACCACTTGTAAACGAGCAAGATCCATCCATAAAAATGGTATTTACATACCAATAACATCAAGTTCAATAGAATAAGAAAATTAGATACCATAAAAGATATACAAAAAATACAAATCATTCAATAACTGAACATATATATGGTTTCTCAAAAGAAAAACCCAAAACTCAAAAGAGAGGATACAATGAAAAACATGGATCAAATACAACCCAATAGGTATAAAATACCAAAAAAATGACTCCACATGAGTCCATACCTGGGATACCACATCTCCTCCAAAAAATAATGGAAAATAGTAATCAAGAAGAGATACATTGGTACATGGTTCTATTTCATTTACCTGTGTCCTACAAAACAAAATCTAAAAATTCCCCAAAAGGGACCAATCAGGGTGAGAGACACAAGTATCAGTAGGATACCTCCATGAATCTATTTAAGGCTTTCACCCATTAAAACCAATAGACTAGTTTTATTTTTTTTCAAAACTAAAACAGTTGAAAAACAAACTAATTTCAAGTAAACCTTTAATATCCCTTTGGTTTTAATTTTCAAAATAAATATGGTTTTCCAATTTTTTTTTCCAAATTTGGTTCAAATAAATAATGAAATTCACAAGGAACAATATGCTCAACATAAACAAGAAGTGATGACAAAGGTGAGAATAAACATTGATATAATATAACCATATAAATGGAATACTAATGAATGGGAATAATATACATCATCATATAAAAATGGAACTAATCAAATTCATAAAGCATATAAACCAATCCATCATGGTTAATGTGCACCTATGTCTCTAACCATAAGGCCAATCATGAGTGATTAAACTAGTATTCTAGCTAGTTAAGTAATGGAAGCTATCATGGTCTTCTCTAGGCCCAAATCCAAGAGCTCACATGGTCTCTTGACAACCAACATGGAAAATCAAATAGAAATCCTACCTAATTTCTCACTCTGTCTCTTGAAAAAAATAGAGGCTCCCTTTAAAGTATCATACTGTCCCTCAAACAAACCTCTTGTTCACACCTCACTTAACCCATGAGATACTCCTTGCTAACACATCAAAATAAATTTCCCATATCAATCAAGATATAAAACAATAAATTTCATAAGAAAACATTCCAAATTTAACAAAACACACTTTCCAAGGTCAAATAATTTCTAAAACCATCTTAGAAGACCATTTAAAATCACAAAACCTACTTAATCCATTTTATCATACTCTTAGTGGGCATTCAAGCCACACCCATTTCAAAAATCCACTTTAAACACCAAATTTCCAATCCAATCCATTAAATACATAAAACATGGAATAAAAACCAAGAATAAATTATTTAAATGTAAATTTAATCAAAAAAATAAATTCTATAATATATTTAATGGTATGAAATGGAAAAGGACCTCAAATAGAGGCACCTACCTTAGATTCGGTCCTAAGATCTTCACCCATGATAAAGACCATGTAGAAGAGGTAGAACTAGGCTTAATACACCCAATACACAAGAAATAAAACACCCCCACATAAAAAACACTAGATTCATCCAACAAACCCCCTAGAGTTCTACACTTACATAAAAATGGAATAACAAGGATTGAGGAGGAAAAAAGAATAAATAATCAAGGGAAAATCAACTTACCTCAAGAAAAAAATCAATAAATCAATAATAAATACACTAAGGAAGGGGGGGGATATATCCATGACCAAAGAGGAGAGACTACATGCATGGGGAAGGGAAAAATATCCCCCAACCTTAAGAAATTTATAGGAGAAAAGGGTAAAAAGATACTTTTTAATTTTTTGTTTAGGGTAACACGGTTAGGAAAATTGTGTGTAAACTGTGTGTGTTCCAATGTATACAAAAAATAGGTCAGATAGTTTTCTCTAGAGGTGTCACATGGTTTGAAAACCCATAAAAAACTAATCTGTCAAAAATTTTAGTGTCACTCACACAATCACCACATTATTTAAACAAACCATTCCCTAACCATGAACCAAGGTATTTCTCTCCAAAAAATCTTAGTTTTGACCCCAAACACCCATTAACTCTTATAAAACACTAAAGGATAAATAAAACTCAAAATTAGATTTACTAGTGACCTGGTAGGTGTCACAAAATCCCCACCATGACACTTTATACCCCCAAAATCCCTCAAGATTCTCTATAAGGAAACAGGTGAGGCCAATGCTCCCTCACCCAACCTTCCCACTCCCATGTATCATGGATACCACCACCACACTTCCAAAGAACATGGACCAATGAGATCACCTTCCCATGGACCACCTTTTTCTGAATATCCACGATATGAACAAACTGTTCTATAATGGTGTCATCAGGCTCTAACTCTAAATATTTCCACTTTAGCATGTGATATGGGTCTGGATGGTACCTACTCATCTAGTAAAAATTAATGTTATATATTAATGTCATTTGATGTGGTTACTCTAACCAATTGGACACCTTCCCAAGATGCTCCACAATACAAAATGACCCAACAGAACATGACACTAATTACCCCTAATTTCACAAATGACAATGAACCAACTGAATTGATACCCATAGAAACACCTGATCACCAATATGAAACTCCAATAAATGATGATGATGGTTGATATATGAATTTTAGTTACTCTGAGGTTCCACTAACGATTTATAAATTAGACACAATATCTCATCCATTTCTTGGATGAGGCTTGGTCCAACCAAAGAATTCTTTCCCACCTCATCCCAGCATAATGACGATTATCATGGTTCCCATATAGTTCCTCAAATGGGTCCATTTTTATTAAGTCATGATAACTGTTATTTTATGAAAAATCATCCAATGGCATGTTACTTTACCATAAACCACTAAAATCAAGTACACACACTCACAACATATCCTAAAGAGTCTGGATGGTCCACTAAAACAATCCATATATTAGTGGGTGATATGTTGTGGTTAACCTCAACTAGTTTCAAAAATCATATAAGAGTTCCTTACAAAAATGATATGTAAATTGGGAATCTCAGTCAGACATTATCTCTGAGGAAACTCCATTAAACCGAACAACCTCCCAAACATATAGGCGTCTGAGGCCCTCTAACTTCATAGACTCCATGATGAGTGCAAAATAGAATGATTTCAGCATATGATAAACAATCACACATATGTAATCTTTCCTACTTGGAGTATGAGGTATCCCAATCATAAAATATGTAGAGATCTCATCCCACTTCCACACCAGTATGGGAAGTGGATGCAACAACACAACTGGTCTCTGATTATCATCTTTGATTTCATAAAAGGTAAAACATATGTAAACAAAGTTCGACACAACACATATCATCCTAGGCCACAAATATTGGTCCCTCAATGTAGAGAACATCTTGGTCACCCTGGGGATAACGTTGCAACTAGAATGGTGCACCTTCTACATCACCTCCCACCTTATACTCAATGGAAATACCAACCAATTCCAAAAGATAAGATAACTATTGAAATACCAAGACCAATCACCCGAGGTGTCCCCACTATTTAAATTACTACTAATTTTCTAGCACATGGTGTCAAATGACTGCTTAATCCTCACCTGATCGATGAGATAAAGTGTAATATAAAAATTGTCCAATAATACCTACCATCCATCTTATTAAACATCTAGTATCATCTTAGAAAAAAATCTCACCATACCCCACTTACCCATTGATTACTGAACAATATACACTATAAGCTTCATTTTTCAATACGCTGACGACCACATTCCTCTTCTTGGGTGTCTATTAAAATTTTAAATCAAAATTCTAAAGATAATTCACCCAAATCCTCTAGCTAAGGATTAGTTATTTCTTAGTGAAAATTTACTTCAGCCTCTTATGATCTAAATACACTGTGAAACACTAATTGAAGAGGAAATTTCACCACATCTTCAACACATGGATAACAATGAAAAATTCAAGGACATGGGTGGGATAATTTCATTCATGTAGGCATATATTATATGAGCTATATGCCACTAAATGGCCATACTGCATCAGAAAACACCCCAAACCCACATTAGAAGCATCACAATACATTGCATAATCTCTCCCAGGCTCAGGTAGAATCAAGATAGGTGAATATGTTAGATGGGTCTGCATCTGCTCAAAATAACTATGGAACTTCTCATCCCACTAAAAATTTACCCTTTTCCTAGTCATAACCATTAATGGACAATATAGTCTAGGTAAGTCCTAAAAAAATTTCTATAATACCCATCCAAACCCAAAAAAATGTAGATCTCAAACACATTCTTGGAATACTCCCAAGACATGACTGCTTCAACCTTCTTTGGATCCACTAAAACTCCTACCTCAAAAATTACATGTCCCAGAAGCTTCACTTCTTGGATATAAAATTGAAACTTGAGAAAATTTTCATAAATATGATTCTCTCTCAAAACAACCAAAACAACACCTATATGTTAAGTATTCTCATACATAATCTTGAAATACACCAAGATATCATCTACAAAACTGACCATGAAGGATTCCAAAAAGTGATGAAAGATACGATTCATTAGCGGTATAGAAATAGCTGGAGAATTTGAAATACAAAATGAAATAACCAAATACTCAAAATGCTCATATCGACTTTGAAAAGATATATTTAGAACATCCGCATCCTAGACCCTAAAATGGTGGTTTCTTTGATCTTGGATCAATCTTAAAAAACCAACGGGCCCCTCTAAGATGATCAAATAGATTATCAATTCTTTGAAATGAGAATTTGTTCTTTACTATGACTTGGTTAATATTATTGAAATATATGAAAAGTTAGAGGTTTCTATCCACATTTTTTCAAAATAGATTTGTAAAATCCCATGATGACACGCTAGGGAGATTAAAACCCTTTCCCTCAAGATCCTCTAGCTAAACATTCATCTCCTTTATCTCACCTGGAGCCATCCAATAATATAGAAAAGAAACTAGGCTTGTACTGGGGTGTATATTGATAGTAAAATAAACCTCTCATCGGGGAGTCAATATTGATTAATCCTCTCAAAATACATTTGGATACTTATCCATGATCACTAAAAGTTCATCCAAAGAATGATGCTCAATATTCTCAAGGAACAACCTGGATAACTAATATGATATCAACCCCAAATCTAAAGTTTTTGGTCCTACCCTCCCTGATCACGGATCCCAATCACCCTAAAATATGCGAGTTCTCCCATCAAGAGTAAGGAACTAGACCCTATGGTGATAGTAGTTGACCACTACCTTAAATTGATCAACTAATCCATGCTGATACTAAGGTTAAAAATTTCCAAGTCCAAAATAAAGAAGTCCCAAATGAACTCCACGTCAGCTACCATGACATGGAACTCATATAACTTGAAAAATTTCTCCTTCCTACCTAATAGGGTTAGAAAATCCATAAAACATAGAATAAACTTATCCCAAAAATCCAATACATCAATCATCTTAAGTGAAATCAAAAAATGGGATGAACCTATGTCAAATAAAATCAATTCCATAGAAAAATAAATAAACAACGCACCTCTAGTGGTGGAGAATTTCACAATGTATTTAGATCATAAGAGTCTGAAGTAACACCATTGTGACCTATATTTCCATTCAAATGAATTTCTTCCATAACTTCCATGTCAACCACCTCTGAATAGGTCAGTAGAAAAAGAATAATATGTATGGATATGATCTATGGCCTCAATCCCTTCTCAAAATGACAAGACTTGGGATAATCGTTCGTGAGGAGATTCGAAGATACATGGAACAACTTGGTAAATATGGAAGAATAATATATTACCAAATGATCACCCTAATATAGATTTAGAATCTCACATTCCTTTTCCACTCTTAGGGTCTTTTAGTAGAACTGTCGATTAAATTCCACTTTAAAAGTGGTCCCTGTGATATCCCCATGCTTCCTTGAGAGCACCATTGACTCCCAAAACTTTCTACCTAGACCTTCAAACACATACATTTAAAATACCAATTTAGTGGTATTAGGGGTCTTTGAAATCTATAAAATATGATCAATATTATCCAACCACTCCTCAAGCTCATTATGTCCCTTATCATCACAAAACACCAGTGGGTTCTGCCTCACAAAATCTTGATCATAGTCCATGGTCTATGTCTGCTCATGACCACCCAATTAATACAAGGTTTGGATCATACGAATCACTAAATACACTAAATCCAAATCAATGGTAGGGTATTCCCATTAGGTACTCTCTACTGCACCCTCTCTACATATACGTGAGGTCATTCTAGGGGGAATTGTCAACAAGACACAAAACTCAAGATTCATCAAGTACAATTCAATATCAACCCATAAAAAATCATCAAAAGAAAACCCCAAACATGGAAATAAAGGGAATATTTGATAAAGAGGGAGTGAAAATATCATAAAACAACCTATAACCAAGTTCAAAACAATACCAAGATCCCAACACACCCATGTAAACTCGTGTTTTGAAACGAAGAAGAGATGACCAGACACTCCACTGTTCCTACCTCTTGAGTCCCGATAGTCTTAGATTTAGTATATAACTAAATCCCAAATAAAAAAACACCTTAGATACCATTTTTAATATAAAAACCTTAGTATACCTAACCTATCACCTGATTCATCCTACCACACAGCTCAATGCGTGCTCCCGATCTCCATGGGATGATGATAAGCAATGGGCATAACCAACTAGAACATGGGAACGATTTTTCCACTGGTAAATGGGTATAAACCATACATAAAAATTAGATCACCATACAACTAATATCATATTCAACAACACAAGATAATCAGATACCATAAAAAATGACATACATCAAATACAAAGCAATCCAAAACTAAACATATATATGGTATCTCAAAAAGAAAAACCCAAAACTCAGAAGAGAGGGTATAATGACAAATAAAGATCAAGTATAACACAATAGGTAAAAAATATAAAAAAAATACTCCACATGAGTCCATCCCTATGATACCATGTATCCTCAAAAAAACATTAGATGAAGGTAATTAAGAAGATCCACCATAGTACATATTGCACTTTTCTTTACCTAAGTCCTGTAAAAAAAATCTAAAACTCCCCAAAAGGGTCTGAGTAGGGTGTGAGGCACCAATACCAAAAGGATACTACTATTAATATATATAAATATTTTACCCATGAAAACCAATATACTAGTTTAAAAACAATTTCCAAACTAAAGCACTTTAGAAACAACCTAATTTAAATTAAACCTTTAATATACCTTTGGTTTTCCTTTTCAAAACAAATGTGGTTTTACAATTTTTTTCAAAAAATGGATCAAATAAATAAAAAGGGCACAAGGCACAACATGATTAACATAACCAAGAAAGAATAATAAAGGTGAGTATAAAAATTAACATCAAATAACCATATAAATGTAAAATTAACAAATGGTAAGAATACATCTCATCATATAAAAATAGAAATAATAAAATTCATAAACCATATAAACCAATTAGGCATGGGTAATGTTCACCTAGGTCTCTAACCATTAGGACTATCGTAAGTGAGTAAAAAAGTATCTAGAGAGGAACATAATGGAATCTCTCATAGTATTCCCCACTCCTATATCCAAGATATCACATGGTCTCTCGACTAATAATAAGAAATATCACATGGTCTTCCTACCCAAAGGCTCACTCGATCCCTTGGAAATAAATAGAGGATCACTAATTCCTTATTCCAAAGGCTAACATGGTGCCTCTAACAAACCTCTTGCTCACACCCCGATTAACCCATGTGCCACTCCATGACAACACATCAAAATCAATTAACCATGTAAATCAAGATATAAAACAAGCCATTTCATAATAAAACATTACCAATTTAATAAAACACCCTTTATAATGTCAAAAAATTTCTAAAACCATTTTATAAATCCATTTAAAATCAAAAATCCATCTTGTTCCATTTTATCAAATACTTGGTGAGAATTCAAGCCACACCAATTTGGAAAACCTCACTTTAAACACGAAATTTCCAATACAATCCATGAAATACATCAAACATGGAATACACACCAAACATAAATTATTTAAATATAAATTCAAATAAAAAAAATCAAAGGAGATGATAAATTTAAATGTATGACATGGAAAACACCCTTAAATAGAGTTACCTACCTTAGATTCGGTCCAAAACCTATCTATGTTGATGAATACCACCTAAAAGAGGTATTACTAAGCCTCACACAACGAAGCCATAATAAATCAAACCAAAATCCCCATCATAAACATTATTTTTGGCTAACACCACCCCTATGGTTCTATACTTCTACAAAAATGGAACAATAAGGCGTGAGGTGGGTAAAAGAAGTATAAATTAATGTGAAATTGAATTACCTAAAAAAACTAATAATCCAAGAGTAAATCCCCCAAATAAAGAGGGGTAGATATCCATGACCAAAGAGGAGAGGCTTCATGCATTGGGGAGGGAAAAAGAGCCCCCAAACCTTAAGAAACTGACATGGTAAAAAAGGTAAAAATACAATTTTAATGAGATGGATATGGTCACACATTTTGGCCACACAGTTTGAAAAATTTCATTTTAACTATGAGGGTACCACTACCCACCCAAAACAACCCACACAGTTTTCTATGGAGGTGTCACATGGTTTGAAAAACTATGCTCAAACCATGTGAAACCACACTGTAAAAAACTATATCCACTCTCACATAGTTACTGCACGGTTTAGAAAATCTATGTGGTAACTGTGCACCCTGTTTTATCTCTCTAAAAACTTATGATTTCAACCCCCAACACCTGTAAACTCCAAGAAAAAACTCAATGATAAGTAAAACATGAAATTAGATGTACCAGTAACCCAACAAGTGTCTTAATCAGCTACCTTGTTTTCCATCCCAGAGTAGTAACTTATTAAGCTATCATAATCTTTGATCTGATCCAACTATCCAAGATAAATGTCCCTCCTTAATAGGTAGTAATACCCATATGATTTAAGAAATTTACATTGGGAGTTCAGTTTCATCCTCACACTAGAATATTATCACTGGCCAATTTAGAATATCGAATATAACATCCCTTCCTCGACAATTGATATGGGATCTATACCGAGAGAGACAATCTATCCCTAAAATAACATAAAATTGAACTAAAGGTTGAATAAAGTGATTTAAAATAATAAAATCATCACAAAATTCTATTGGAGAGGAGTTATAGACTTGATATGCGATCATATACCATTTGATGTTTTTACTGCCAACTCAATATCTGTTCATGGAGGTGGTGATATGATACCCTTATAAAATTATTTTGATAAAAATAGTGGGTATAACCTGAATAAAATAAAACATTTTTCACTTATATAGTGTATGATAAGTGAAACTTTCACCACGTCACTAGGAACTTCCACTTTGGTTGTAGTAATTTCATATTCCTATTCTTCTCCCCTTAAATTACTCTATATTAAATTTCCATGACACTTATAGAGTTGTCTTGAATAATTATCTATATCTTTTTAGTTGAAGAACTATATAGTAGTGATTTTATTTCCTTAAATTCATTATCTATATGAACCTTATCACCATATTTGTAACAAACTACCATGCCCTTAAAGAATTTTCTTGTATGTTTCTTTCCAAAACATTTTAATGATAAAAATCACTTTGTTATCTTCTTTTATGTGATCCATATTTTTGTGTTATTATGACCAATTCTTCTCTTGATTTCCCTTGAATATATAGGATCTAGAAAATTACTTCTCTATATTAGTGGAACTGGATACTATATCATAATATGATGAAAACATTTGAGAAACTAGTTCCCTTTAGAGACTCACATTAAGCCTATAAAATAAGTGGTCAATATTTCTTTTCACATTACATATATAGTCTGAACCATGCGTCACTAATCTTGTAAAATTAGCCTCATTATCTTCCACATTTTATTCTTCCTTCCTCTTTAATGTGACGAACTTCCTCTCTATTTCATATAGTTGCTCTTAAGAGAAGTGTTTCTTGAAGAAAATCACTTAAAAAGTTCTCAATTCTATGATTTCTATTTTTTTATCCTTTTTATTATTCTAGATCATGAACACAATTTATCAAATATATTTTAAAATAATACACTCCCAAAATAACCATTTCACTTTCATTACTTCCCAAATCTTGAAAAAGATTTCCAAGGGACTTAATAAATTTCTTAGCTACCAACATATTATTAGTTACATTAAAATATAGAGGCTTCTATCACATGAAGTGATCCGACATTGGGAAATCGTGCTGTGGAATAATAGATTTATCCATACAAGTAAGGTTATTAATTATAACCTATGTCATCTACTTTAATATGGCGCTTCTTTTCTCATTTTCAACACCAAAATTATTAGCTTGTTTAGCAGGACACTCTCTATATTTTCTATGGGTACTTATTCCCTTTATTCAATTAGGATCTATCACTAAATAATGACACACATAAACTTAGCTCAAAATTATCATAAATATTGAGCCATAAAATAAAAATATCCCTAATTGTAAAAGTTCTAAAATATTATAAGGTATTATTATAATTCTCAAGTCATTAATATTCATTCAAAATGTAGTCCCCTATATTTCTACTAAACTTGATCGGATGAAAACTGTGGAAAAAAAACTTTTGTAACCTAGAGTTAGTGTATACTTTATTACATTGACATAAGATACAAGATATCACATAACAAAGGATTGACCCATTTTGTAGTATTGAAGAACTTGATATATACATGATTCCCATATTACATATGAAATATAAAACAAATAGAATAAGAAACATTGTTTTATCCTTAATACCATTCATAATATACTTATTCATGTCACGAGGAAAGGAAAAAATAAAGGGTAATATAAAATTATCTATGATAATTACGTACAATGGAAGTTATCATGATTAAATATCATATAATAAACATGGAAAATAAATAATTGAAAACACATGTCATTTAATAAATAACTTGAGCACAAAATGCATCCATGGATAATATCAATGCAATAATATCATGAATAATAAAAACTAAATTATCAATAAAAGAAATGATTAATTTTGGACATCATGATATCTTTAATATCAATGCCTTATGAGAAGATAGTTTAGTCAATGGGTAGAAATATACCAAATTCCAATTTAATAATTTTTGTTAATTGATTTGTCTCATGAGGCCTGTTGATGCATCGAGGGGATATATAATTCATGGCCCCACCCGTCACTCCATGTCTAATGAATTTATCATATATTGAACGATAAATTTAAATCCTAAGAAATATTACTAATATAAAAAATATTCATATTGATTAAAGGATACCAAATATCAATATTTCTCCAGTTAATCAAATAACTTTCATAATAAAACATTGTATGTATAAATATTATATGGTTTAGAAAATAATCAAATCCATGATATGTATATTATATAAATTTAATATAAATGTATTTTCCAGTGAATTATGATCACAAGAAAGTGAAATTTTCAAGAGGTATTTAATGAACAAAAAATTAATAAGAGATAAAATATGACTATCAATTCATTACAAATATATGTTTTGTTATAAATTTATATATTTTAAAGAATAAAAATAAAATGGAATAAAAAATTTAAAATTGGTTTTCATTAAATAGTTCTAATTGTAAAACCATTTAAAACTTTGAGAAGAAGATAAATAGCCTAAAATGGTTATGGTGGAGGGAAAATTCATTAACACTTCATATATTAAAACAAAACATTCCTTTTGTCTTTTTCAAAGAAATTTGATAATTAAACTTTCATTAAAGATTAAAAATATTCATTTAATTTTTTTTAAAATTTAACGTATAAATTAAAATATCCTTAATAAATAATTTGAGTAAATAAAAATTAGTTTTTTAATACAAATTTGAAAAATATATACATAGAAAAAAATAAACCCGATTAAAAATAGAAATAAGATCAGTTTTTATTTTAAAAATTAATTTACTTGATTTAAGTTAAAATATGGTAAAATTTGGAAGAAAACATATACCTTATTTAAATATCCATATTATAATAAAATATACAAAATTTATGAATTATAGATTATATGATTTTTTTCAATGAAAATAATGGCAATATAAAAAAATGAGATTGTAAAATTTGTTCTTACCCATTTGGTAACTTTTAAATTATAACCCATTGAAATATTAAACATGAATTTAAACTTTAATAATATATATATTCATTTTAAATACATTAAATGGGAATTATAAACACAACATAAAAGTAAATAGGTGCATAATACCAAATATGTCTCAATGGAGTGGAAATTTAGAAAAAATTCCTTATCTCAAGTTCGACTTGCCTCATATGTTATCTAACATCCTGTATTTTAAATTTTAATTTATTATAATTTTATAACATAACTCTATACATATATATAATATAATATATAATCCATTTATAACATCTTCTCACCCATTCTTTAACTATCTTTTATTATTATCATTGTTTCGAGTGTTACCTGCTTTGTTGTTCATGTATGTTTTGATTTGGTAGTTTTAGTCCTTATATATTGATCATGGTTTAATCATATTCATAATTTTATTTATGATATAAATATCATATATATTAAATATATAGATATTCTAAATGATCCATAAATATAGATTTATAAAAATGAGTTACACCGTTCATGGAGATGGTATGTTGTATGTTCGCATGAGCACTGTTTTCACCTTTCGATGTATGAAAAGAAATAAAGTTAAATAATAATTATCCTTTATAGGTTAATTTTTATATAATAAATATATTATATATTCAAAAAATATATCTGTATCACCATCCATATAAATCATAAATGAAAAAAGGATTACATCTCTTCATGGCGGTGGTAGTCCATAGGTACACACAAATGGCATTATCTTTTTCCAACGGATTTGAAGATAAGAAGGTATATATATGATATTATAATTAAGGAAGAATAATTATTTCATAAATATTATATATAATACTTATTTACATCTTTATAACCATCCAAGTAAAGTGGTGATGAAAAAAAAATTACACCACTATGTTGAGATGGTAAGCTGTAAGTATGCACGAGCGATGTTTTCTCTTTTCATAAGATGAAAAATATATATAAAATAGTTTTACCATAATAATAATAAAATAATAGTATGTTTATGATACATTATTTTTTATTTTAGGATCATAATTCTTAATTTATAGGGAGTATAAGAATAAATAAACTTAAAAGGGTTGGTAAAGATGATCACCTCTTATTCGGTAGACTTCCTTTAAATTCCTTTTTAAGGACCCATGGAATGGTATTTTAAGTAGAAAAAACCTATAATTCATTTATAGGGAAGTGGATAAGGGAATTTGGAATGGATTTTTTTTTTCTATATGGATTAATGTGTTGTAAAGAAAATAGAGAAGTGGTGTCTTTTAAAAAGTTAGGGGATTGGAACTTTTGAAAATCCATGATATATTATAATATAATATTTGTCTTGCTCATGTAATTTTTTTAAAATGGAATATATTTGAATATAAATGGGATATGGTATTTATATAATCATCCAATAAAATGTGGATGTATTTAGACAACATTTTAAACATTATCATTTCAATTAACCCCTTGGTTAACCAATTTTAACCTTAACCATAGTACTAAATTTTTAAATCTAAATAGGTTATAATTTTAATTATAATGTTAAAATTGTATCATAATAGGAAAATAGATAATATTTTGACTATATATTATTCCTATTTTCCAATTTAAATATTTTTATGATTTTTAAATAATTTAATAAAATATTATTTTCATAAAATATCAGTAATGTCATTTTTGACACTATTCATTTAATTTGACATTAAAGATACTAAAAAGAAGTTATTTTATTTTTCTATTAATTCAATAAATATTGTGTCGACATTGCATAAGAATTAAAATAAATTATTCAATCCATAAAAATTAAAAATAAATTACCATGAAACACAAATTTAAATTTTATTTTAAATTAACATTTAAAACCAAACTTAAACTCATTTTTTTACTTTGTAAAAATATTATATATATTAAATTCAAGAGTGTGATGTTTTGTTTTAATTATTTTATTAAAGTAAAATAAAGGTCAATATCAAAGAAAAATATCACAAAGTGTCCATGTTTTCAATTAATATTGATTTTATGGAATATTAGATGATCCTATTCAGTCATGGTGAAGTGTTAGCTTCTCAAACTAAGCTGTGGATATTTTTGGTTCCCTATAAAAGAACCATAAGCCCCTATAAAGGCCTTATTATAAAGGTTTCAACTATTTGTACTCAGTTATTAAGGTCTTGAGATAAGAGGACCTGTCTAGTGAAAATCATCAAACTCACTAAGCAATCATTGGTATAGTAGACTTGGAGTTCTTCGTTCCCTAAACCACAATAAATTTTTTTGTGTTATTCTTCCCTATTTTTCCACTATATAAATTTGATTAAATAAGATAACTCCTAATATCTTTATTCAATACGATGATGGATAAAATTTAAATCCATAAAGATTCATAAAAGAACAAAATTCACTCATATTGTGTATATTCATATTATTCTTAAATAACAGTATATGCCTTGACATTTCCTAAAACCATTAACTACCAGTTGGGACTTAAATGTATTTACTTTACCCTCCATGTCCATTTTTTTTAAATAACCATTTAAACCCAATGAGTTTTACATAATATGAAGGGTTTCCAAAAATTAAAACTTGGTTTTGGTACATTGACTCCATCTCAAAATGAATGACATATTTTCATTCAGTAGGATCTTTACCTTCTACTACTTTCTTATAGGTTATAGGTTCATTATTATCTATGAGTAATGTGTCACCTGACTCAGTGATAAGAAAACTATATCACTTTGGTTATCTAACCTCTTTAGTTTAACTAAAAAATACTTGTGTATTCGGAACATCTTGATCTCCCACTACCTCTTATAGATATTGTTCCGATACCAAATCTTGAGCATCTGGAGCATCAAACTCATCAAAGTTAATTTTTCTCCCACTATTTCCAATAAAAATATGTTCCCTTTTTATAAATATGGAATGTATTTCCAAAATAAATTTTTTATCTGAAGGGTTATATAGGTAATATCTTTTAGTTTCATAAGGATAACCTATAAAGATAAAATTTGTGTTTTGAGATTCTTAGTTATCACTAGGTATAGTCTTGGAAAAATTCTCTCATCCCCATACACATATGTGTGACATACTGGGTTTCTTTCTACACCATAACTCATATGGAATAACATCTTCTACTATAGTTGTTACTCAGTTAAGGGTATATATTGTTGTCTACAATAAGTATCCCCAAAATGATGATATAAGAGTTTCTTGACTCATCATTGATTTGAACATGTCAAGAAAGATTTGATTCCAACTTTCATTAACACTATGTCAATGAGGGTTATAAGGAGGAGTGAGTTGGGATACTATCTGAAACTTTTAATCGATCAATGAAAGATTAGTTGAGATATTCTCTACATTGACCTAAGAAATGTTCCTTAATCTTTTTAACAATCTATTTTTAACTTCATGATTTTATTCCTTAAACATCTAAAAGGAATATGACTTATAATTAATTAAATAGATATAACTATACCTACTATAGTAATTAGTAAAAGTAATGAAGTATGAAAACCCACATATTTCTTCTAATGGAAACAAAACAAATAAATTAGTATGAATCAATTCTAGTATTTCTGTATCCCTTAATCCTTTACTAGTGAAGGGTCCTTTGGTCATTTTCTATTGTAAATAAGCATGAAAAACATCCAGGAGTTTTAGCTCAGTTGACTCTAAAAAACCCTCAAGATATTTTTTTAATACTTCTCATATACGTTACCAATCTTGAAGTTCAAGTATTGGGTTTTATATGAGTTATTTTTATTATTATTTTCATTGGTTACCATTATAGGCTTTTCAATTTCAAGTATATAAAAGCCATTGTTAAGATGTACCATACCATAATATAAGTCATTCTTATAAAATAGAAAACATTTATTCTCAAACCTGAAATAAAATCCCAAAGTTTCCAAACTCAAAACTGAGATTACGTTTCTGTAAACTAAAGATAAATAATAATAGTTTTTTAATACAAAAACCAAATCACTTGGAAAGTTTAGATGATAATATCTCACCGTTAATGCTTATAGCCTCACACCATTCACTACTTAGAGATCCACCTCACCCTTTTCAATATTCTAGAATCTACTTGGTTCCTATACATGAATAGAAATGTGTAAGCCACATGTTCTATACAATACTCAAATTAGAGATAAAAACATACCACATTCAATGGAAAAGATTCCTAATGTAGAAGCACCACCTTGATTCTTTTTCTCAGACTTACAATTCTTCTTCTAGTGGCCTTTATTGCCACGTGAAAATTATAAAGCCTCCTATTAATTTCCATTATTTTTTATCTTTTTTTTAGAAAGATATTTCGTTAGTGACTTCGGCTTGGGCTTAGCCTTTGACCATTTAGCCTTATCCTTTCTCTTTTTGTTCACCATAAGAACTAAAGAATTGGTATTCTTCATATCTTTATCATCTTGTAAAACTAAAGACACTAGATCTGGGAGTGACTTTTTCATGTTAATCATGTTGTAATTAAAAATAAAATTTGAGAATTATGGTGGTAAATAGGAAATAATGAGATCAGTCGCTAGTTCTTGGTTCGGTGTAAACCCAAGGAACTAAAGTCTATCGATGTACCCAATCATCTTGAGTACATTTGGTATTTATTGATTCAATTATATTATAATTAACCTATACAATTTACTTTATTGTCTTATATTTCATTCCTTTCTCACTCTTGATATAACTCTTTGAGATGAGAAAGCATATTGTAGGAATCTTTATCCTCATGCATTTTATGCAATTTTATGGACATAAATGAATACATGATACACTATATATCTAGTGCATCATCTATAATATTATTATATTTTTATTAATTCACCTATTTTTTCATTCTGAGGAGTTACAACAGTTAGTGATGACTCTAGCACATAATACTTCCTCTCTTAGTGTAGTACTATGCACAAGCATCTGTCCACTCCTGGAAGTTATGGCCAGTTAAGATATTTTTTTTCTATAATTTATCACATAGATAATGAAACAGTGGTGGTGATTTCCATTTTATCTCAAAATAATAATAATAATAGTTATTACTTAATCTTTATTACCGATTAGACATTTTTTATTAATTAATTCGTCAAATTTCTCCCACTATTTTATCGAACCCTAGTATCCCTCACTAACAGATTCAGAATATTCTATCACTTGAGTATTATAGTGATAAGGATCCTTGAAACCCCTCATAATAATCTAAGTTATAGCTACACCACTACTCATATATTTTTAAAGTAGGTACTAGACTGGCCAACCACATTGACTCATGATTCCTTATACTATTGAGTGATGTCCCAACTTCTCATAATCATAACCTTGATTCCCTCAACACTTTGCCTCTAAAGTGGAGACAAGCTAGCTATGAATACTTATTTTCCACCATCATTAGTTTATTCAACCCATCAATTTCATCAGAAATCCCTTTTAGTAGGATGTACCTTCAATTAGGGCTGACGATCACATCATACACCCAATTTTATTATAATTTAATTGATAGAAGGCATTACAACTTAATATTACTTTGATGGGTTTTATTATTACTCGATGAATGAATTTATTTTCTATTTTATATGTTTTACCATGTGATCTCACTCATAACTAATCAATGCATTGAAATAAAAAAACTCATCACATATTTATTTGATCTTAAACTATGTATTTGTAGTTTATTATGTTATGTTTTTTTGTGAACTTCCATATAAAAAAAAATACATGAAAAAATTAAATAAACCACCCAACTAATCATTAAAATTTGGTATTGGTTGATCCATTTATGCTCAGTGGATCAATTTTTACCCTAAGGGTAAAATACTTGATTCATGTATGACTCATATTTTATCTCGCACCCCGATCCGATGAAATAATGTCTCATCTAAAATATTATCTCCTCTCTATGTGGTCCTCATCTTATTGTGTCCTAAAAAATACAGAAACATCCAAGAAGAACAAAATACATACAATATTATACTAATGGATGGGTAATCCCTTATACATATTATGTAAACAATGATGATGTATATACTATAAAATATAAATCAACTATTACTTTCATCACACATGATTATAATAATTTATTAAATAAATAAAATTACAGATAAAAATTTGTTTCTAACGCTTTCATCGGGGCGCGCACATCCATCTGTGGAGGACGCATAGTTGTTTCCTCACATTCCTGCTTTCCAAAGGCGGGAAATATCCATTCCTTATTCAGGTAAATATGCTCCTTGATCAAAATGGGATGATGGGATGTTGGTTCTTCCTTCGGTGGATTCATCCTCAGAACTCGTTACCTAGTCCGGGTCTCCCTTATAGAGTTAAGACGTTGTTCGTGAAACTCTTCCTGGTGCCATGTCTTTATAGACGCCAGTTAATTACAGTGCTTCTGTCAGGACATTCTAAGGGGTCCGGTCAGGGAAGCAACCTTTGGTTAGGGGAGTGGTCACGTTGGGCATCACTGGCGTGTCTAGACATCGGGGGATTGGCGTGTCAGTCTTCTGTCCCTTATTATAAGGCTTCTCAAGGATGCAGAAGCCCAAGGCATCCCACATTGAATGCAGGGAATCATATTCCATGGGCATGTATATGAGGTTTTCCTCAGATTCCCATGTTTAACATAGGGTACGCCACACGTTTAATGTTCATTGGAGACAGATTTGGCTGATCAAAACACTGACGAGAGTGGATTAGATGGGGGAATCCTCTGGAGGGAACACCGATACTAGGGCCACCATGTGGGTGGCCTCCCGAATGCTGTTAGTTGGAATGGAGAATGGGGTGGTATGATCCCACTGGTATGTGGTGGCCTGGGTAAGAATCAGGATGGATGATGGAAGGTTTCGTGAGGGGGGGGGGGTGGTGGTGAATGGGATGGAACCATCATGAGAATGACGATGATTTTGGGCGTGGGACTCTAAAAGGATTCCTACATATCCCCATGGTAGGGAATCAAAGTCTACGTAGTTCGTCTTATGGCGGCTTTCCGCTGAATGGGGTCACAACGGCTTACCGCTGGATGGGGTTACAAAGGCTTACCGCTGGATGGGGTCACAACGGCTTACCGCTGGATGGGGTCACAATGGCTTACTGCTGGATGGGGTCCACAGTTTAACGTCATGCAGGATGAGGGGCGGACCGACGTGAAGTGGGTCAAAACTACTGGATGTTAGGCTTGAACCTCAGGGTGGCTTCTTACGTACCCTACCTTGGCAAGGATCAAAGTCCTCATAGTTTGGGATATGGGGGAATTCGGGGCTTATGCTCGAAGGCATCCCAAGGTATTGGTGGACAGACGTGAATGGGGTCAGAGCGACCAATGGGTGGTGGGCTTGAACCTCGTGGAGGCTTCATACGTACCTTGCCTTAGCAAAGATCAATGTCCTAGTAGTTCCTGTATGTGGCAGGATTCTGTGAACCAACGTGAATAAGGACCTGGGGTCTCGATGGATGGTGTGCTTGAACCTCGTGGAGGCTTCCTACGTACCTTGCCTTAACAAGGATCAAAGACCACATAGTTCAGGTGGGTGGTGGGCTTGGACCTCGTGGAGGCTTCCTATGTACCTTTCCTTAACAAGGATCAAAGACCATGTAGTTTAGGTGGGTGGTGGGCTTGGACATCGTGGAGGATTCCTATGTACCTTGCCTTAACAAGGATCAAAGACCACGTAGTTCAGGTGGTACGTCGGTGAACCAATGTGAAGGAGGACCTGGGGTCCAATTGGTGGTGGGTTTGGACCTCGTGGAGGCTTCCTACATACCTTGCCTTAATAAAGATCAAAGACCACATAGTTCAGGTATGGTTGTGGGGAATACACTCTAGGCTGCCTGGGCGGGTGGTGAACTGACGTGAAGATGGTTAGAACGACCAGGTGTTGGGCTTGAACCTCAGGGAGGCTTCCTAAGTACCTCTCATTGGAAAGGGTCAAAGACCACGTAGTTCAGGTGGTGCGTCGGTGAACCGACGTGAAGGAGGACCTGGGGTCCAATGGGTGGTGGACTTGGACCTCGTGGAGGCTTCCTATGTACCTTGCCTTAACAAGGATCAAAGACCACATAGTTCAGGTGGGTGGTATAGGGATTACACTCTAGGCTACCCAGAGTGTTGGTGGATGTCATGGTCAGTGCTTGCTCTAAGACCACATGATTCATGCTCGATGTGAGAAACAAGAGACATCAGAGACTTGACGATCATGACACGGAAGGTGCTTCCGTGGGAAGTGGAGTGGGGATTGCACATAGTTAACGGCCCAAAGATAAAACAGGGGCTTATGCGTGGTTAGAATCCCGAAGAGGTTGGGACTTACTCTAGGAGGGAGTCCTGATGGCGACAAAGCGCAACAGGAGAGGGATTTGGGACCGAATAAAGGAGGGGCTCGGTGTCCATCCCGCCCTTTTCTAGCCCTGGGGACCAAAGAAGAAAGGAGGACCAGGGATGTTACCTCCTGCAAGAAAGCTAGGCGCTTACACCGAGATGGTTACCCTTTCCCCGTGGAAAAACGCCACTCCCATAAGGAGGATATCATCCCCTGTGGAGACCAGTGGTTGTGGAGAATGTCCAAAGTGGGGTTACCCCGCATGCGAGGCATAAGGAGAGGTCACAGTTTAACGTCATGTGCTGAGGATGAAGGTTCTTGGCAGTTTAACGTCCTGCATCTCGGACGAGGTGGGTTTGCTCATCACCCCTAGGACTTACATAATCAGTACCCTCTACTCCTTGGTGGAGAGAGGGGATAGGCAAATTCGTGGCGAGGGGGTGTCATGGAGAAAACCATCGGAGGGTCTACATTAGCGTGGCTATACGAAGAAGTAATAGACATTAGCATGCCTATGAAAAGAAGCATGAGGTGAAGCTACACAACAGGCGGTGGTGTCCAAGGGACTTTAAAATCACATCGTGAAAACCTAGAGGGTCGCATGAGAAAAGAAATTCCAAAGTAGAGGGGTTCATAGGCAGGGGTCTTGTGAAGCTCTACCGCTCCGCATGGCGGAGGGTACTTGCTAAGGGGTATTCTTCGTGAAGTGGGGGGCCTCAACCTAGGTATAGGGTAGAGGTGCATATGGGAGGTGCTTTACGAAGTGGAAAGACATCCATGGAGCACTGCCTTGTGGGGAAAAGGTGCCTCACGAAGCAGGGCATCGTGAAGCAATGTTCTTCGCAAAGTATAATGAACCTACCTTGGCATGTGGATTGTGTGTACATGAAGGGTGTTTCGCAAATCATAAATGCTCCGTGATGACCCAGGTCCCCTTGGGGATCCCCTTCTTTCACGGAGGCCCTTAGGCTCCGCAAAAGGCATCCCTCTTGGAAGAGGGGATCAAAACGAGAAAAAGGGGAGGTACTTCACAGATCAGAAGTACCTCACACAGCTCATGGTTCGTAGAGCAGAAGATGCTTCACGATTTGGGGGCTAGGAAGTTGAAGGGTAGGATTTTCCCCCTTTTGAACTTGGGGGGAGGCTGGTATTTATAGGGGAGGGGTGCCACAAAGCAGTGTGCGCTCGACACGAAGAGGAATTTGTTTTCTCCGTGGTGCGTCGCGAATGTCAAATGCGGTCACGGAGCATTACTGCCTCCTTTCTCTGCGGCGGCTCGCAAACGTCAAATAAGGTTGCGGAGCGTTACTGCCTCCTTGCTTCAAAGCGGATCACGAACATCAAGGGTGGTCGCAGAGCATTACCACCTCCTTGCTCCACAGTGGCTCGTGAACGTCAAGTAAAGTCGTGGAGTGTTACCGCCTCCTTGCTCCGCGGCGGCTCACGAACATAAAATAAGTTCATAGAGCATTACCACATCCTTGATTCGCGGCGGATCGTGAACGTCAAGGGCGGTCACAGAGCGTTACCACCTCCTTTCTTCGCGGCAGATGCGGGGCTACCAGGGCTTTGCGAATGGTCTTCGTGAGGTAGCCTTAGGAGCCCTTCCATTTCTTTTTATTTCTTCCCACATTTTGGTGCCAACAAATGACCCCCCCTCAAACTTGGAGCCGTTGAGAGATCAAGGGTCTACATATGAGGGTCAATCGCCAAAATCCTCAGTATTTCGCGAAGATATGTTGCGAAGGGTGTTCGCGAGGCAGATAGGGGGCGCGCAGGCCGAGTGCACCGTGAAGCTCAGCACACACTGGACGCACTGCGTTGCTCCAAAAGTCGTCACCTATAAATAGGGGACCTAGACTCTCTTTTTTCCTTTCCCTTCTCCTCAATTTTTTCCTTTTGTGCTCTCGATTCGCAAATCTCTGCATACTTTGTGAGTTTTCTTTGCGAATCCTACCTTCTGCTTCGTGGCGCTTCAGCGAGTCTTTGACTTCACTACAGTGCTTCGTGAATTTGCGCTTGAACACCTATGTAGGGCTATATAAACTGTCTTTATGAGAAGTCTTCGCAAATGAAATTCGTGAACGAGCTTCGCGAGTCAACCCATGAATCGTTCAAGATCCAAAATTGAATGTCTCATCAAGAAACTGCTGAGGGGGTTCTTGCGGATGCCGCCCGTAGGGACAAGATGGCGAATAGTCTGGGTCTTGAGAAGTTGGTACAGAGCCACTCAGACCATAGTTCATTGGTGGAGCTACTATTGGAGAACCAGAATAACTACCCATTGTGTATGAGGTTTCCCTTGTATGGCTTCAGGGTAAGGGATGATGTCTTTATCCTAGAAAAAATTCGGGACGAACCAGCTTACTAGTTTAGAAGCACGTCGTGCCAGCACCGATGGTTCAGGGCTGCTGACGGCCATGCCCGGGAGGATTTCACACCTGTCAATGCTGATTGTTTATACAACCACCTAAATAACGTTGATAGGAAGGTGCGGTATCTAGAGATGTATCCTCCTCCGTACCACATGATATTGAAGGTAGCTTTGAGGAATCCGAGGAAAAGGTGGTCCGAGGAATGGGACCTGCCCCAGGGTGGAAACTTCACAGACGATTGGGCCTAGGCCTAGTGGGTAGGTGCCTCGTGTGAGGAGTTTGGGGTTGATCTAATGAGAGTGGGTTTGTATGAGGCAGACTGGGACTCTCAATTCCACATATATCAACCGAAACAGCTGATTCAAGAGCTATTGAGAAGATTGTCTTTGAGGACCAATACCTTCCATGTACACCATGGGGAGGTCGGTATCAGCTTGTGGGGTGTCCAAAAGATCTCGGGGGTCCCGATACTGGGGGAGATGTGTGATGAATTACTCCCTGTCATGAGTGCGTGGGAGGATGCTGAGAAAATCCCATGGCTGACGATGGTGTTGATGGAGCTCGTGCCTGGGGAAGACAAGGAGGCAGTCAGGGATGTCCACTTCAGGTGGTGGTTCAAAAAATTCCTGAACTTCCCAAAAAACAGGCAGTTTCCGGTGAGGCCTCGAACTTGCCCGAAGGGGGCTCAGAGTAATGAGCACTCGTACTGGTTACTTTTGGAGGACAACCAGTGGAAGACCTGGGGGTTCAGCATCAACATCGAGCAACAACCAATAGTCAGACAGGCAGCATTCATCGTGGCTCTGATCTATGGTTGGATCCTTCCGGTGAGGGACACCAATATGGGAGTATGCCCCAACACATTTATCATGACGTCCACATTGGCGACAGGAGGGCAGATCAACTTGGGAATCCCAATGCTTGCTAAGCTGTATAAGGTGCTATGGCATATCAGTGAGGGGAAAAGGCTGCAGAGGTTATGTGGGCCGTTCCACCTCTTGTATGGGTAAATAGCGGCACATATCAGTGGGGTTTATGAATACCCGAAACCTATCTCTCCTCCAGGATCGAACTTCTACCCATCGATCCTGAATGCCATGGGGAGATTTCCATCCAAACTAACCAAACTGTTAGTTCTAAGCTGGGTGTGGAGGGTATAAGAATTCAATTTTCACCCATTCCCGTTTTCGACAGGGGTATTTACTGATGACAGCCGGGGAATGGAAGAGCACTGAGCCTTTATCCTATCCGTTCGAGGTGGAGTTCTGGTGGAGAGGGTGGATCGTGAGCCCCTCTGCAAGCCATATACCTCACACCGGTTTTCAAGGAAATTCTAGTGTATGTAGAGGTTGACCCCGCAGGTCTATCTGGAGGTGCACTATAAAGAACACCGATGCGTGATGAGGCAGATGCGGCTCATGTTCACGCGGGAAGATGGGAAAATGCGAAATGAATTGCCTCCGCCGACCGCCATCCTCAGGCTAGTAAAGGAATATACCCAGAGCTGGGAGGTGGCCTATTTGAGGGAGATGCTGAAGAAGACAACCATTCGAGTCGGTGATGGTGAGCTTCCCCATCCTCGGGGATGGAAGGAAGCAAGGGCATCTCATGGTGGCAGGAATTCCATGGCGGTGAGGCCCGCACCAGTTGAGGGTGAGGTAGCATCCATAGATGCAGAAGTGGTAGCAGACCCGGAGGTTCTAGAAGAATAGAGCCATCCAGAGGGGAGGCCTCCAAGATGATTCCGCAGGATACCCACCCAGGCTCCAAGTAAGCAACTACGCCATATCGACATGCTGGAGGATGCCGTCTTCCCAGAGGCTTGCGACATCTGGGAAGTCAATAGGAAGTTTCTCGGCCCCGTCGAGTTGTGGCAGCACCTAAACCATCTCGGGATATATTTACAGTGGATAGGCCCTATCCGGGTCAGTTTTGCGGTGTCCCAATCTGAAGGGGAGAAATATTTGACTGACCTGGAGGACTTCGTGAACTCCTGGGGTGCTCCTAGTCCAATGAAATATCGAGTCAAGGTGTTTCTCGATCACACCACTCCCCCATAGCTGTCACACACTGATTTGAGAGAATGCTTACCCCTGCCGAAAGAATCAGAAGAGTCTTCCTGGGGAGACAAGGCTAGAAGATGGAGCCTGTTGGAGGAGGGTGAAGTTGGAGATCAAGACTCGGATCTTGAAGAGTTCACAGAGGCCCTTGAGGTAACAATCTGAAACCCACTTCTTAGAGACTTTCTTTGAGGTTATTCTAGACTCCTTGATGACATCTGAAACATGCAAGAGAGTCTTATAGACAGAACTTATTCTCATCCCTCCGTGGATGCTGATGCGGGACCTTTGGGCTCTACGTCAGTTGCCACATCCATTTCTATGTCCAGTGGGGCTAGGACACTTGAGGCGACCCCTCCGGAATTTTCAGACCTTCTGAACATATACGGGGGGCCATGCTTCGGGGTCCCGACGACGTCAACCCAAGAGCGAGACCAAGGATTCGATCTATGTAATTCCCCTCCACCAATTTCATGACTTCTATCCCCTGACCATTTTTACTGATGTCCATGTCCCTTTTTGGCTCGTACAGTTATTAAAATGGCGTGGGTCACCCTGGCGAGGTTGGTCGGGGCTTCTTACGGCGTCCTTCCTAGGGGAGTGCCGATGATCGTGGAGGCAGAGCACCAAACCGACTGAGCATCAGTTCTCTCGATCACTGGTGGGACCGTCAGCAGGGATGAACCTGATATCATTGAAGTAGGATTTGATGATGAGGACCGGTCAGACATCCCAAGTCCTGCCATACCCAATCAAACACCAGATGTGGACCCGACTGAAGATTTTGTGGGGGTGTTCCCCACGTATGAGCCTACCAATCATGCCGACTAGGACGAGACGGCCTCTGACGAAGAGGATAGCAAGACAGTCTGTCACCGATCATGGAAGCTGATCACGTACTTCATCAATGACACCCCCAAGGACTATGATTGGATGAGATGGAAAGACTTCGCTCGTGACTGCCTGAATTGTGTGCTCGGGGAGTGGATGCCCAGCGTCCTCACATGCTCGTCCAAGATCTTATAGCGGAAAAGATTCGGGAGTATGACCATGGCCTCGGTGTGGGATGGCAGTGGAGAAAGGTGGTAAACATCAAGAGGCTCTAGGAGGATGAAGATGAGGTACAACAGCTGCAGAATCAAGCAGATGAGCACTCGACCTCCCTCAATGCGCAATCTGAGCTAATATTGTGATTGAAGGCCCAGTTGGTAGAAGCCGAAGAGGGCATGAAGCGATCCTCTGAGGAGATGAACATCATCTAGACCGACGTGGAGTGGGCCCATATTACGGCCAATGAATTGTATCCCCTCACTGCTAAAGAAGAGAGGGAGCTGAACAGGTGGCGGCAACTCCTGGACGCCACCAGCCAGAGGGTGGTGGAACTGCTATGCTCTTTTGACGAGGTCAACCCATCCATGGGGGGGGGGGGGGGGGGTCGACCCCTGGGTACTATAATGATTACAAACCCTCAAATGTACTTTCATGCTTTGATTGTTTGATGCCATAACATGCATGAGTTATGTTGTTACATTGGTTTATTGCATTCTCGTAATATTCATGGAGCGTCCAGTGATCATTCTCTAAGATCACGTGGGTTGGTCCCGATGTGAGAAACAAGGGATGACCACCTTATCACCTCATCCAAACGTCGGAGTGCAAACCAAGCTTTGAGCATCCAGGGCTTGAACAACCGGTCCAGATTTCTGGGGGGAAATGGTAGAGACCTGACTGGAGAATGAATCTCTCAGAACAGTCTAATTACTATTTTCCTAGTGTGCTCTTACGCACGAATGGGGTAATGCCAGTGGCACTGGAATCAATCTGAAAAGATGGGAATGGGAGGTGTGAATCACGATACCCGGGATTCAGAACATTGTGGGGGTGGTGTGACAATAAAGGATAACTATTTACTGCATTTGAAACATAGTATCCTTATTGTATTATCCTAGAGTGGGGATAGCAAATGAGGGCCGACCGCTGACCATGTTCGAAACACGAGGCCTGACTTAAAATTTCATGTATTGTTCTTCCAGAACGTTGGCCGAAGACAATAGGTGGGCCATAGGCTGAGCATCTATACTGTTAGGGAGTTACATTAGACATGAAAGAGGACAAGGGTCCGAATAAGGGGTACACAAAACATGGAATGTGGAGTGATGGTTTGTCTAAACAGAATCCAACACTTGAAATTATGCCACTGTGGTGGGAGCACATTAGATGGGCGCATCAGTTTGGTCATGGATCGTTCCTACATTCAGACAGGACCTCTCTGGCGAGGGAGCTGTCACTTCCCAATGTCATCATGGGGCATCCCAAACTTGTTCAGGGAAAATTTGTAGTTACATGGTTCCCCACAAGGGGTCAGGCCAAGGAGATAGGAATGAGGAGGAATAGGGTTTATGATTCCAAGGGGCTGGAACCTAGGCAAAATACCTAGGTGTATCTACGTATCCCATGAGGATGGGAATCAAGCCATACATCATTCTAGAAGATGTCGTGAAATTTAACATCTTGAAATAAGGACATAAAGTGGTATTAGTTTACAGTCATAGAGCTCAGAACATGGATCAGTAAGGAGTGCAGGGGACACATGGTGAAGTGATTATAAAACCCAAAGTGAATGAGGACCCGGAGTCCATATTACCATGTGTTCTCCGAGAAGGTTTTAGGTTGAGGGACCGAAAATGAGAGTTAATCTGGGCCTGTGGGGGAAGTACTTGGGCATTCATATGTATCTCATGAGAATGAGAATCAAGCTATACATAGTTCTAAGAGGCAGCACAGTAAGGTACCAGTGCCAAGGATGAAAGGGTTGTGCGGGCATGTACCTCTCACCAAGAGAAGCGGTATTTGATGTATCTAGTTTTTACATTAAGGTGAATGTTTTTTTGTGGAGCGACAGTCCTAGGACAGCAAGCCCCGACATCGCCGCAATAATCAAGTCGTATGCAGGCATTGACAAATGGTATGGCATGTGACCAATACCAAACATGGTGTCCCCTTGAGTGAGGACATCAGGATGCAGTGCTATTTTTTGTCATGTGTCCAAGACAATAATGTCATAGTTTAGGGTCATGTGGTGGGACCATTCATGCATTTTAACTTCATATGGAACATACGTAGTAGAAACGAGGTTACAGGGAGAATGTGCACAGTGTAATAAAACCTACCCGATGCAAATGAGGGCAGGATCCCATACCACACAATATGTGATTCCGTGAAAGATACCTTGGGCCAAAGGGCCAAGATAGAGGTAAGAGGGTAAGGGGCAGAAGAAACTAGCTCCCAATTGAGCTGGACCCGAAAACAAGACGTCTGGGTGTTCCTACGCATATCTAGAAAAGATCTTAGTTTATGGTCTTGGAGCTCAGACCATGGAGAGGTAGGACTATCCCAAGTAAAGGTGTACCTTAACCCAATCCCTAATCCTACGTGAGTTAAACTCAGTGTAGGAAACAAGGGCGGATAAGGTATCTACGATACATAAAATACATGCCAAGGGGAAATCGGTGGAGCCCCTGAATGACCGCCTTATCGCGGATTTTTCCTCCTATCGAGCAGATGTGCACCGAGGAATAGTACCAAGAGTTTTGAAGTTATACTTGGACATGATGAGGTGTAGAAGGATGTGAATCATGTAACCGACATTTTGGGCTTAGTGGGGTTGGTGTGACTATGGAGGATGACTGTTTACCGTGTTCGAAACACAGCATCCATATCATGTTAACATGAAATGGGGACAATAAAATGAGAATCGACCGCTGAACATATTCTCAATGTGGGACTTGTATTAATTTGTTGTCTGAAACCCTCGAGGACGTTGGCCCGTAATGGTAGGATGGACCTTGGGTTGAGAATCCCTGCCATTCGGGGGTCCCTTTGGATGTGAAAGGTGATGGAAGCCCTAATGAGGGAGGACATGAAGCCTAAAAAACGGGCAAAGGCATGTCCGAGTAGAGTCCGAAATTCTAGGTACTAAACCAGAGTACCCATGGGCACATTGGTGAATCGCCGAAGAGGGTCAAAGAGGGTTCTCAACTTGAGAGTCATCGATTTTAAGGGATGAGTATAGAATATAGGGATAGAGAAATTCCAAGAGGGAGAGGTACGTGGCGTGGTCGTTACAAACCCGACATGAATGAGGACTTAATCCCATGCCAGAACATATACTCCCCTCCCTGGGAAAGGGTAGGACACAGGGCCAAGGATAAATAGAAATTTTTTAGAGATGGGGCTGGACCCGAAGTCTAGACATTCGGGCAGTCCTACGTATCCCATGAGGATGGGAATCAAGCCACACGTAGTTCTTGAGGGCACATAAGGGTAAGATACCCTAACGAGGGGGGTGTACAACACGGTGAGTAACCCGACGTGAATGAGGACATAATCCCATACTACACTGTATATCCCTAAATAGGAACTTGGGTCGGGGGCCTGAAAAGGCCAAGGGGCCTGAGGCTGGGCCTTGAACGGGAAGGCCCGACCGGTCTGCAGTTTAACATCTTATAGTGAGGATGAAGAGAGGAGTAAGGTACCTCATCTGGGGATGTGTATGGAACGATGAGTAACCCTATGTGAATAAGGACATAATCCCATGATACACCGTATAATACCTAGTGAGAACTTGAACCGGGGGCCCGAAAAGGCCAAGGGGCCTGAGGCCGGGCCTCGGACGGGAAGGCCCGACCAGTCTCCAGTTTAACGTCTTGCAGTGAGGATAAAAAGAGGAGTAAGGTACCTCATCCAGGGATGTGTACGGCATGGCGAGTAACCCAACGTTAATGAGGACATAATCCCATGCCACACCGTACAACTCTAAATAGGAACTTGGGCCGGGGGCCCGAAAAGGCCAAGGGGCCTGAGGTTGGGACTCGGATGGGAATACATACGTCCTCTTATGTGGTTACCACCTCATCACAGATCTTAATCCCACGTGAGCAGTGATCGGTGTGGGAAACAAGGAGCCGGTCTCGGCTCTCCTCGTCATATGGGGTCTAATAGCTAGCATTGCCTGAGGGGAGTTCGACGCTTGGATTTACAATGGGGTAGAATGAACCACTTCACTCAATGTTTGGGACAACTTGGGGTTTCCCTAATGACAAAGGATAGCTATTGAACATACTCTTAACACAACATCCTTATAGTGACCTGGAATGGGAACAAAAAATGAGCATCGACCACTAACCATATTTTCAATGTGGGACTTGTATTGACTTGTTTCTCAACATCCTTGAGGGCATTGGCCCAAATCTGTAAAATAGCTCTTAGGCCTAGAATCCATTCCATTCGGAAGCCCTTCTAGATGGGAAGGATGATGGAGTCCCAATCAAAGGAGTGCGTGAAGCATAGCTGTACCCATAAATTTTAAGTCAAGCAGGACGGTGAAAGAGGAGGACACCTCTGGGGAGTGGGACATATGGTCGGATCGAGATGAGATCGATGTAAATTTGGGAAAAAGTCTGCACCCCACCATATTTCTTGTCCTGAAGGGAATATTCTGGCGTTTGGGTTGGGCCAACAGACGAAATGTCCGATGTTCCTACATATCCCATAAGGATGGGAATTATGACATACATAGTTCTTGAAGGCCATGAAGTTTAACATCAAGTGGTGAGGACGTGGGAGGATAGAAGAACAGAGAGTGGGCACATGGTGCGACCATTATAATCCCAACATGAGCGGGGATAAGGAAGCCTACATCATATCATGCAAGGATCCACTGAAAGAACTATACCCAGGGGGGATAGTCAAAGAGAAGAGTTGGGTTGGGCTCAAGACGAGGCGTCCGAGTATTCCTACATATCCCATGATGTTGGGAATCAAGCCATATATAGTTCTCAAGGTGAAATTTAACATCATGTAGGACGATGCACAGTTTAAATTCATCTAGGACTGAATAGTTTAAGGTCGTGTCAAACCTGCGTGTAGTTTAAGGTCATGCATGACCATCCAATTTAAGGTCGTGTAGGACCAAACAATTTAGGGTCATGCTGGACCAGACAGTTTAAGGTCGTGCAGGACCAAACAGTTTAGGGTCATGTCGGACCATCCATTTTAAGGTCATGAAGGACCAAACAGTTTAGGGTCATGCCGGACCAGACAGTTTAGGGTCGTGCCGGACCTGTAGGCTTAGGAAAAGTATTTCTTGAGGAACTTGGCATTGTTGGGAGGAGTGATACTCTCACCATCCATGGTCACCAGGGAGTATGCTCCATTGGGGTAAACCCTGTGGATTATGTAAGGTTCTTCCCATTTGGGCTCCAACTTGGGTGATTTCTTTCCAGGGATCATTGGCACTCTAAGGGCCAATACCAAGTTGCCTTCTAGGAAATAGCGGAGGCGAACCTTCTTGTTGAAGGCCCTAACTATCTTATTCTGATGCCTTTCCAGATTGTGTAGGGCACAAAGCCTATTCTCGTCCAACGCTTCCAATTCAGCCATATGAATTTCAACTACCTTATCTGGTGCATGCTGGTCATAGACCACTATGCGTAACGAAGGCAGCTGGATCTATATGGGCAGGACGACCTCTTCTCTGTACACCAGGGAATATGGGGTCACCTGGGTGGAATTATGAGTTGTCGTCCGATAAGCCCAGAGGGTGTTGGGGAGATTGTCCGGCTGCCTATTCTTATTCTGACCAACTATTTTCTACAAAATTTTAGAGGGGGTTTTGTTGAAAACCTCGATCTGCCCATTCGCTTGTGCATGTTAGCGGGAAGTATGGTCTGAACGGATGTTGTACTTGGCGTACAATTTCTTCAGCTCGGTTGCTTGGAAGATGGTACCGTTATCGGTGAGGACGGCGTGAGGGTCTCCAAATCGGTATATGATATTGGATCTCACTAAATCAATGATAGAATGGGCCTTGACCTCCTTGAGCGGAACTGCCTCTTCCCACTTAGAAAAGAAATCTGTGGAATTCAGGATGAACCTACACTGACAAGCTATCATCGGTGGATATGGTCCCACGACATCGAGTCCCCATACCACAAACGACCAAGAGTACTTGGTGGATTGGATAGGTTCTGGTAGCCGATGAAAGAAGTTAGAATGAATTTGGCATGTGTGACATCTCTTGGAGAACTTGATGTAGTCATGGATCATGGAGGGCTATAAGTATCCCAATCTCTGGATCAGATGGGACAGCTTCGGCCCTGTCTGGTGGGTGCCGTAGGAATCAGTGTGAACCACATGCATGACCTAAGGAATCTCAACTCCTTGGATTCAACGGAGGAGAACACCATCGAAACCATGCTTATAAAGGATCTTCTCAAGACTGGGACCACTCTAGAGGGTAAACTATAGTGCGCGACGTCAGATTCTCTCATGCTTGGCCCGATCAGTCGGGAGGCAACCATTTTGGAGATACTCGACAAAAGGGTCTCTCCAGTTGGGATTAACTTCAACCCCTGCATCTGAGGGACCTGGGAATTCTGACATGGAGGATCCGGTGGTAATATGGCTTACTCGTAGGCCTTCGTCATCATCCGGGGTGATGAGAGCAATGACTCTCCGATGTGCCATGTGTATAATCAGATCATCCTGATCCGGTTCTACAAGTGATGCAGCCAGGGCATCGGCTCGACCTTTCTGAGATAGAGGGACATGAGTAGCTTCCATCCGAGATGGAAACTGGTCCATTAGCTGGCGGGTATGCTCAAACAATGGTGCGAGCTCAGGCTTTCTGATGATGTAGTCACCATTGATTTGCTTGATGGCCAGTTCAGAATCCCCTTTCAAATGCAAATGGGGCACAATGATCTCGAGGGCCAGCTCAAGGATAGTAATGAGGGCCTGGTACTTTGCCTCGTTGTTGGTGCATCCCTCTGACAATAGGAATGAGTATAGCAGAATGGCTTGCGCCGGGGTGATGAAGACGATACCCAGGCCTACTATGTTGAGCCTCGGATTATTGAGTCTCTTACCAGTGGGGCTCTGGGAGGCACCATCAAAGTGCATCTACCAACATGGGATGGAAGGATCTACCGAGAGGATTTCCTCATCGAGAAAATCCAGGTCTAGGGACTAGTCTGTAGGAGTTGGATGGGCAACTAGAAAATCTTCCAATGCATGTACCTTGATAGCCTTCTGAGGCATGAACCTAATGTTGAACTGCTAGAGGATTACTTCTCACCATGCTAGACGACCGGTCAACATAGGACGATTCAGAATGTACTTCAGCGGGTCTAACCAAGACATCATCTGTACCTCGTGGTGCTGCAAGTAGTGCCACAACTTCTTTATGGAAAATACGAGCGCAAGGTAGCTCTTTTCGATGGGGGAGTATCTGGTCTCCGTATCGAGGAGCATGCAGATGAGGTAGTAGAGGCTTTTTTCCATCCCCTTGTTGTTCTTCTAGGTAAAAAGGGTGCCGAGAGATCATTTTAGGGAAGTCACGTACATGATTAGTAGTTTTCTGGAGATGGGTGGCATCAGGAGCGGAGGTTGGAGTAGGTGCTGCTTGATTTCCTCAAACACGGTATGACACTCTTCATCCCATTTGTAGGTGGATCCTTTCTTCATGATCCGAGAAAAGGTCTTACACTTTCAGGAAAGATTTGTAATGAATCGGCGTATGTAGGCTAAGTGGCCTTGGAAACCTCGAGGCTCCCAAATATTTCTCAAGGGAGGCATCTGGCTGATGGCCTTGATCTTCTCTGGGTCGATCTCAATGTCCCGGTACCTGAAAAAAAAAATCCAAGAAATTTCCCAGAGGTGACCCCGAAGGAAAATTTCAACGGGTTCATCTTCAGGTGGCTGGAATGAAGGAAGCTAAACACTTTCTCAAGGTCCTTGAGATTGTCCTAGTGATGGTGATATTTGACCACCAGATCGTCCACATAGCATTCCACCAATGTCCCGAGGATCTTCTTGAATATGCGGTGCATGGCCCACTGGTAGGTGGCACCTGCATTCTTCAGGCCAAAGGGCATAACTTGGTAGAAAAAAGTACCTTGGGGCACCCTGAAAGATATGGAATCCTCATCCTTGGGGGCCATTCAGATCTGATTATATCCAGAGTAACCGTCTATGAAAGACAGGGCTTGGAACCCAGACATAACGTCAATAAACAATTATGTCACTGGAAGGGGAAAGTCATCCTTCAGACAGTGACAGTTGATATATCAGAAGTCGATGCATACTCCGATCTATTTTTTCTTCTTCTTGACTGGCACAGTGTTGGCTAGCCACTTGGGGTACTAGACCTCCTTGACAAAGTTGTCTTTGATGAGATTTTCAACTTCAGCCTCGACCATGGAACTGTGGGAAGGGTGCATCTTTCTGGGAGGCTTCTTGAACCCACAATGATTTGCAGGGAGACCAAGGTGGTGGATGGATACCTAAGGATCCAGTCCTGGCATCTCATCGTAACTCCAGGAGAATAAATCATGATGCTGCTTCAGGAAATCTATTTACCGCTGCTGCTCCTCGAGGGACATGGCGTCACTAATCAATGTGGGTCTCAGATATTCCTCACTACCAAGGTTCACCTGTACCACTTCATCAACCTTAGAGGAGACTCCTTCTTCAAAGGCGGGGGGAGCATCATCCAGATCCCCTTCTTCGATTATGGAGGGAGAATCTCCAGTGGGCAGTTCTTCCTTTGGGTCAACAGGTCCTGACGGGAGGCTGGTGACAGCCTGGGTAGCAGTGGAAAGTGTATCCAGAGATTCACATGCTGCTGAGACCATAGCAATGAAGGTAGTTGATCTGATCCCATCTGGTCTTCGGACCAATGGGCCATGCTTGATGATATCAAAGCAGTAGTGGAATTTCAGCTTGATCCGATTAATTTCAGCCCGACGGAACAGACATGTATGACATACTACCATTGCCATGGGGTGGACATCCCGATACCGTATGAGGGTAGGAGGCTCCAGGATCACCTGACCCTGATTCATGTAGGAATACGAGGTGATCTTCCATCGTCGCTTGGACATAGGAATATGTTTCTCCCTTGTTCCAGAGACAACAAAACATTGCCCCATGTCGGTGGTCGTGGCCTCCAATCGATGGATTGGGAAGACGTAGGCGTCATTCAGACTTTCCCAGGGGTTGGTTGTGACCATGACGGGTTCGACCTCACTTGCCTTAATATTCTTATCCTTGTTCTTGTAATAGTCATCATCTAGGTATTGGGATTAAAAAGAGGAGAAAGGAGATGCATCACCTTGGAGTACACCTACTCGACGATTGAGGGAGTACTTGAGGCACTGGTGATAGGATGAGGGGAACGCCTCATGAAGGTGGAGCCATGGCCTGCCCATCAATGCATTGTACGCAGTGTCCTGGGAGACAACCATAAACTCGGTGCTGGCAACTAGGCCACTGAACTAGGTCTTCAGACTGATCTTACCAACTGGGTTTTGTTCTGTCTTATCGTATCCCTGGATCCTTAAATCAAAGGTAGTTAGGTCATCATAAGATAACCCTAGCTTCTGCAGCATCCGCGTCAGGATAAGGTTGATCACAGAGCCGGTGTCAATGAGACAACGATGAACCTCCACACCATTAAATTGACCAGTGATGTACAGTGGGTGGATGTTCCCCAGAATAGGAGAGCCTTCATCTTCTCCACAGAAAGAAATGATGGCATGACATTCAGCATTCTCGACCGCTTCAGCGTGAAAGGATTCTATAGCTGCTACCTCCGTCTCAAACTGGAGGGGGATTCTTAAAGCCTCATTGAGGGACTCACACATACCTGGAAACAAGTGAAGGGAATCAAGGATGGAAATCCTCACTGGGATACCAGCGAGGTTCTTGAGAACATCATACTTTCGTGCCAGGCGCAAACTTCTGCTTGAAGGAGTCCGTTCTGTGATCGGAGGCATGGCGGGCCCTGCCACCTAGACCGACGACTGACTGGTGCTGGGTATATCTCACTGCTCAATAGTAGAATCCCGAAGAGTAGCTTTTAGATGAGGACTAGATGACTATGGTTGTCCTGTAGCAGGGAGATACTGGTCGCAACATGGTTGAGGTAGTTCTGCCTGATCCAGTAGCACAAACGGTGGTGGAGGCGGGCCTGATGACACCGGATGAAGAGCCTGCGCTTGGTGAGTTCTACGCTGGGCCTGCTGTCTGGTCTCACTGGAATGCACAACCTAGATTAAGGTTCCAACTAATGTTCCCCTACAACCCATATGTCCACGGCTCCGCCGACGTTGCTGTTGGCTAGGGACATTGGGGAGGTTCGCCTGGCGCTCCCCATTGTCGGGGGTCATATATGGGTTTACCAACTCCAGGGTATTAAACGAAGCGTTCCCTTGATTCTCACTTGAAGATTCATCCATCCCTGGGTAGATTCTAGGGGGAATCCCCATCTTACGGGGCATTAATTCGCTGAGAGTGTGAGATGATGATGGCATTGGCGGGGCACGTTTCTTTCCCTTGCGTCGCCAATGCTTTCTCCTCTACGAAGAGGCCAGCTGAGATAATGATGTAGAAGTGGTGGTCACATCTTATAAAGGCTCTGGCTGATTTAGGTGTGCCCAAACGATTCCATGGGAACGTGCGACCATTTTGTGAGCCATCCAATCATCATATTTTCGGGACTCATGGTTGGAAACCTGCTGCCACTCACCTTCGATGTCGCTACTGCTATCCGACCTTAAAAAGACACCCGCTACTTATGTCGGGGATGGGCCCAGCCTGACTATGCTGTTATCAACCTGGTCTTGAATCCAGTCTTTGAACACATAGCACTTCTTGAGGGTGTACCCCAGAATCTGATGATAGGGGAAGTAGTTGGGGCGATCAGTGAGATTCACCTATTCCGACCTTCTGTACTCAGGAATGCATAAAATCCCTTGCTCTAAGGTGCTACAGAAGTAACCGGGGACCTGATTCTTGTTGAATGAGTAAGTTCGATTTCTCCTGTTCGGGAAGGGGGCCCTTGGAGCCTAGCCCTTGTGAGGAGATGAAGGGGCCTGTCGAGGAGGAAAACCCTGATTGTCCCGCTTAGGCAGTGGCAATGCATTCCGCGGGGGGCACCTACCGATTCTGAGGAGGATGCTACTGATCCGGAGGCTTCACCTGAGGTGGAGGGCCTCTGCGATGCTACGAGGATGGCTCCACTGGTAGCAATTCTAATTGCCTGGGGGTTTCTATTTGGGCCATCGCGGCGGGCTCGGCTCTGGAAAACCTCCTTACTGGAATTACAGGGGGAAATGAGTGTGTCTGGTTTGCATGTTGCAGGGCTTCCTCTAGGTGTTGGGCCTTATCGGAGAAGTCTCAGAATCCTCCAGGGTAGTTCTAGGTGATCAAGGAGGGAACCTGTTCCATCTTGACATTCCCTACGCACATCGTCAGTAATTTCTCCTGAGTCAGTGGCATGTCAAGGGAGTATGTGAGCGCCTTCCACCAGGTGATAAAGTCTGTAACTCTCTCATCAGGTCTTTAATTACACTTGAAGAGGTCTTCGATGCTCATTTTCTGGGTGGTAGAGCTGAACTGGTAGAGGAATTGCCAGTGAAGGTCCTCCAAACTGGTTACAGATCCGACAGGGAGCTGGCTGTACCGGACGAATGTCGGACCCTCCAATGTCTGAACAAAGCAGTGAATCTTGGTAGCCTTCTGCTATGCCGGAGTCCCTTACCTGGGCCCACACCTTGAGTTGAAGTGAGCCAGGTGCTGCGGCGGGTCCTGCGTCCCGTTGAAGGAGGAGAAGGTGGGATTCCCGAAACCTAGAGGTGTCGGCATATCATGCACCCATGTCAGATATGGCTTGCCATCAGGTGGGATTGCCACCTATCATGTTTCCAATTCCTCTAGGAGGGATATGAGTGCCGCCATAGGATCATCTGGGCGAGGGTCCCTATCTTGATGGGGATCCCTAATGACGAGTGTGTTGCTAGGTTCCTCAACATGGTAACTATACCCAGTGGATCATGGAGCGGCTGGTGGAGCAGCCTGTGGGGCAGCTGGTGGAACCTAAGCTGGATTCCTTGGATTTCCGTGCCATTCATGAGGGTTTGGCGAGACATACCATGCCCTCTTTCCGTGAGCTCTGGCTTCATTCTTTTCTGTGGGGGAAGGATGATAAGGGTTGCCTGGGGGCAGCTCAACGAGGGGAAATTGTTCCTGCCCCTGCTGTACTGGCCTAGGATCGCCATAGTCGGGCTGTCTCTTTGCAGCACATTCCTCTAAGAGTTTATCGACCAACCTGTTCTGATCAACAAGTTGTTGGTGCAACGTGGCCTTCTCAAGGTCCTCCGCCATCTTCTACACTGAGGTGGATGGGTCAGAGTGCTTGGAAACTCCGACGTGATCTTTGCCTTTACCAGAATTTAGGCTAAGTACTAATGCCTCGGTGGCCACAGGGAGACCAATTAGGTTCCTCTTCTGACGAGTATTCCTCCTCGATGGGTCCAATAGTGGTGGCACGCCCTCAGGGGGTAAGTCCCCATCGAGAAGCTCTGACTTTTCCTCCTCGTCCACTATGTCGACCATGTTAACCGTGACCCTTCCCAGGGGCATATCTTCGATTTCGCCCAGAAAGTTGGGCTACTGCCGGATAGGGATAAAGAGGAGGGAAGCATACTAACCTCAGCCACAGATTTTCACGTGGGGGGGGGGGGGGTGGCATCCTCCTTGATAATTTTTCGGAGTACCTTGATACTCTGAACGTATTTTTGTTGGAGGGTCGTGCGGCGACCTGGTGACTCAGGACGCTGGGCCACAGGGAGTGCGGCCAACTCAACCAGAATGAATTGCTCATTGATGTCATATAAATTCACTTGGATCCTTGGATAGACCACATGATGATGATGAAGACTGAAATGCGTAGCTCAGAGGGTGTAGCGGAAACACTCAACTTCCTTCAGGGTGAGAGATTCCGGTATGCGGAAATTCGGTGCTGCCACGGGCCAGAACTTCTTGGGGAAGTGGTCTGCTGTAAGGATGTTCCAGAGATCCTCGTCTCAAATTCAAGGTCTGGCCCTTCACTACCCCACTCGTCAATTGGGGGTGGTTGTGGAAATGGAAGTGGTACAGAGGTGGACCGCTGGGACGACAGACTGGCTGGTGGAGAGTACGGAGAGTGGGATGACTGGCCACCGAACCTCAGGTTGTCCTCTAAAGAGTGTAGCAACCTGGCCGCCACATCACGAGAAGACGGTTTTATGGATGTCATTTATGGATTAGGGGCTAGGGCTACCAGTGATGGGCCGTGATGATGCTCACTTTCCATTGGTCCCCAGAATAGTTCTCTGTGATCTCTTGTGGAGGTAGAGAGTACTTCTGGTGACGATGGTGGTGATTGCATGACTGTAACCTACTGGGTCAGTAGATTTTCATCCTCCTATATATACCTACAGATGGAGGCAAGAATCCTGTATACCTCGCATTCTGGGAGCACCAAGCTGATGTGCCTCATTTCTGACCTGACCCTTGACTTAGATGAGCGAGGGGAGGGTTATCGAGCTGAGTCGTACTCCAATTCAGAGTATGAGAAGCAGACCAGTTTGATCTCCATCAGGACCTTCCTAGAATTCTTCTTTTGGCAGCGACAAACCGCCCTCTCTCCCCTGGGTGGCTCCTCGGGACAGAGCTGATTTCTGACATGGGGTCCTTCGGCTGCACTGTTGCTGGGGCAGAGAGGGTTTCCACCCAAGAAAGCCAGGGTGCGAGGTGGACCAGGAAAAATGTCAAAGGGGACATGGGGAGGACCTCCATGGGTAGATCTAGAGTGGGAAAGACCTCCACTGGAATTGGAAGGACCATGGGCAGCACCTCCATGCTTGTTTTCCCAGGGAATCTCAGTACAAGGAGAGTCCTTGTATCGGTCTAGCTGAACATGGGTAGGACCTCCGTTATGGGTGCGAGTGGATCAAGGATGGCCCTCACCCCTCTGGTTGCCGAGGTGAGGAGTACCTTCACCAGCTTCTGAAAGGATATGGGGAGGGTCCCCACATTGAAGAGAGACCAGATGGGCGATGCCCCTGCACCGGCTATCAGGGGCAGGAGAAATGACTCCATACCTAGTGTAATGGGCACGAGAGAGGCTTCTGTTCCTTAGTGGCACTATCACGGGGAAGGACCTCACTCGGATTGGGGGTGGCACGGGGAGGACCTCCATGTCGAGCCTCAAAGTGGGGAAGACCCATGCTTTCTATGGTAGTGGTATGGGGAGGACCTTCGTACTGGGTGATGTCGCTGCGGGTTGGTTCACATCGACCACTACTTGTGCCAGCGACCAAGATAGTCAACCCAGCCTTCTCGTGGGGCAGTTGGGGCCTCGATCCTGGTCGAACATATAAGTTACCCTGCTCAGTGTATGCAGGGAACCGATGATGTGCATCGGCGGTGGCTTGGGACATAATATCCGTCAACATTGCCACCCCCTGGGGGGGGGGGAGGTCCTCAGCTTGCTCCTGATGCTGGCGTCAGTTCGGACGTACTGGGGCTGGTGGTGCACGTGCATAACTTACCCACTCTTCATACAACAAAACTGGGGGGCGGTGTTGACGTGGCAGGGTGGGAGCCCTCGCTGGGAGCCCATGGAATGGGACCCTGACCAGGCTAGCTCGGGCATCACCTACCTCATCAGCATAAGGTAGAGAGTCTTCAAAGCATTCTGGGGAGATTCTACCAAAATGGTTGTACATCAGGGTGGGGAGCAATGGCTCCCTACGCAGCCCTCGGGGGTAGTGTTGACGGTGAGGCGCAGACGCCTCCAGATCCAGACGGGCCATATCCCCGGTTGGGATTACGCCCTCCTCCTCGTACCAACGTACGAGGTCATTGACCACCCTTCATTGGATGACATCATATGGGGAGAGGGGGCATGGATGCCCCATGGCCATGGGTGTAGAGGCCGTCGCAGAAGCGGTGGAACCACGTGGGACTGCCGCGTTAGTGCTGCACCTGCCCCAACGCCGGTGTGCAGGAGGTGATCGCGTTCGAGATGCAACAACCTGATTTTTGAGAGCAGGGAGATTAATTCATCAGTGCTGAAAGAAAAAAGGAATCGACGACCAATGACCCAGCACCATCCCATCTTCCATGGTCAATAATAGGGATCCATGCTGACAATGTCACAGAGCAGTATGTCCAACGTTCTACCACCCCAAATTCTGGTGAGTTTCACGCTAGGACCACTATTTTATTTTTGGGACCCGACGCAGGATATCTAGATCTGGTGACACATCAATCTATTGATACCCCTAGCACTACTAATCTCCATATTGAGGAGAAGAACTTCATGTAAGGTTAACCATTTCTATTTTAGATGCTTTCGTCGGGGCACGCACATCCGTCTGTGGAGGACGCGCAACTATTTCCCTACATTCCCTCTTTCCAAAGGCGGGCAGAATCCATTACTTATTCAGGGATGTATGCTCCTTGATCGAAATGGGATGATGGGATGTCAGTTCTTCCTTCCGTGGATTCCTCCTCAGAACTCATTACCTAGCCCGAGTCTCCCTTATAGAGTTAAGACGCTGTTCGCGAAACGCTTCCTGGAGCAATGTCTTCATGGACGCCAGTTAATTACACTGTTTCTGTCAGGACATTCCAAGGGGCCTGGTCAGGGCAGCAACCTTCGGTTAGGGGTGTAGTCACATTGGGCATCATTGGCGTGTCTAGACACTAGGGGATTGGCGTG
Organism: Viscum album; assembly: GCA_963277665.1. Classification (NCBI taxonomy): domain Eukaryota; kingdom Viridiplantae; phylum Streptophyta; class Magnoliopsida; order Santalales; family Viscaceae; genus Viscum; species Viscum album. The sequence goes on along the minus strand of OY728138.1, from coordinate 997,620,577 downwards.
TCAGTCTTATTTCCCTTATTATAGGGATTTTAGAGGGTGTAGAAGCCTGAGTCATCCCACATCGAACACGGGGAATCATATGCCATGGGAATGTATCTAATCTTTTCATCATCTTCCCATGTTTAACACAGGGTATGGTGCAAGTTTAACATCTATTGGAGACAGATCGGGCTAATCAGAACACTGATGAGAGTGGATCAGATGGGGGAACCTTCTGGAGGGAACACCGATACTTGGGACATCGTGTGGGTGGCCTCCTGAACGCTGTTAGTTAGAATGGGGAATGGGGTGGCACGATCCCACCGGGATGTGGCGGCCAAGGTAATAATCAGGATGGATGATGGAAGGTTTCGTGAGGGGGGGGGGTGGTGAATGGGATGGAACCGTCATGAGGATAACGATGATTTTGGGATTGAGCCTTGAAGAGGCTTCCTACATATCCCCATAGCAGGGAATCAAAGTCCACGTAGTTTGTATGATGGAAGCTTTCCACTGAACGAGGTCACAATGGATTACCAATGGATGGGGTCACAACAGCTTACCACTTGATGGGGTCAGAATGGATTACCCCTAGATAGGGTCACAATGGCTTACCGCTGGATAGGGTCCACAGTTTAACATCATGCAGGACAGGGGGTGGACTGACGTGAAGTGGGTTGGAACTACTGGATGTTGGGTTCGAACCTCAGGGAGGCTTCCTATGTACCCTACCTTAGCAAGGATCAAGGTCCTCATAGTTCGGGATATGGGTGCATTTGGGGCTTATGCTCGGAGGCAGACCAAGGTGTTGGTGGACCGACGTGAATGGGGTCAGAGCGACCAATGGGTGATGGGCTGGAACCTCATGGAGGCTTCCTACGTACCTTACCTTAGCAATGATCAAAGTCCTCATAGTTCTTTTATGGGAAAGGAGTCGGTGAACCGACATGAATAAGGACCTGGGGTCCGGGTGGATGGTGGGATTTAACCTTGTGTAGGCTTCCTACGTACCTTGCCTTAAAAAGGATCAAAGAACACGTAGTTCAGGTGGATGGTGGGCTTGGACCTCATGGAGGCTTCCTACATACCTTGCCTTAACAAGGATCAAAGACCACATAGTTCAAGTGGGTGGTGGGATTGGACATCGTGGAGGGTTCCTACGTACCTTGCCTTAACAAGGATCAAATACCATGTAGTTTAGGTGGTGTGTCGGTGAACCGACTTGAAGGAGGACCTGGGGTCCAATGGGTGGTGGACTTGGACCTTGTGGAGGTTTCCTACGTACCCTTCCATAACAAGGATCAAAGACCACGTAGTTCAGGTATGGTTGTGGGGATTACACTCTAGGCTACCCAGGGGGGTGGTGAACCAGTGTGAAGATGGTCGAAACGACCGGGTGTTAGGATTGAACCTCAGGGTGGCTTCATACGTACCTCACCTTAGTAAGGATCAAAGACCACGTAGTTCAGTTGGTGCGTCAGTGAAGTGATGTGAAGGAGGACCTGGGGTCCAGTGGGTGGTGGGCTTGGACCTCATGGAGGCTTCCTACGTACCTTGCCTTAACAAGGATCAAAGACCATGTAGTTCAAGTGGGTGGTATAGGGATTACACTCTATGCTACTCAGAGTGTTGGTGGATGTCATGGTCGGTGTGTGCTCTAAGACCACGTGAGTCATTCTTGGTGTGAGAAACAAGAGACAACAGAGACCTGACGATCACGTCGTGAAAGGTGCGTCCATGGGAAGTGGAGTGGGGCTCACACGTAGTTAGCGGCCCAAAGAGGAAACAGGGGCTTATGCATGGTTAGCAGCCTGAAGATGTTGAGACTTACTCCAGGAGGGAGGACCGATGGCAACAAAGCACAATGAGAGAGTGATTTGGGACCGAAGAAAGGAGGGTCCTGGTGTCCATCCCTCCCTTTTTTGGCCCTGGGGACTGAAGAAGAAAGGAGGAGTAGGGATTCTGGATCATACAAGAAATCTAGGGGCTTACAACGAGATTGTTTCCCTTTCCCCATGGAAAAACACCACTCCCATAAGGAGGATATCATCTGTTGTGGAGACCAGTGGGCATGGAGAATGTACAAAGTGGGGGTACCCCATGTGTGAGGCACGGGGCGAGGTCATAGTTTAACGTCATGTGTCGAGGACAAAGGTGTTTGGTAGTTTAACATCCTGCAACTCGGACAAGGTGGGTTTTCTCCGCACCCCTAGGACTTACATAACCAGTACCCTCTGCTCCTTGGTGGAGAGAGGGGACATGCAAAGCCGTGGCGAGGGGGTGTCATGGAGCGAACCATCGGGGGGTCCACGTTATCATGGATATGCGAAGAAGCAATAACCTTTAGCATGCCTATGTGAAGAAGGATGAGGTGAAGCAACATAATGGGTGGTAGTGTCCAAGGGACTTTGAAATCAAATCGTGCAAACCTGGAGGGTCGTACAAGAAAAGGAATTGAAAAGTAGAGGGGTTCATAGGTAGGGGCCTTGTGAAGCTATGTCGCTCCGCATGGCGGAGGGCACTTGAGAAGGGGTGTGCTTTGCAAAGTGGTGGGCCTCATTCTAGGTATAGGGCATAGGTTCATATGGGAGGTGCTTCGTGAAGTGGAAAGGCATTCATGGAGCACTTACTTGCGGGGAAAAGGTGCTTCATGAAGAAAGGAATCACGAAGCAATGTGCTTCGAGAAGTACAATGACCCTGCCTTGGCATGCGGATCGTGTGTAGATGAAGGGTGTTTCGCGAAGAATAAACACTCCATGATGACCTGGGTCCCCTTGGGGATCTACTTCCTTCGCGTAGGCCCTTAGGTTCCGTGAAAGGCATCCCTCTCAGAAGAGGGGATCAAAATTAGACAAAGGGGAGGTACTTCGCAGAGTAGAAGTACCTCGCACAGCTCATGGTTCAAAGACCAGAATATGCTTTGTGTTTCAGGATCTAGGAAGTTTAAGGGTCGGATTTTCCCCCCATTGAACTGGGGGGGGGCGATATTTATAGGGGAGATGCGCCACGAAGCAGCGCGCACTCAGGGAAAAGAGTAATTCATTTTATCCACGACACGTTGCGAACGTCTAATGAGGTCATGGAGCATTACCGCCTCCTCGCTCCACGGAAGATCGCGAATGTCAAATTAGGCCGCAGAGCGTTACTGACTCCTTGCTTCATGGTGGATCGTGAATGTCAAGGGCGGTCGCGGAGCGTTACCACCTCCTTACTCTGTGGCGGCTCGCGAACGTCAAGTAAGGTCGCGGAGTGTTACAGCCTCCTTGATTAGCGGCAGCTCGCGAATGTCAAGAGCAGTCACAGAGCGCTACCGCCTCCTTACTTCGCGGTGAACACGGGGCTACCGGGGCTCCGCGAATGGTCTTCACGAGGAAGCCTTAGGAGGCCTTCCATTTCTTTTTCCTTCTTCCCACATTTTGGCGCCAACAACATTATTTGGTAAATGCTCAATACTATTCAATAGGTAAATTAAATGCATAATAAAAATTAAACATGTGATAAATTAATGTAAAGTTAATTTAAATGAATTAAAATAAATTTAATAAAATTTTAATTCAATCATCATATGTCATTCGGTCCCATAATAATTTTAATTTTATTCCAAAAAATTTTAAATTATTGGAAACTTTAAAAATTTTCCCTGGGCCCCTGAAAAATATATTAAAAGGGGTTTCTGGATTTTTTAGGTCCAAATGGGATTGGGAGAGTTATAAAGAACACATCCTGACCCATTCTCGGTTAGGAAGGATGCATCTATAGCCATTCTATGTTAGGAAGGAACCCCCCACTCTAGGTCGACAAACCTGGATTGGCCACTGGTCGACTGATTTGGAGGAGGCTACATGACGAGTGGTTGTGCATGATGGGTTACTGCCAAAGTGGATGATTCCAGTGGGGGGGGATGAGGATTCAGTGTGGTGAGTGTTGTGGATTCCAACCACAGTGGAAAAAAGGTACTAGGGAGGCTGAATGGGTGGTGGTGCAGTGGAGAAGCAAGTGGTCAACTAATAAAGTGCCAAGAGGGAAGAGGATAACCCTTTTTTGTTAATAAATAGTTTTTTATTACTTAATACCATTAGAAGCTACCCATTTGTTTATTTTTTGAACTTTGGTCAAGGAAAACCCCACCCTTTCCTTTTTTTTCTCTTCATCTTTTAGATCCCTTTTAATTTTTTCAAAGTGTAGTTTTAGGATTTTAGAAAACATAAAATGGGTTTTATTTTGTTAAAAAAGTCCACAACCATTGGAATTAAATCCAACAACTAGAACTATTCCATCCACCAAAATCTGACCAAACCTAGGAGGAAAAAAGGATCACCAGAAATCACTTAAAAAATAATGGCACACATATATAAATTATTTAATTTTATATCCATAAAAAAGTTTCCAATCCAAATTAAAAATTTGGATGGATGTAACTTCACCGTCTCAGATTAAATCACAATGTGGTATTTTACATTGGGTTCGAAATAATGACCTATACTAAAATTTAAGGAAAAAAAATTTTTTATTGGTTTAGAAATTTTACATATTCCCTATAATACCAATTTTAGGTATCGAAGCATGAAACAGAGGCATATGAACCAAAGATTTAAAAAATTCATCATCAAATTTACATAAAAACTTAATCTTTTATTAAAAAACCCTAGTGAAAGTTTGAGGATATCACATGAATTAATTTAAGCACAAAATTAAAATGAACCATTACCTCATTCTAATTAAAGGCGTGTTCAAAAAATGCTCATCATCAGGGACTTTTTCCCAAGGAACCAAGGTTCGATCACTATAAATCATCCACACAAGTTTTTAAAAGTCTATGGAAATGATGATTTTAAAAATCTGAGTTCTTCCACTAAGATTTGATGAAGCATTCAATATCCTGACGATCACCACAACCTCATTCATTCGATCTTAAATATATATTAAAGATCAAAATCTTGGAACATGCACTTATCTCTCTAAGATGTAGGAAGGAGGAGAGAGGTCCTCTCAAATTCGAGTGGATGAATAGTCCCTTAGTAAAGAGCCTCCTCATTCTTATATAGTCTAAATTAAACTCTTAGAAAGGGCTCCCTGACCTCCATATAATTAGTTCTCACTAAATAATTAATAAAAATCACATTATGATAAAATAAATATGTAATAAATATCATTTATATATTTATCAATTAATTTTAATATAAAAAATATGTTACACAATAAAAGAGAGTCATTTACCTAACTTTTTACTCTCAAAAATATTAAAGAAACATTGAAAATTAAATAATATTTGTTCATTAAGTATTTTCCTAAGTATTCACTTAAATACTACTAAATACATTAAAAAAATAAAGTCAACTCTAATTATTCTATACTCAAATAATAATGAATTTATATATTCATTGATTATTGTTAAATCTCAAACATTGTTCAGACCCTGTGGTGGGGCCCACCATGTCCTATACACCTATTCCTCAGAATAGGAAAAACTTTTAAATATGATAAGTTTGTGAACCTATGGCCCCTTATCTCAATAGTAGTGAATAATATTCATAGACCTTGAGTGGAGTCTAGAAACCCATCATGACCCCTAAAAAGTTGAAGAAAAGTCATAGCAATGACCACCTTTCCTACAAACACATGCCATAAAATATTATCTCTTTGTCTCACAATATCTCATAAAGCAGGATGTATACTTGTTTTAATCATCAATTTTTAATTTATTATTAATTTAACTAAATATTCAAACTTAAATTTTTCTACCATGGGCATTAATTTAGTGATGGTACTACCATCATGATCAACTAGGCCCGAGATATCACTTCCTTTTGGAAGCGATAAATTCTATCTTGATTATTCAATCAATGTCATACCACCAATGAAGCACCCAACACAAGATACCTTATTATGATTTAAATTTTAAATTTTTATATGATAAATATATTATATATTCATTAAATATACTTTTAAAACCTTCCATGTAAAGTGGAAAGGAAAAATGGATCACATTTGTTCATGGTGGTGGTAGTCCACACATGCACACAAGAAAAATTATCATTTTCCAATGGATTAGATGGTAAGAAGGAATATAAGATATTATAATTCTAAAAGTATAATTATTTTATAAATATCCTATATATTCATTAGTTATATATTTTTAACCATTGAAGGAAATAGGTGATGAAAAAAATTACACTGTTACATGGAGATGATAAGATTTACATACACACAAGTGATGTTTCTGATGTTAATATGATGAAACAAAGATTGAAAAATGGTTGTACCATAATCATAATAAAATCTTAGTATATTTATGGTACTGTAGTTATTATTTTAGGATGTTTAAAAATATATTTATAGGAATTAGAAGAAGAAATAAACTTGAAAGAGTTCGTAAAGATGATTACCTCTTATTTGGTAGAATACATTTAGATCCCTTTTAAGGATCCTTAGTATGGCCTTTTAAAAAGACCAAAAACTCTAAGTAATGTATAATTAAGTTTAGAAGAGAATTGGGTAGGTTTTATTTGAGCTAGATCACTCAATGTAGGGTAAATAAAATAGAGGATTGACCTTTTATAAGTGAGGGGAGGGGTTCTTTAAGAAATTAATGAAATATTATAATATAATAGGTGTGTAACTCATGTAAAATAGTTCCCAAATAGAATAAATTAAAATATATGGAGTATAAAGTCTTAATATAATCATCCAATCAAATTTGGACATATTTAGATATTTTATCCTCTGGATTAAACTCTTGGTTATCCAATTTTTCCTTAATTATGATAATGATTTTTTAAATATTAAAGGGTTATAATTTTAATTATAAAGTAAAAATAGGATCATAAATGGAAATAAAATTACATTTTTTATCATAACTTATACCCCTTTTCCTCATTCAATATTTTCATTATTTTTATATAATTTAATAAAATATTATTTTTATAAAATATCATTAATTTCATTTTTAAAACAATTTATTAAATTTGAAATTAAAGACACCATGAAATACATGAAATATGAATATAATCCTTTAAAACATTTATACTATTATATATTCATATTTAAAATTCATGGATCATAAAAATTCATCCAAATTTTATTTCTTTTAATATTTGTAATATCATTTATTTTATTTTCCTGTTAATTGAATAAAAACTATGTTGGTGTTGCATAGACATTTTAGGTAATTATTCAATCTATAAAAATAAAAAATAAATTAACATGATAAAAAAATCAATTCATATTTAAAAATAAAATTTAAAACTGAGCATAACCTATTTTCATCCTTATATAAAAAATTAGATATATTAAAGTTAAGAATGTGACATTTGGTTTTTATTATCTACTTAAAGTAAAATAAAGGTCGATATCAAAGAAAAACGGAACCAAGTTTCCATATTTTTTAGACTTATGGAAATGTATGAAATATATTAATAGAATAGGATAAAGGTATTTTTAAGGGAAATTTTAGATCCTTATCCAAATTTTTAACCCTCTTTTACCCATTTTACCCTTTATTGAGGCGACAAATATCCACCAAAGGTACTATTCATAATAAACCAAAATAAAAGGAAAATATTTAATAAATTTTAAAATAATAATTCCAAATATAGAATCCATTTTATAAATTTTAATTCATATAGGTTTATGAAATTAATTTAAGATAAAAAATAAAAATACAAAGAAAAACAATTTTTTGGAAAATTGTTTTTTTAAGTTCAAAAATGAACTTATACCAAAAGCAGATATAATGATGATTAAAATGTAATTAATTATATTATTTATAAATTAATTAGTATTATTTTAATTTAGTATTAAATTAATATCATTATCAATTCTTTTCAATTAAAAGAAATAACATTTTTACAAATAATCGGTAGTTTTCACTATTCAATGAAAAATCAATCTTTTCAAAAAAATCACAAAAATTTAAACATAAGATAATATTGACATGAAAAATTAAAAAATGATATAATTTTCCCATAATATTATTTCACTAGTTGGTGTTTTTTCTCTTTGTAGTTTCTGTAGTTGTGTTAAATGTTTCGAAGGAAGTGGTTGGTGGTATTGTAGAAGGTTACAAGTTGCTGAGGTCCTATCCACTACAAATTATGTTCTTAATTCCAGTTATACAACTTCCAATACATTTTGGTCTGATGTATAAGTTCTTGTGGATATTTTGGGATGTTTTTTTAATAAAAAATCTCTTTTCTAGGAGGTGAGACCTTATAGTTTATGTTTGTAATGATCCTGATTTGTGGCATTTTTTTCATCCTTGACATTTTAAAGGGTTCTAGTTTTCATGGTTAAGATTTCACTGCTAGTGATCCTTTTTTTTCTGATATTATTTGGTGCTGGTTGGTCTTTCCATAATGATGATGATGTTTTTCGGTCGATGATTTTATATTTTTTGAATTTTATGGTTCTAATATTTCTATACGATGATGTCGATGGGAATAAATTGGGTCCTCTCTGGTGTAGTGGATTGGTTGATGATTATGGTGATGCACATGTCAGGGTTTAAGGCTCGAGATGACCTACATTATAAGGCGATGACATTTTTTGGTTATTTTTATGACATTTGAATTTGAATATGGTGGGGAACTAGTTCTATTTTCCATTGTACTATGTCATTTTGAATTATGAATTTTTTCCCTCTATGTGGTGCTTTTTATTATTTTATCTAGTTTTTGAGGTTCTCACTCACCCATAAAGTGGGTTTTTGAGAAAAAATAAAAATGGAATTGATGGTGATATACATTTATGATCAATTCATAAATAAAAAATTTAAAAACTATATAATTCATTATGGGAATTTCATAATTAGATAAATATATATATATAGATATAGATATATTCTCAATATGAACACCATTATATTTTTCATTATATGGAATTTTAATTTAATATATAACATTTCATGAAATATAAACATTTTATATATTAACTTATATAATGTAAACATTTTATATAATCTAAATATTAAATATTAATATTATTTAAACCTTTGATAATATCAACTATAAAAACCCTTTTAATTTAAATGATAATCTTTTTTTGAAAAATCATAATTTTCAAATATAAACACTTTATATGTGATAACCTGATTTTTTATAATTGAAATTACATATTCTAAATAAATAATTTTTTTGTTAAGTAATGAATTTATAGAGAACACATGAAAAACTTTGTTTATTTTTGAAAAATTATATGGTCAGTCAAATTTTAAATTTCATTATTCATCACAACAATTGATAATATATACATTTTACAGGGAACATTAAGATTATTATATTAAGGGTTATGAAAAATTCTTATTGATACAGATGAAATTAGTGATGACCTCAGCCAGTAAGATCATACCTTATAATGCCAATTCAACTGAGTTTCTGAGAAAGGTAGAATCACTGGGTTTTACCTTGATCAATCCCAATATGAGATTCAATAACTAAGTCACCAATAAAAATATTTATGAGGAAAGTTCAAGATCATTGAGATCACGACCCAAACCATGTTTGTTGAACCACCCTAAGAAAATATCACCATCGCACACCATACCCTTAAGGAATTATCTGGTGTAATAATGGGATATGTATCTAGAACCTAACAATATGAATTTGTATATTTTCTTTTAATTAAACAATGATTATGTTTATCTCTTTTTAGTATTGTATTTTAAATGATTAAATAATGTGTTTGTTAAAAATTAGATTCTGATACGATGAAACACAAATTGTATTTTAGGGAAATGTATAGTTTTAATGAAGTCACTCTATTTTAATTAATTAAATAATTTATTAAATAAATTATTTTTTAATAAAATAATATTATTAAATAATCTTATTAAATTTAAATGATACAAAAAAAATTCAAATAAAAATTTATTTTTATATGGGTTAGAAAACTGTTATTATAAAAAAACCAATATTTTTCAATAAATGTGAATATTTTATTTAAAAGATTAAATTATAATACTTAGAGAATAATTTTGATAAAAAAAATATTATTTTTAAATCATCATGTTGAAATTATCCAACAACGATTTTTTTTATAATTTTTGGAGATAGTCGATTTTTTGTTTCAAAATTAAGTACTGTATAAATATACATTGTGTATTATGTCATCATAAAGACAAAAAAATGATGTAATATTTTCCAAAAAAGGTGTCCATGACCAAATATATAATTCCCCTTTAAAAAATTCGTTTTTTGGCTATTTGATTAATTTTATAAATCCTTAATGAATCATTCAAAACATATATTATATTTTAAGGTTTTAAAATAAATTATTTGTAAACATGACTACCTTACACTTCACCAAGGGTAATATTTTAATGAGATAAGATATTAAAAATATAAAATAATTTAAACCACTCATCTTTGGAAAAAACCATGGATAGGAACTATTATAAAGTTTGTAGTTTTGATTACTTTATCATACAGAGTTCAAAACCGAAGTTTGGAAAGTAATGATGAATTACCATCTCCTTTTCAATATAAACCAATCTAAAATACCATTAATCTTCACTAAAAACACTTAGATAATGATATATCTATACCCTTACCTATATAGATTTCTCCCAATGTGCTTCCAAGATCTTAAAAAAATCCACCTAAGCTTTTAGAAGCACCATCTCAAGTTAAGGGATTATCTCATCTTCTTTGTTCAAGAACCTCCTTTATATTATACCCTTTGTTTTCCAATTTTTCATGTTAAGATATGATTTCAAACATCCCTAATACTAAAATTATGATTTAAAAGTGATAAGGTACCCATTTCACTCTCATTAAGTGCTCCAATAAACCTTTACACACCTTTTTATACTGCCATAATTATCCTGCAATTTTTACTTACCATTTTTTTACTATGAATAACCATATTTATTTCCACTCAATAGTAATTATCTAGTTATACCTATCCTTTATTTATTAGTGTATTTATATATATTTATCCCACAATATTTAATTGTTGGGTTTGTGTTAATGAAATACATCCCTATGTTATATGATATATGTGGTATACTTATGCATGTAAATGATATGAAAATGATGGATGTGCCCAGATAGAGATCCAATGCATTGGGTAATGTTTTAGACTCACGAGACATCATGTATGGGATCTGGGATTAAACCTAATCCATTATAGGGATTTTCCCATCATTTTATGTTTTCTTTTTAGTTATCCTTGACTTATTCTTATTTCATGTTTTATATTGTTTCCACATTCCCATGTCATCTTTATGTTATCATGTTATATCATGCCCTATTGTTCAATATTATGATTCTCACCCATCTTATGTTATATTTATATGCCTATTATATCACATGTACCAATTGATCTTATGTTATTCTTTGTTTATTCACTTACAAGGCTTTATATCTCACCACTTTCCTATGTATTCCCCAGAGTTATCCTGTATAATTTTATAAGAATGATTGAATTTTATGAGCATTTTAAATATGTTTTCAATATTTTACTTTTATTACTATTTAAAGTTTTTATTTTATATACTTAATTTCAAAAATAAACTATTATCCATGATCATTTGATATTTTATTATGTGTATCTTTATGTAATAAAACAAGAAATAAAGTGTATTAAAGATGCGAGTTTTCATAGTTGGTATCAAAGAAAAGTCTTGTATTTTTTGGGATTAAGATTAGCAAAGTCTTGTAAAAACTTTAAGGATAAGACTAAATTTAAGAAAAAATTCCTTAATTTTGGTAAAGTATAGTATAAGTGGTTTCTAATAAAATACATCCCTATCTGGATACTACAAGTGGATTTGGATCAGGAATAGATGTACATAGGAGTAATAATCCCGAAAATGGTGAATTTAACTGGAATCGATCATTACCTGGTGCATGAAAATAGTCCTTGATGACACTTGGTTTAACACTCCTAGGGGATATGATTTGGTAAATTCATAATCTCATTTTGAACCATTATTAAGTGAATAAAAATACCTATAAGATTTTATGTTAGGAAATAAATCATGGATAACGTAGATTGAAACCTATAAATTAATAGGTTAATGAATATATTTCATTTATGAGTTATCCATTTAATGGTCATGGTTTTCCATTTATGTGTTTAATATTTTAAAAATACTTATCCCTAATATTTACTCTATTATATTCATTAGTTAGGAATAGCAGGAACCGATTCAACAACCAATGTGAAGAATAATGTAATGACTATCGAAATGAAATGCCCAACCTGATGGGAGTAGGAATTTGGAACTTCTTGACAATTATTTATCAATTGACTCATGTTTTGAAGCTAAAATTCAATTATAAAGAAATAACCCCCCTATAAAATATAAAGTTTCAATTAAGTCTTTTATGAAACAAAGGCCTACAACTTTTAATGGATCTTCAAATACCTTAATCGTTGAATAATGGATCAACTCTATTGATAAGATCTTATCTATCCATAAATTATTCGAGAAAGAGAAGTTCGTTTTGAATATTTATCATATGTAGTGAGAATTTGATCAATTTTGTACATTAGTAAAAAAATATGAAGCTTGAGAAGGAGATTGAAGTGATGGAGGGGAAGGAATTATATAATTTTTTTAAGAATATTTTCTTCAGAATCTTCGATTGAAAATGGTGAAAGACTTTATTAACCTCAAGGAAAAGGATGATGAATCTATTAGGGTGAGGAAAACTTCAAAATAATTTCATTATATTCCTATATAATTTTCATTACCCCCAAAAGTAAATTTGATCACTTCTTTGGTGGACCGAAGCCAAGTCTATGAAAATACTTAGCCATTTGGGCCTTTAACAGCTATGAGGAAATTGTCTGATGTTCCCTCAATATCAAAATGGTGATCAGTAAATCTCAAGGTTTTCATGGGGATAAGAAGTGAAAAATAAATTTTTATTTTTTTGATACAATAGAGAAATATGATAGTGTAAAGAAATCCCAACACCCTACTTGTTAAAAGAGTTGGAAGAAGTATACTAGAAATTTCTTAATGGGGGTGATGAAATTATTTAGGTGCAAGAAGGAAGGGAACCTAACTAGTGATTTACAATGGGAAAAAACCCACCAATGTGATTAAAGAAAGGAATATTCCTGTACACCCTCATACAATAGTAAAATGTTTCAAATGCAAGGAACATCGAAATTTTGAAAACCAATTCCCTAAGCTTAGGGTTGTTGAAGACAATCAATGAAAAAACCTCCAAGACAGCATGGGTGAACTTTTTCCATCACAAATATTGAGGTAGATCCCGAAAGTGAAGTGGTGATAAATAATCTAGTTATTTAATAAATTATATATAACATACATTTTTATTCATATTCTACACATTCTTTCATATATTTCTTGTTTAGTAGAACTTCTCAAACACCCCTACAAAGCATAAAAGTAGAGATATTGGAGAAAACAATAAATGGGGAAATTATTTAATCCCAACTATATAAATACTCCCCTATAAAAATTTTTGGGGTGAAATTCCTAGAAAACCTTATGATACTTCCTTTAGAATAATTCAATTCTTTTTTGGGCATGGATTGAATTTTCTTTATATAAATCTAACATAAATTTCTAAGAAAAGGAAATCACCCTCCTTATCACAAATTGATATCCGATCTTATACAAGTGAAAGGAGGAGGATGAATCATATTTATCACAAAAATATCAAGAATATATATTATTGATTTGTAATAAATCATATCAATCTCAAATTATTGTGATTAAACAAAAGTTAATCCTTAAGGACATGCCGATTTTAAGGGGCTTTGATGATGTGTTTCTCGAATAATTACTTAGTCCTCCCACTATAAGTGACATTGAGTTCTCAATCAAGCCCATACCTAGATATTTAATATCCAAGACTCCATATATAATGTCCATTGTTAAAATTGAAGAGCTAATGATATAATTATAGGAGAATCTGGATAAAGGGTTTATTTGACCAAGTTATTCACCATGGGGTGCACTATCCCTCTTAATCAAGAAGAAGGATGGGTCGATGCACCTCTACATTGATTATTATGAGCTCAATAAAATCTTGATAATGAATAAGTATCCTCTACCATGGAGTGATTACTTGTTCCATCAACTCTGTGGAACATAGTGTTTCTCTAAGGTAGATCTTCGGTTGGGATATTATCAAGTAAAGTCGAAGAAGAAGGATATCACCAAGACTTATTTTCTTACAAGGTAAAGGAACTGTGAGTTCATAGTGATTCTGTTTGGACTCAATAATTATAGAATCACTCCTTTTTATTACATAAACTTTTCATTACATGGAACAAAACACAAGATAATTTAAAGTTTAGTTTCATGGAAATTAAAAACATAATTCAAGAATAAACAAAACATTATTCTAATAAAATTGATATTATTATTCATGGGTTAACCCTAAGTTACTTTTACAACATCTCATATCCTAGGGACATACATTAAAGGAAAAGGGTGATCATGAAGCTCAGTAATGGAATAAGCAAGGAAGAAATTTATCATGTGATCATGAGGCATAAAAATAAGAAGATGAGGAATAACAATGTAGATTAAAAATCTAACATGAGGCATATAATAATAAAAATAACATGTATCATAGAATATAAATGTGTTCATAACATAAAAATGAGGCATTCATAATCATATCACCATGGTTTATCACCAAGGTGTCATAAATAAAAATTACCAAGTTTATTCACCAAGGTATAACAAAAAATGTCATATATAGAGATTAACCTCTTTACCTAATGAATTAGAATTATATTAGGGTGAAACCTTCATATGTATTAATTTTATGTGAGCCATATTGATCATAATAAATCATTTTGTCAATAACTTGTGGAGAATAAAGTATTAGTTTCATAAGTGCTTGAAGGATTGACCGTAACATCATTTTTAACCCATATAAATGGAATGAAGGTTTTTAATATGTAATTGCCCCTTTAAATAATTTATATTAATATCTAAGTTATTACCCATGTATAAATAATTGGTTTGGGTATTCACAATATAATAATTTTTTATGTTATAGAGAGAAATTGAGAAGTAAATTCTGCAACAAGACTGGTATAAAATTCAAATTTATAAAAGGGTAAAATGTGATAGAATGAAGGTATCTCATTGAAAAAAAATTATCTTATAAATAATTTTATGATAAAGATAATAATAAAATAATTTAACAAACTCTTTTTAAGATAAATACAAAAATAATTACTTAAATAGAAAAGAAGATGATGAAAATTCCCTTACCTTAAAGAGTTTCTCTTAAATCTTGAGGATGAGGCATTAGGGGCATAATAACACATTGGGGGGGACAATTTGAGAAACAAATGACTATAAATTAGTGGATTATGGATTAGGAGTGAAGGGGAGAGGTTAAATGGGTTGGTATTTATAGAAAAAGTGGACGAATTGCTTAATAATATTCAAATATAGGTCCTGGAAATCTAGGTTCTAAAAAATAGAAAAACATTGTCTTATCCATGGGGTTTGCCCATGGTTTTGGATATTTGATTAAAATTTTATGATATTTTAATCAATTAGAATATAACACCATTTTTAATACTTATTTTTACATATAAAAGTATATTTTTTTCACAAAATAATGTTTTTAAAATCAAAATTTTCATTTTAGAATTTATAAAGTCAATTATAGGTTTGGAAATTGATTAAAAGATATTAAAATACTTAATATTAATTAAATAAAATATCTTATGTTATGGTTTGTGGTTAATTAATTATTACATCATTATGAAAAAAATATTATGTCGTAAAACAAACTAAAAATCTAAATCTATATTTTTACTATTCACTAAAAAACAAAGTAATTTAGAACATTCTAAAAAATTCACCCCAACATAATTTCGACGTGTTGATTTAAAATATAATATTTATTTTATCAAAATAATCCTCTAAATATGATAATTTTAACTTTTAAATGTAAATATTCTTATTTATTGAAAAATTGTAGTTTTTTAGACATAGTAAAATTTCTGACACTTGTTAAAATTTCCTAGGACATTTTAAAATTACTTTATCATTCTTATTTAAATAAGAGTGATATAGAATACCAAATTCTATTATAAAAATATATATATTTTCAAAAAAAATTATCTTTATTTTTTTCCAATAATAAAATTATCAAATTAGTATTACTTAAAAATATATTTTATTTAACAAAATTATTCTCAGAATAGTATTTGTGGAATAAAAATTTTATTTATAGAAAGTAAATTACACTTTATGTATCCGATTACTAGACATGTAACCCCTTATTACACCTACATACTCCCTAAGGCTAAGGTGTGAAATGACGGTAGTTTCATGGCATGGCTTATCTAACATTGACCAAGTGGTAATCTCTTCTAACTTGAAATTATCTCCTAGGAAATTTCATTCAATACTAAATTGTTAAAACTCATCTAGGACTTGGTCAAGGGATAACCCTCGTGATGCTACCTCCCTCCCAAGTTTTGACAAATGGGCTTCAAGCAGTATGATTCTACTCGTTGAGGCCATTATTTCACCTTTCTGCATCAATTATCTTTTGTCATAAATAATTATAAACACTAATTATAATAAAAACGTTATTAATAATGGTTATAGTTACCAATGGTAAAATATACCAATGGTTATATTGACCAATGACCATATTACTATTTCAATGGTGACATTTCTCCCTATAAATACAACTTCATTCTTTCACTCAATATTCACTACAATTACTATTAAAGTTATATTTTTATTTTCTAAGACATTGATTAGTTGAATAATGTTTTGTTTCATTTATATAGCGTTGGTCATGGGTGATTTGATTCTAGATGATAGAATAAATCCATATTTTCCCATTTTATCTTTTCTATTTTAATTTTTTTCTAATTATAATGATTGGAATTTTCATTGGTTTCATAGATGAATAATGTAATGATATTTATTAATGTTATAAAGTTTTATTGGTTCCTCATATGTTTTATAATATTATATAATATAACACACATTTTCTCAAGAAATGAATGTCATTTAAAAAACCGCACTTGTTACATTCTTCCACCTTTAAGAAATTTAATCCCCAAAATTTGAAAATCATATTCTCGGTTGAGAATAGGTGAGGGTAATTTGGTTTCATTGTTTCCTATAGTTCCCATGTCACCTCTTCATACTTATGCTTCCTCCATAACACTTTGACAAGGTGAGTTTTCTTGTTTCTTATAAATTTGTCTCTATGGTCCAAGATCTCCAATGGATTCTCCTCATAAGAGAGGTCATGTTCTAATTGTACCACCTCTTGGTTCAGTAAATGTGAGGGATAAGGTATATACTTAATCAAGAGAGATAAGTGGAATATATCATGAACTTGAGCCTAATTTTGTGGAATTTATAGACAATATGCCATTGCTTCTGTGTGATTAAGGATTTAAAAGGTGACAATGTACCTAGGGATAAGCTTCCCTTTATTTCCAAAATCACATGAATATCGTCCATAGTGATATCTAAAAGAAAAAAATTTCTCCAACATCAAACTACAAGTATCATAGATTTTTTTCAGCATTAATCCTCTTTTGAGTCTATGTAGCTTTTATATATTGTTTGATTTCATGAAAATTTTCTTCCATATCTTTCATAAGATCGATCCCATATATCTTTCTCTCCCTAATTTCATTAAAAAAGTAGGATTTCTACATCGCCTCCCATATATAGATTCATAAGGTGTAATTTAAATACTATAGTGGAAGATATTATTATGTGAGAACTCAAAAAATGCGAGGTGTTGATCCCATCCAACTTTAAATTCAGTTGATCATGTTTTAGGTATTTTCTCAAGTGGATGAATAGTCATTTCAGATTGGTCATCATTTTAGAGGTGATAGCTCTTACTAAAATTCAATTCAGTATTCAGATCATGTTGAATAATTCTCTAGAATTTAGATGTAAACCTTGGATCAGAATTAAGAATGATTTTAAGTGGAACCCCATGTAGCCTCGCCACTACCTTTATAAATATCTTGGAAAGTTAGTTAAGATATTTATCTTCATGAATAGTGATTAGTGAGGAATTCCATAGTGATATTATCCCTCTTCCATGTTGGGATGGGTAGTGGTTTCAATAACCCTTTAGAAAGTTGTCACGAAACCTTTACTTGTTGACACACAAAGCACCTTACAGTGTAGTTAACAATATCCATTTTCATATTATCCCACTAATAATGATCACAAAGGTCCCTATAAATTTTTTTTCATCCAGGAATAATAGAGAAGGTAGAGATATGAGATTCATCCATAAGCTCCTTCTTTATATCCAGGATAGGCAGGACACATAGCCCTGTGCGAAATTTTAGTATATCTTCTTGAACAATATTGAACTTAGAAAACTTCCCATTATTCTTCTTTTGTGTTAAAGAATATTTTATTTGAGATCTCTGGATATTATCTAGTAATGATGGTTGAAAAATCAGTTGCTATTGGATTGATTATGTACCACACCTTATGATCCCCATTTCTAACCTTACTATGTCCTTGATGAATAGATCTCCTTGAATCCTCATCATTTCCACCACACCAGGGTCATTACTACTTAATGCATCAACATATTTGTTTAATCTTCTAAGGTGATATTCAATTGAATAGTCATAGTCTTTAAGAATATCCAAATATATTCTTTGTCTCAGGTATAATTCATTTGTCATGAATATATACTTAAAAATCCACTAGTTTGTGTATATATATGATTTTTACCATAAAGATAGTGCCTCCATATATTTAGAGCTATGATAACTGAAACTAACTCCAAGTCATGCATATGATACTGTTTCTCATGAGGATTTTACTATCTAGATGAATAAGTGATCACCCTATCATTTTTCATGAGGACACACCCAATCCCTTTAATAGATTCATCACTATAAATAACAGATACTTCTCCAAAAGAGGTTAAAGTTAACAAATGTGTAGTAATAAATACCTTCTAAAGTCCTTGGAAACTTTCTTCACACTCCTTTGTCCATATGAACATATCTCATTTTCGAGTTAACATGGTTAGTGGATTAGAATGTCGAGAAAAGTTTTTCACAAAAATCATATAATATCTTGATAATCCAAGGAAAATGTGAATCCTGGTTACTATTAGAGGATGATACCACTTCTATACAACCTTTTTCTTGGAAGGGTTCACTGATATTCCTTCATTGGTTAAAATTTTCCATAATTATTAAACTTTTTGTAACTAGAATTCACATTTACGAAATTTTCCAAATATCCTTTCCTTCCTCAGAGTTTTAAATTAATCACTTAGATGATCCTCATACTCCTCATGAATTTTGTAATATATCATAATATCATAAAAAAACCTACCATGAATTTATTAATATAGTCTTTAAAGACTCTATTCATAAAATCCACAAATATAGTAAGATCATTAGTAAAGAATAAGGGCCTAAAAAGAAACTCATAATACCCATATCTTGTTTAGAAGGTAGTCTCTGGAATGTCTTCTTTCTTCACCCTCAATTGATGATACCCAGATCGAAATTAAATATTGGAGAATAATTGAGCCCCATGAAGTGGGTCAAATAAATCATAAATCATTGGGATAGGGTATTTGTTCTTCAATATGATCTCATTAAGTTATCTTTAATCAATGCATAGTTTCATTAATACATCCTTATTCTTTACAAATATAACATGTTCTCCCCAAGGAGAAAAAATTGGTTGGATAAATCCCTTATCCAAAATATCTTGAAGATATTTATTTAATTCCTCCAACTTTACATTTTCCATTATATATGGGCTATTGATATCACTTTAGATCTAGTTATGAGCTCAATGGATAACTCTACCTCACTTTCTTTGGGAGGTCTAGGTAACCCCATAGGAAATACATCAATGCATTCTTAAATGATGGGGATATTTTATATTCTTATACTTTCATTTCTTTACCCATATTCATCGATCATCTCCATAAATAAGGCCATGTGAGGTGATTCTAGAAAAATATAAGGCTAAGATATCTCTGCTTTGAAAATAAAAATAGGTTTTCCATTCATGAATACTAAAATTTCTTTTCTCCTATAGTTGATCTTACATAACACCCCATTACATTTTTATCAAGTATGTTTTTAACTTTGTTTTGGTTTTAATTTTTGTTTTACAAGTATGGACAACCCTAGAATTGGGAGGATACTTATAATGGAGAAGTTAGGGTTTTTTTGTAATTTTCAATATAAAACAAGGGCTGTATGCTCCTCATTAGGAATTTACATGCCATGTCAGTTGAATACACACTATGTAATGGTTGCTGGGAAGAATCTATGAACTAGTTACATGAAGTGAATGGTTCACAAGTTGTTTAATAGTTATCCACCTTTTCAGTTTAAATCTAGTTTTTAATTAAAAAGGCAATGGGGGTTTTTAGCGTCTACAGATCTCGAGGATTACACAACATGAAAATTAGTTACACACCATGTAAATGTCATGGTGTTGGATTTATGATGCTATATGAATGATATGTTTCATTATCTCCCAGAAAAACCCTCTTATGTCAATGTATAATCCTCACTAAGTGATTTTGGGGGTCTTCTTTTGGTCAAGATTTATTTGTTTAGTGATTGATCAATATAGATTGGTGCTTTTTCTCTTTGAGTAAGCCTTTTATCTCAGTTTCTCCCCTTTTTGTGGTTGTGGAAACATTTGTGTTAGGGATGGGTAATCAGATTGTGTTTTATATCAATCCTTTTTAGTATCTAGTTGTTCCTTGTCTTCCGAAGGCAGTTTTTTTGTTGTTTCAATACCCGTTGTCAAAGGAGGATAGGTTTTCTACATCCTTGATGTAGGTGGATCTATTCAATTGTTCTAATTTATTAAATTTCTAGTAGTTGTTATTGATTCCTTGAGATTTGAAATGGAATTTTATGTGTTGGAATTTAAAATTACATAGGTTCATGTTTAATGGTCTTTTTTCTTTTAAAATAGAATTGTATTTATTTTAAATAGAAAATGGATTTTCAAGCCCTTAAGAAGATTAGATTGGAATTGAAATGGTTTTATAAAAATGTTAGCATGGTTTTTAAAATATAAATTGAAAAAAAATTCACAAATGGAACCTTGGGTTTGTTGGGAAAGATACACGGGTAACCTTAGTGTCTGTGAAACCACTAAGAGGAAACCTCTTGTATATCAATGGACTGTGGTAGGAATCAATATTAGTTACATTCAAAATTATACTTTTTTGGCTCATGAGTGTCTAGTACATATTTTCACATAGGATATAGGCTTGATGGTAGAGTAATTTTTGTTTATGTTTGTTTGTTGCATGATAGATTATTTTATGAATGTTGGATCACATGTGTATTTATATTTGGTATCTTTACCGGCTTTGTTTCTAGATTTGGAAAATATGACATGAATTTTTTGAAAACTCAATAATTACATGAAAAAGTATTTATTTTTTTTTTATAAAATTTCTTATAAATCTAATTTTTAAATCTTGTACTTGTGCATTCTTGTTATTATAACTTGTATAGATTTCATGGTAGTATCCTAATAGGATCTATTTCTCACACCAAAGTTCTTCCTAAGGGTGGTTTTAGATCTTTTTTTGTAGGATATAGAAAAAGGAAATATAATTATTTAGTAAACATTCTTATATTTACATTTTTGTTTTAGTTTGGGATAGTTTTTGGAGGTGATGGTTGGTCACATTGATACTCATTTGTCTTGGCTTGTCATACTTTCTAGTTTAACCTATTTGGATTAGTTGCATCTCTATTTTTAGGTTTCTTACTATGTTTGTATGTCATGTTTTGATGATATTAAAGATTTTTTTTATATTTGTTTAACCCCACTCTGTAATGGGAAGACTTGGGTGAATGGTTTAGTTAAACCGGGTTGGTCTGTTATAATTTTGTTTCATAGGGATTACTCATCCCAAAGAGTGTTAACACTGATTGAGTTGGTTTTTTGTTTTGGGTAGACTATAGTTGGATCTTTAGAATTTAGACAGTAGGTGTGAAACAAGGGCCTATCTATCTCACCCCAATGATTGAATCTGAGTTTCCATGGGTGGTGAGAAAATATTTTCTGAGTCCAAGACCAAGTATTTAGGGTCATTTTAATGAATTATATTGGGAATTTGTTTAAATTAACCTATAAATAATGTTTTGGGATTTTGTGTGTGAGAGGTCATTTGAAAAAACTTGTGGGGAGTTTATTTATATCTGTTCCTTTATAAATAAGTTCCCATTTTGTGGCATAATTGATAACTGATTTAAATTATTTTTGTTTTAAAGAATTGTTTTGGGTTATTATTTTTGTTTCAATGGTTCTGTATTTTCTCATGAATGATTGGTTTCTATCTTGGGTTTAATAGACAATGCTTCCTAGAATATCTCTTCCAAATATAATAGGGGAAGTTTTGAGGTAGGTTATGTAGACAAATCCTTTAGTTCACCCTTATTTGGATGAAACAATGATCCGTACCACTCAGACTACGGGGTCAGTGGGCACAGTGAACCTGTGAAGAGTAGTGGATCATGGCTCCAAATTTACCAAGAAACATACACCTATCTTCTGTGGTGACAAATTAACACAATAGTCACAAGATTATCATGAAAAAATTGATAGGATCTTTAACTTCTTAAAGATTCATAAGGATTATCAGGTGATATTTTCCATGTATATTCTCAAATAACTAGGAAGAAGATGGTGGGAATCGATAGTGAAAGCTAATTTGCATGAAGGTATTACCTATGTTTCATTCATGAAGAAATTTAATCAATATTTTTATCATAATACTTTACATTTATAAAATAAACAGGAGTTTATGACCTTGGATAAAGGGGAGTATACCATTCTGGAGTACTCCACCCATTTTTTGAGCTAGTACATCTGGCACTAGAGCTTTTCACCAATGATTACCTAAAGTCTCAAAGGTTTAAGATGGGGTTGGGGGACAATGTTCAGGTAATTATAGTTATTATGTGACTTCTAACATTTATGGAGGTAGTGGATAAAATAGCTTTTTATGGGACAAACATATCTGGAAGAATTGGTTTGGGTGGAGCTTCAGTGGGTGCAATAGTTATCCATGGTGCTTCTTCTGGTCAGAAAAGGAAGAGTAAGGGCGATCAGTTTTTTGTAGGACCAATTTTAGGAGATTATTCATGGAAGAAATAGGTTATTTTATACTAGTGTGGGAGTATTAGTCATACCATAACTCAATGTATGAAGGCTCCTCAGACTTGTCATCTTTTTGGGTGATCTATCCATTTGAAACATTTCTATGATAATATATCCCAAGGATGTAAGGTGTGATCCACTTTCACCAAGGGGATGCTGGTTCATGTTGATGCTTCTAAGGGTGTTGGATCTCATACATAGGACAAGTGGGATTTCTATGTGGATAAGTCTACATGACTTTATGTGGCATAGTGTTCACCATATGAATCTAAAGTAGGGCCATCTATCGTTAGATGTACGATGTTTATTTCATTTTATATGGTGTTATCTTTGTTTGATATGGGTGATACTTATTATTTTACATCCTAAAAGTTTGTTTCTATATTGGTTTATCATTGAGATATTTTTATGTTCCTTTTGTATCTTTCCATACTTATGATAAATAGGTCCAAACAAGGTTTCAAGTGCACCACATGTCAGGTGGTGATAGATGAAATTGATGTGGTTTGGGATTTATTAGTGCTTGATCTTGACATATTTGACTTGATTATCAGCATGTATTTGATGATCATCATGAATTATAGATAGATTGTTATCTCTGTCAGTTATAGTTCTTATCTACTGATGGGGTCAATCATTTTTTCTAGGGTGAGTGGGACTCTAAACTAAGAAGGGCATGAAATTTTGTTCCTTATACTGGAATAATCTCATGATAGTTTTCAAAAATTGTTTCTTAATGTAGTTGACATATTCATGGGATTCCAACCACTTTGTGTTGTGTGTTCTTACCCTAAGGTCTTTCCAGATGATTTTTCTAGTTTACCTCCACAGAGAGCAGTCGAGTATTAACCTGCTCCATGGAACAATTACTATTTATTTTCCATCATATCAAACCTCACCTGTTGAGTTGGTGGAACATAAGGTCCATCTTGAGGACCTAGAGGTGAAATGATTTGTTCATGCTTTCATGTCACCATGGGCTTCACCTATACTCTTTGATAAAAAGGTATACATGAGCCTCATACTTTGTATTGACTATCAAAAGTTGAATTGAGTGACCGTTAAGAACAAGTATCCTTTACCCAGAATTGATGATCTTTTTTATCATATTAGATGGAATCACTGGTTTTATAAGATTGAATTGAAGTTGGGGTACCACCTATTGATATTCTAATAAGAGGATATACCTAAGACAACATTTTAGATTTGATTTAGGCATTTCAGGTTTTTGGTTATTCCATTCTTTCTCACTAATACTCCTGTGGTATTTATGGATTTTATGAATTTAATCTTTCATCGGTTCCTGGATTATTTTGTTGTTTTATTTGTAGATGATATCATGGTGTACCCTAGGATAGAGGAGGAGCATAGAGACCATTTAGATATCATTCTTTAAACCTTGAGGTAACATTATATGTATGGTAATCTTTCCAAGTGTGAGTTTTGGATATGAGAGGTAAATTTTCTAAGACAAGTGATATCTGAGAGGGGTGTATCATTAGATACTGAAATGGTGTAGGTTGTTATTTCTTGGGAGAATCTCAAAAACATGTTTGAGATACATAGATTCTTGGTTTTGATTGGTTACTATAAACAGTCTGTTTAGTACTTTTCCAAGATTGTATTTTCAATGATATATTTAACCCATATGGGTGTAAATTTAGAATTGAATAACAAGTGTCAGATATATTTTGAGGAGCTGAAGATGAGGCTGAATTCAACACTAAATTTTATTCTTCTGGAATTGGGGTTGGGTTATGATATTTTCTATGATACTTATAGAATGGGTTTGGGATATGACTTGATGTAGGGGAAATAATTTGGGGATTATGTCACTCACTAGTTATTCCCTAATGAGAAGAACTACTCTACCCACGATCTTGAGTTGGAAACTATCATGCATGTACTCAAAATGTGATGTCGCGATCTCTTTGGAGAATGATTTATAATATATTCTAATCATTAGATCATGAAATATATTTTTACTCAAATATATATAAAATTGTGAAAAAGACACTTGTTTGAGTATATTTAGGCTTTTGATTTTGGTATTGTATAAAACTTAGGAAGGGAAACATGGTTGTAGATGAATTGAGAATAAAATTAATGACACAAGTCATGAAGGAATCAGTTGAGTAGTGGTCCCTAATGAGTTTATTTTCTAAGATGATATTGGGAGTGGAGGAGGTTAGTGGGAAAGTTTTCTTGTGTTTGATAAATGTTGAATTGTCTTTTGATGAGTGAGTTAGACTTGAGAAGATGATAGACACTGAGAATCGATGCTTAGGAGAAATCTTGGAGGGTGGGGAGACCTCAAGTAAGTTATCTCAGTCTCCTAGTGGATCTTTGTGCTTATGGATCAAGTTGTTTGTTCCTTTTTCCTTGAGATGGGATTTTATAGAAAGTGGAATTGGTCATGTTGGTCCATACACCCTGGGGCTAAAAATATGTACCATTATTTGAGATGCCGGTATTGGTGTCTAGAGATGAGGTGATCAATTGAAGATTTTGTATTGTGGTGTCTCACATGCCAAAGAGTTAAGGCAGAACACAAAGGACCTGCAAGTTTATTATAGCCTTTAATAATTATGGTATGGAATTGGGTTGAGATTTCATTGGATTTCATCATTGGTCAACCACATTATACTAGTGGGAAGGATTTTATTTTTGTGATTATTTATGAACTCACCAAATCAATCATTTATTATCAATATGGAAATGATGAAAGTCGGATAACTTGAGGACTTATATGTCTAAGAGGTTGTGAGACTTCATTGGGTTCCTTCTTCCATTGTTTTTAAAAGGTACTTGAGGTTCAAATCCAGATTATAGAAAGATTTACAAGAGGAAATGAGTTCTTAATTGAAACTAAGCATGCATTATCATCCGAAAATGGATGAAAAAACACAGAGGGATATCTAGGTTCTTGAGGAAATTCTCAGGGCTTGTGTGCTCGATTCTGGTGGATCTTGAGACATACATTTTTCTTTTAATCAAGTTTTTCTATAATAATAGTCATTAGGATTAAATCGGGATGGAACAATTTTAGGATTTATATGGGTGGCCATGTCGATATCCCATGTATTGGGAAGAGTTGGGAGAGTTGTCCTTGGTTGGGATGAGTGTTATTCAGGAGATGAAATAGGTGGTGCAGTTGATCTAGAAGCATTTAATTAGGGAACATAATTGAAAAAATATTACATGTACTATTTTCATCGGCTGCTGGAGTTTGATGTTCAAGATTGGGTATTTCTTAGAGTTTCACCTCACTTGGGGCAATATCGGTTGGGTAAGTAGGGTAAGTTGGAAGCGAGGTTTTTGCACCCCTTTGAGATATCTTGGAGACTGGGGAGGGTGTCCTATCAATTTATTTGAGAATCTAGATTAACTTCTATACCTGACATGTTTCATGATTCCCAGTTTAGGAGGTATATACCAGATCCTTCCCATGTAATTAGATGGGAGGATGTTAATCTTGATCTCAATACCAATTTGGTTGAGAATCCAATATAGATTTAGGATCACTTGGATAAGGTACTGCATGGTAAAATGATCCCCCTATTCCATGTACTATGGCTGTGTGGATAGGATCACCATGGGATGTGGGTGCGGGAGTCATTGATAAGGCAACAATGGCCTTCTCGTTTTGCATATCCAAGATCTTGAGATATTTCTAGGGACATAAATATTTTATGGTAGTGAGATTGTAACACCCTATTACCTTTATATCAGGTATGTTTTTAAATTTATTTTGGTTTCCTTTTTCAAAGGGTGAGTATGTCCAACCCTACAATATTGAGGATAGATATAATGGTGATGTCTTGGATTGTTTGAATCTTCAACATAAAACCAGGAATTTCTGCTGCTTGTTGGAAAATTACACACTATGTAAGTCAAATACACACCGTGTAATGGTTACTTGGTTGAAGTTGTAAACTAGGTACATGGTGTGAATAGTTTACATTATGTGTAATAGTTATAAGACATGTAAGTTTAAAATAATGTTTTTAATTAAAAAATTGATGGGGTTTTCAGTGTAAAAGGACCTTGGTGATTACATGATGTGAAAATCAGTTACACGCCATGTAAATGTCATGGTGTTGGTTTTTAGGGTGATGTATGAATGATATGTTTCCATATTTTTTGGTGCAACCCTCTACTCTCGACCCAGAATTCTCTCTATTCAGTTTTTGGTGTCTCCTTTCCATCCATATCGATTCGTTTAGTGATTGATTAGTTGATCTTGGAACTTCATCTCTTTGAGTAATCCTTTTCTCTCAGTTTCTCTCTCATTTGTGGTTGCAAAAAAATTTGAGGTAGGGATGGGTAATCATATTGTGTTTTCTATTAATCATTTTCAGTATTTAGTGTTTCCTTGTCTTCCAATGGATTTTTTTTGTTTCAATCCCCTTTTTCAATGAAGGATAATTTTTCTATGCCCTTGATGTAATCTGAATTATTTAATTGTTATAATTTATGAAATTTCTTGTAGTTGTTATTTATTCCTTGATATTTGGAATGGAATTTCATGTTTTTTAATTAAAAAAGGAATTAGTTCATGTTTTAAAGTGTTTTTTATTTGAAAACAAACTTTCTCTGATTTGAAATAGAAAATGAATTTTCAAACCATGAAGTAGATTGTCTTGGATTTGAAATGGTTTTATAAAACCATGAGCATGGTTTTTAAAACAGAAATTAACAATCATTTCATAGCACGAACCTTGGGTTTGTTAGGAAAGAGACATGGGTGGACTTAGTGTGTGTGACACTACTAGGAGGTAACATCTTGTATATCGATAGTCTATGGTAAGACTAGATATTAGTTGGATCCAACCTTATTCCTTTTTATCTCATGAGTGTCTAGTACATATTGTCCCATAGGCTAGATCCTGACTGGTAGGTGAATTATTATTTTTGATTGTTTATTGTATGATAGGTTATTTCATGAATGTGGAATCACATGTGTATTTATATTTAGTATCTTTACCTTATTTTTCTCTCGAGTTGGAAAATATGACATTCAATTTTTGAAAACTCAATAATTATTTGAAAAAGGATTTAAAATTGTTTTATTTATAAAATTTTTTGTAAATTTTTTTTGTTTGAAATCTTGGGCTAGAACATTATTATTATTAAAAATTATATATATTTCTTGGTGGTATCATATTGGGCTCTATTTATCACTCCCTACTTCTTACTAGGGATAGTTATAGATCTTGTTTTGTAGGATACATGTAAAGGGAAGATAATTATGTAGTATTAATGCATCTATTTACATTAAATTTTCATTTTGGGATAGTTTGTGGAGGTGATGGTTGGTCACACGAAGACTATTTTGTCTTTAATTTTCATACTTTTTGGTTTAACCTATTTGGATAAGTTGTATCTCCTTCTGTTTTTATTTCGTACTCTGGTTGTATGTCTTGTTTTACTAATATTCAAGACTTATTTTTTAATCTTTTTTAAACCTACCCTATAATGAGTAGACTTTTGTGGCTGGTATGGTTGAATTGGGTTGGTTAGTTACATCTTAGCATTATATTTTGAGAGATATTCCACCCCTATTATAGTGTTGAATTATACTATGGGAATGACTACTAGATTTTTGATGATATTGTACTCACTAAAGTTAATACTAGAGTTTCTATACAATGTTGATTATAGGATAATCCCTCCAAGATTCTTGACTGATAACACTACTTCTAGAAGCTTGTGGAATGATTCTATATTCTTTGTAAACTTGGATGAAATAATGGAATTTGTAGAATCAAAATCAAACAATGTACTTACTGGCTTTTATATCAGAACGATTATAACCACCACCACATCATTTTTAGTCTCTTCATTATCTATTGTGAAAGAAAATATATAACCTTTATCCGTTAGCCTACATTGAGGTTGATGGTGGTTTCCATCAATTATATTCTGATTTGGAAATTGATTTTAAAAGTTACCACATCATCCACACTTTAAGAATTGAACTTTAGGCTGGCCCTGCACCATCTTCCCTTTGTTTTTAGTGTTAAGAAGTCGAGGATTCACCTCACCACGACAATTTTTGAGATATATTCACATTTTTTATGAAATTTTATAACATTCCACTCCTAATAAAAAATGTCTCTGAATGTTTATTCCCACATTTATTGCACGTGGGAGTTTTGCTTTCTTTCTTACGCTTCCAAGATAAAAATTCTTCCCTAAGTTTGAATCCATTTATATCTTATTTTATTCGACCTATGTGACCATTGTGTCTCTAAAAACTCTTATTTAACCTTTATATAACTCTGAACTATATCCTCATAGATTTTATAGTCTAGATTTTATAAATTTCTCCATATAAGGGGTCTCTATCCACTGAAGAATCTATCAAACTTTACCTTAGGATCCGTAACAAAGCTAGTGGTGTATCAAGTAAGTCTTGTAAATTTCATTTCATTACTTCCCACTTATTTATTTTCCTTATACTTTATCTCTAGTAATTCCTTCTTCATTTTATTTTAAATTTAACGGGGAAATTTTTTTTTAAAAAAAAGATTCTCTTGGACTCTTCCCACTCCATAACATCAATACAACTTCTTGGATTTGTTTTTTTAATTAGTGTATACCACTTATCGTCTTCCCCTTATAAGAGATATAAAACATGGATAAATTTATATAGATATTAATTGTTGAATGTAGAAACTATATTTTCTATATAGGTAATCCATTGTTCAAAAATCAGTGGGTTAGAAGATCCACTAAAAGAAGGTGGTCATTGGCACATGAAGGACTCATTGACAAGTTGTTCCTTTTGAGGTGAATCTGGTCAATAAACTTGATTCAAGTTATTATTTATAATTTATGATAGTTGATTCATCATCCTCATGAAGTTTTCTATTCTATATTCCATCATGTTATGAAGTTCATTAGTGCATCATCCGTTGCACACATCATTTATACGGTTCATCCTATTACCCACCATTTTTATAAAATAAGAAAACCATAGAAAGAAATGTTGATTTTAGGAATATTATAATTATAAAGGGAGTTTAATTCTAAAAAAATCATGATTAATTATTTTATTCTTTAATTACAATTACATTTTTTATATATCATTCATAATGGTTCATAAAATGATTTTTATTAATAGAACATATCCCCTAGGAGTGTTAAAATAGGTGTGAAACAAAGACTATTGTTGTGTACTAGTTATTAATCAATTCTAGATCAATATAGTATTATCTGGGTTATTACCCCTAGGTATATTTTGTACCAGATCCACATCCACTTATAGTATCCAGATAAGGATTTCATTGCTTGGAAACCACTTGATTAATAATTCGCCAAAATTATAAGATGTTTTCCTATATTTATACTTATCCCTTGGGCTCTTACTAAAATTTTCAAGTCCAAATTTTCAAAAATAACTGAACCATCCTCTGATATAAACTATGGCATCCCACCCTTTTATTAGATAAATTTTTCATTACATGGAACAAAATACATGATCTTATAAAGTTTAGTTTCTTGGAAATTAGGAACATGATAAAAGAAAACATAAAACATTATTATAGTCTAATTGAAAGGATTATTTGTGGGTTCACCATAATTTACATTTATAGTATTTCATATGGAATCCCACCTTTTTATTACATAACTTTTCATTACATTTTACAAATAGAGGATCTTTAAAGCCTAGTGTCTTGGAAATCAGGAACATAAAACAAGAAAAAAACAACATAAAAAATTCTTCTAATATACTTTTAAGGCTTCATCATAAGTTCATCCTAAGTACAATCTCTGTATCACATAACCTGTAGACATACATCAAAGGAAAGGGTTAGCATAAGGCCCGGTAAGGGTAAACAAGGGAATCAGTTTACTTGTGACATCAATAAGAACTTGAATAAAAAAATAAGGACATGAGAAATGGAAGTATAGGCATATCATAATGAAACGAACTTGGAACATAACTTGAATATGTGGCTAAAACATTTCATTTTGACATTTATGGACATATCCCCAAGGTTTATCCCCGATGTGTCATAAAAATTACCAAGGTTATTCACCAAGGTATCGTGAATCTTGTCATCTCTAGAGATTAATTCTTTACCTAATGCATTAGAGCGCTATCAGGGAGCACCCTTAATATGTATTTATTTTCATGTGATCCACATAGATCATAATAATTTTTTTATAAATAACCCATATAGAATAAAATAAATGAGTTTCATTTCAAAATCATGACGTTTTAAAAGTTCTTAAAAATATAAGATCATTATGTCATTTATAATCCATGGAAAGGAAGTGAGGGTTATATATATGTCAATTTGAGAATAAAATACATCATATTTATATATTTATGAACACCCAAAAAACGAAATATATTTGGGTATTCACATAAATAAAACAAGAGAATTTCTGGAGAGAAAGAGATAGAAATTTTGAGACGAAATTTCTGTAGCATAACGACTATATAACATGGTTTTAGAAAACATTGAAAAGAGAGAGTACAGGAGTAAAAAACTCATAAATAACTTATAATAAAGTATAAATACATAATAATATGTAGATAAGAACATGTTATGGAAATTTGAATGACATACCACATGAAAAGGAAACATGAAAGAAAAGAGAAGATGCGATTCCTTTTACAAAAAATTCGGCAGCCTAATGGAGTCACATAAAAATTTAGAAAACAAATTGATGAGATCAGAAAGGGTATCTCAACAATTAGACATGAAATGGACAGTAATTATAACATATAATAACATACCCTCAACAAAAATAGATGTAAACTAGAATACACAATATAAAAGAAGTCATGGATTAAAAGAGGAGGGTGAAAGATTCCCTTACCTTGAAGAGTAACATCGAAAGCTTGAAGGTTGGAACCTTGGGAGGCTTGAGGGAACATTGGGAGGAATCCTTGGGAGGTAAGGAGACCAGAAAATCTTTGAGGATGATTTTGGAATGAAATGAATGAGGGAAATGGCTTGGTATTTATAGGTAAAGTGAGTGAATAAATTATTAATTTTCAAGGGACACCTCATTGGTGGTATTGGAAAAACCATGGGCTTTCCCATGGTATGTTTTCATGGTATTGGCCACTTGGGACACCTCATAGCATATCACACTATTCATAAGTCGAACAGAAAGATTATATCATTATTACATCATTAATTATGTCATTAAACACCCAAAACTCAAAATTGCATTTCTACTATTCACTGAAAATTCAACTATTTCAGAAAAAACCCAAAAATTCACCCTAAACTAATATCGATGCTCTAAAATTAAAAATTAATTCCATTTCATGAAAATAATTTTCTAAATATTTTTAATTTAATTTTTATATAAAATCATTATTTATTTCAAAAATACAACTTTAAAACTATAACTCATTTTGTAACACTTTAAAAAAGTAATCAAGGTCCCATAAAATTATCATATTACCATAATACAATAAAGTAAAAATGTATGATTAAATTTTATGAAGATAAATTTCCATTTTAAAATATTAAATTAATTATAAAATTGTAAATAAAATATTTATGGCATACAAAAATACAAAAACTTAAACTATGATCGTTTTTTCACTTTTAATATGTCTAAAATGTATTTATACATTCATGGGTGGGGTTTCTATTTTTTTGTCAAATTAATATTCATTACTATTCATTACTATTCATATGGGTATGTCACTATTCCTACTTTACTATTCACTAGAAACCAAGTTGATCTTATTAGACTCTAAATTTCTCACTGATCACAACTGTAGAAGACCATTTTTTGAAAATCATTTCACATTATTAATTATTTCATGAATACAAAAATATTTTAAAATACCCTTTTTTCCAAAATAATACACATCCTATATTTATCCAGATATTTGAAATTTACAAACTTTTCCATAAGAAGAAATAACAATTTTATTTATATAAAAGGATCACACAAAGAAACTAAGGTCTGGTTACATAGCCCCTTGTTACACCAGCATAGGACCTAAGTGTTAGGTGTGATATGGTGATAGAATCTTGGGGTTGCTCGGACAACATTGCCTAAGTGGTGATTTCTATCAGCTTGAACTTCTCCCTTAGGTGATTCCGTTCAAGCTTCATACATTGAAGTTCGGCTTGGGCTTGGTCCAGAGTAAATCCCAGTGATGCTACCTCCTTCCCAAGCTCTAAAAGATGGGATTCATATGGCTCGAGTCTACTGGATGAGGCCATTCAATCTTATTTCTGTATTAATTAACCAAGATAACCATAGTTATAAAAATACAATGTTAATATTATAGTTTCTAATGGTCATATTGACCAACATTCATATAACAGTCGAAACCCAAGAGTCTCATTTTAATTATTCCCACTCCATTAATTAATGGAAATAGTATTTTTCATTATAAAATTAGGAAACAAATATAATTAAAAAGTTTGGGTCATTACATTCTCCCCCCCTTAAAAAATTTCATCCCCGAAATTTTATCTCGTACCCTCTAATGGGAAAAAGGTGTGGGTACTTCTGTCTCATGGACTCCTCCAGTTCCCACATGGCTTCTTTACAAAGAGAAGAGGTTCTCCCCAAGGAGACACACTCGGTCGGATAAACCCCTTCTCCAAAAGATCTTGGAGTTATTTCTTCAATTCTTCAAGATCCAAATTTTCCATCCTATATGGGGTCTTTGATATTGGATCAGATCCAGGTACGAGTTCAATGGAGAACTCTACCTCTCTTTCTAGGTGAGGTCCAGGTAACTCCTTAGGAAATACGTCAATGTATTCTTGAATGATGGGTACATTTTTTATCCTCAAACTCTCATTTAATTCTTCTTATTCACCGATCAATTCTATAAATAAGGATATAGGAGGTTCTTCTAGACAAAGATCAGGTTGAGATATCTCTCCTTGGAAGATAACTATAGGTTTTCTATTCAGGACTACTGAGATTTCCTTACTTCTGTATTTGATATTAGCATTATACTTTGATAGCCAGTCCATCCCGAGTATAATGTCAAATTCTAGCATGGGAATGACTACTAGATTTTCGATAAGATTGTTCTCACCAAAGTAAATACTAGATTTTCTAAACATTGATGATGGTTGGATAATCCCACCAGAATTATTGACTGATAACTCTACTTTTAGCAAGTTGGGGGGTTGATTCTAAATTCTTTGCAAACTTTGAGGAAATAAAGGAATACGTAGAACCAGAATCAAACAAAGTACTTGCTAGCTTTTATAGAACAACAAGAGTACTTGCAACCACATAATTTGGAGCTTCAAATTTAGCTGTCATGGTAGCAAAAGCACGACCTTGCTCCCTTGGCCTTTTCTAAGGCTGATGGTGGTTCCCCTCCACTGCCCTCGAATTTGGACAGTGATTGGAAAAGTGCCCAAGTTTTCTACACCTAAAGAACTAGACATCAGGTAGGGAATATACCATATTCCCCTTGTAGTTAGCATTTGTAATTTTAGGTTTCACCTCACTATGATAATTCCTCACAATATGTCCATCTCTTCCACACTTGGAGAATTTCCCGCTCCCGAGCAGGCAGTTCCCCAAATGCTTCTTCCCACATTTATTACATGTGGGACGTTGCACTTTCTTGCCTCCTCTTCCCTGATCAAAGATCCTACCTAATATGGGATCCATAAATCTCTTTTTGTTGTTTGATTTATGAGACCACTACATCTCACCAAACTTTAGTTCGACTTTCATCGCACTTTGCACGATCTCCTCATAACTGTCATAGTCTCGGTTGGGTAGATTCTTCCGCAGATGAGGTCTCAGTCCACTGAATAATCTATCAACCTTACCAATCGGATCCATGAAAAATATAGAGGTATATTGTGAAAGTCGGGTGAATTTCATCTCATAGCTTTCAACAGATTCGTTCTACTTATACTTCAGCTCGAGAAACTCCTTCTGCATTCTTGTTCTCATGGAATGAGGGAAATAATTACTGAAAAGGATCCCTATGAACTCTTCCCACTCTAAAGCTTCAACTTCCACTCTTTTCCTTGTGTTTTTAATCAGTTCCAACCACTTATCAGCTTCCCCTTCTAAGCGATAGATGGCCATGGTGACCTTTTCTTGCTCTGAACAGCGGAGCACGGAAAATATCTTTTCGATGGAGATGATCCACTGCTCAACAATCAATGGGTCAGTAGATCCACTAAAGGTTGGTGGTCATTGACGCATAAAGGACTCAAAATAATGTTGTTCCCTTCACGGTGAGATCGGTCTCTCAGCTTGATTCAAGTTATTTTCTATAACTTGAGTCAGTTGGTTCATCATTCGCATGAGTGTTTCCATTCCGGCTTCCATCGGAGGGCCGTCAGTGCATGGTCCATTACGGTAACTATTTTCATAGTTCCTCCTATTTCCCTCCATTTTCTAAGAGAATAAAACCTCAATGAGAAAATTTTTTCATTTAAAAATATTTTAATTATAAAATATTTATGTCTTAAAACTTCATGCTTAAATAATTACATTTCTCTATAATTCTTTCATAATGATTTATAAAAAGATTGTGATTAACTAAACATATTCCCTAGGAGTGTCGTAACCAAGAGTGAAGCAAGGGCCATTGTTGTGCACCAGTTCCCATTCGAGTCTAGCTCAAAGAGGTGTTTTCAGGTTTTACCCCTATGTACATTTGTGCCAGAGCCGCCTCTACCTGCTCGTATCCAGACAGGGATGTATTTGTTTGATAAACCACTTACTCAATATTCAACAAAATACCAAGAAGTTTTCCTATATTTAAACTTTTATATATGATTCTTCCTAAATATTTCATAGCCTAATTTCCATAAATAACTAAACTATCCTCTGATACCAACTATGGAATCCTGCCTTTTTATTACATAACTTTTCATTACATTTTACAAACAGAGGATCTTTAAAGTCTAGTGTCTTGGAAATCAGGAACATAAAACATGAAAAAAACAACATAAAACATTCTTCTAATCCACTTGTAAGGCTTAATAATAAGTTCATCCTAAGTAAAATTACTTCATCACATAACCTGGAGACATACATCAAAGGAAAGGGTGAGCAGAAGGCCCACTAACGGTAAACAAGGGAATCAGTTTACTTGTGACATCAATAAGAACTTGAAAAAAAATAAGGACATGAGAAATGGAAGTATAAGCATATCATAATGAAAATAACTTAGAACATAACTTGAATATGTGGCTAAAACATTTCATTTATACATTCATGAACATTTCACCAAGGTTTATCCCCGAGGTGACATAAAAATTACCAAGGTTATTCACCAAGGTATCGCGAATCTTGTCATCTCTAGAGATTAATTCTTTACCCAATGCATTGAAGCTATATCAGGGTGAACCATTAATATGTATTTATTTTCATGTGATCCACATAGATCATAATCAAAAATTTTATAAATAACCCATATATAATAAAAGAAATGGGATTCATTTCAAAATCATGGTGTTTTAAAAGTTCTTAAAAATATAAGATCATTATGTCATTTATAACCCATGGAAAGGGAGTGAGGGTTATATGTATGTCAATTACAGAATAAAATACATCATATTTATATATTTATTA
The DNA here is from genome assembly GCA_963277665.1 of Viscum album. Lineage (NCBI taxonomy): Eukaryota > Viridiplantae > Streptophyta > Magnoliopsida > Santalales > Viscaceae > Viscum > Viscum album. Next base: position 997,583,906 of record OY728138.1, on the reverse strand, counting down.
ACACCCAAAGAAACAAAATATGTTTGGGTATTCACATAAATAAAACAATAGAATTTCTGGAGAGAAAGAGATAGAAATTTTGAGACGAAATTTCTGCAGCATAACGACTATATAACATGGTTTTAGAAAACATTGAAAAGAGAGGATAAAAGAGTAACCCACTCATAAATAAATTATAATACAATATAAATACAGAATAACATGGAGATAATAATATGTTATGGAAATTTTAATGACATACCACATGAAAAGGAAACATGAAAGAAAAGAGAAGATGCGATTCCTTTTACCAAATATTCGGCAGCCTAACGACGTCACATAAAAATTCAGTAAAAAAATTTATGAGAGCGGAAAGGGTATCTCAAAAATTAGACATGAAATGGACAGTAATTAAAAAATATAATAACATACCCTCAACAAAAATAGATGGAAACTGGAAGACACAATATAAATGAAGTCATGACTTAAAAGAGGAGGGTGAAAGATTCCCTTACCTTGAAGAGTAATTTTGAAAGTTTGAAGGTCGGGACCTTAGGTGGCTTGAGGGAACATTGTGAAGACTTATTTGGAGGTAAGGAGACCATAAATTCATTTAGGATTATTTTTGAATGAAATTAATGAGGTAAATGGCTTGGTATTTATAGGGAAAGTGAGTGAATAAATTATTAATTTCCAAGGGACACCTCATCGGTGGTATTGGAAAAACCATGGGCTTGCCCATGGTATTTTCCCATGGTATTGGCCACTTGGGGGACCTAATAGCATTTGTCACTATTAATAATCCCACCAAAAAGCTTAAATCATTATTACATCATTAATGATGTCATTGAACACCCGAAACTCAAAACCGTATTTTTACTATTCACGAAAAATTCAGCTGTTTTAGAAAAAAACAAAAAATTCACCCTAACATAATATCGATTCTCTAAAATCAAAATTGAATTCCATTTCATGAAAATAATTTTCTAAATATTTTTAATTTAATTTTTAAATAAAATCATTATTAATTCCAAAAATACAACTTTAAAACTATAACTCATTTTGTAACACCATAGAAAAGTAATCAAGGCCGCATAAAATTATCATATAACCATAAGAAAATAAAGTAATAATTTATGATTGAATTTTATGAAAAAAATTTCCATTTTAAATTATAAAATTAATTATAAAATTTTAAATAAAATATTTATGGTATACAAAAATACCAAAACATAAACTATGATCATTTTTTCACTTTTAAGATCTCTAAGATGTATTTATACATTCATGGGTGGAGTTTCTATTTTTTTTTTCAAATTAGTATTCATTACTATTCATTACTATTTATATGGGTATGTTACGATTCCTACTTTACTATTCACTAAAAACCAAGTTGATCTTATTAGACTCTAAATTGTTCACTGATCACAACTGTAGGAGACTAATTTTTTGAAAATCATTTCACATTATTAGTTATTTAATGAATACAAAAATATTTTAAAATACCCTTTTTTTCTTAAATAATACGCATCCTATATTTATCCAGATATTTTAAATTCACAAACTTTTCCATAAGAAGAAATAACAATTTTATTTATATAAAAGGATTACACAAAGTAGCTAAGGTCTCGTTACATAGCCCCTTATTACACCAGTATAGGGCCTAAGTGTTAGGTGTGCTATGGAGATAGAATCTTAGGGTGTCTCAAACAACATTGCCCGAGTGGTGATTTCTATCAGCTTGAACTTCTCCCTTAGGTGATTCTATTCAAGCTTCATACATTGACGTTCAGCTTGGGCTTGGTCCAGAGCAAAGCCCAGTGATGCTACCTCCTTCCCAAGCTCTGAAAGATGGGCTTCATATGGCTCGAGTCTACTGGATGAGGCCATTCAATTTTCTTTCTGCATTAATTAACCAAGATAACTGTATTTATAAAAACACAATGTTAAGATTATAGTTTCCAACGGTCATATTGACCAATAGTTATATAACAGTCGAAACCCAACGGTCTCATTTTAATTATACCCACTTAATTAATTAATGTAAATAGTTTTGTTCATTATAAAATTAGGAAACAAATATAATTAAAAAGTTCGGGTTGTTACCTGTCATATCCTAGGGACATACATTAAATGAAAGGGGTGAGCATGAAGCCAAGTAATGGAATATGCAAGGGAGACATTTAGAATGTGATCATGAAACATAAAAACAATAAGATTAAAAATAATAATATATATTGAACAAGATAAAATTAGGCATATAATAATAAAAAGAACATACATTATAACATGGATATGTGGATACAACATAAAAATGAGGCATTCATAAGAATATCACCATGGTTTATCACCAATGTTTTATAAATGAAAATTACCAAGGTTATTCACCAAGGTATCATAAACATGTCATATATAGATATTAGATTTATTACCTAATTAACTAGGGTGCTATCATGGTTCACCCTTAATAAATCTTAATTTCATGTGATCCACATTGATAATAATATATCATTTTTGTCTATAACCCAAGGATAATAAAGTATGGGTTTCATAAGTGCTTAAAGTCTTGACCATAACATCATTATTAACCCATAAGAAGGGAATGTGGGTTATATATATATAAATCCCCCAATAAATAAATTATATTAACATATAGGTGAATACCCATGGATAAAGAATTTTTTTGGGTATTTTTAATATAATAATTTCTTATATAAGAGAGAGAAACTGAGAAGTAAATTTGGTATCATGATGGGTATAAAACATCAATTTTGAAAAAGGTAAAATGAGAGATAATGAAGCTATAACATTTATAAAACCTTATTTTTTCAGCTATGGTATGGTAAAAATACTAAGAAAAGAATGCAACATACCCTTTAGAATACATACACAAAAATAATTACTTGAATGGAAAAGAAGACGATGAGAATTCCCTTACCTTGAAGAGTTGCTTCTAAATCTTGAGTATGGAACCTTTGGGGATTAAAAAACCATGAAGAGAATATTTGGGAGAAAAAATGACCACAATTTCATGGAGGATGGATTAGGAGTGAAGGGGAAGGTGAAATGGGTGAGTATTTATAGCAAAAGAGGAGGAATTGTTTAATAATTTCCAAATATTGGTCTTGAAAATCCAGGCTGTCTAAAATGAAAAACCATTGAATTACGCATGGTTTTTTCTCATGGTTTTGAAAATTTGAGTCATTGTTATGATATTTTAATATATTAGAACTGAAAAGCATTTTTAATACTTCCTTGGACATAGAAATGTATATTTTCAACAAAATAATGTTTTTAAAATCCAAATTTTAATTTTATACTTGGAAATTCACTTATAGGTTGGGAAATTGATTAAAATATATTAAAATTATTAATGTTAACAAAATAATATATTTTAGTTCATTTATTATGTTAAATTAATTATTATATCATTATGGGATAAATATGAATTCATAAAACATATGGAAAACCCAAAACTATATTTTTAATATTCACTAAAAAAAAGTATTTTAGAAAATTCTAAAAAATTCAACCTAACCTAATTTCATTGTGATGAGATAAAATATAATATTTATATTATAAAAATAATTATCTAAATATATAAATTTTAACTTTTATATATAAACATATTTATTTATTAAAAAATAATAGTTTAAAAGACAGTCAAATTTTGGAATCTTATAAGACTTTCCTAGGAAATTACAAAATTATTTAATCATTTATATTTAAATAATAGTGTTTTAAAATACAATTTCATGATAAAAAATATTATTTATAAAACCTTAGTTTATTATAAAAGTATATATATATATTTTTAAAAAATATTTATTTTTTATTTTCATCCAATAATAAATTTATCAATTTAGTATTTCTTAAACATATATTTTATTAAACAAAATTATTCTAAAAATTGGATTCATGGAATAAAAATTTTATTTATACAAAATATACTACACTTTAAGTAACTAAGACCTAGAAATGTGACCCTTTATTACACCCATATACATTATAAGGGTATGGTGTGAGATGATGGTAATTTTATGGGGTGGCTCAGCTAACATTGATTGAGTGGTAATATCAATTAACTTGAACTTCTCCCATAGGTGATTTTTTTAAAACCTCAGTTGTTTCATACCAACTTGGGTTTGGTCAAGGGTGAACACTAGTGACGCTACCTCCCTCTTATGTTTTAAAAAATGGGCTCCAAAATGCATGAATCTACTGGCTAAGGCCATCCTGTCTCTTTTATGAATCAATTATACATTTTCATTACTACTTATAAACACTAATTATAATGAAAAAAATATTACCAATGGGTATAAATCCAAGTGGTCAATTAGAAAATAGTTATATTGAACAATGATTATATTTTACCAATGGTCACATTTCTACCTAGAAATACCACTTCATTATTTCAATTGATATCAATTTAAATCAATCCTAAGGTTATATTTTTATTTCATAAGATATTGATTGGTTTAAAAATATTTTGATTCATTTATATAATTATGGACATGGGGGTGATGATCCTATCAGATTAGGGCGATCCATATTTTCTCATTTTATATTTTCTATTTTATATTTTTTATCCAATTATAATGTTCTACATTTACATTGGTTTTGTATCTGACTAATTTAATGATATTTATTATTGAGATGTGTTGTGTTGATTCCTATATAATTTATAATATTATAAAATATAACACACATTTTATCAAGAAAAAAATATTATTTAAATATTCTAGTTCATTACCCTAATGCTCCAACAATCTTCATGGACTTGATGAGTAGAGTCTTCAGTGATTACCTAGAAAAATTTGTGGTTGTATTTATAGATGATATTATTATCTACACCCAAATAATAGAGGAATATTAGGATCATTTTAATTCTATACTGAATACTTTTACAAAGGAAAAGTTATTCAATTAGTATATTAAATGTGTGTTTTGGTTGGATAAAGTAATTTTATTGGGCTTGTTATCACCAGTAAAGGGGTATCTATAGATCCTTAAAAAATTGAGGCAATTGAAGGATGGCTTAGACCAACCATCATAATATAGATCCATAGATTCCTTGTATTAGTTTTTCACTATCATTTATTTTTTATAATCTTCTAATTATTTTCAACACCCCTAACCCAACAAACTCAAAAAAAGAGTCAAGTTTGTATGAATGATGCATGTGAGGAAAAATTTAATGAGATAAAGAAGAGGCTAATCACTACATCTATTCCCACATTACCCATTAGTGGGGTAGTATTTTTGATCAACAATGATGTTTCCAAAAAGGGGTTGTGTTGTGTACCCATACAAGATGAAAATGTGATATCCTTTTCCTTATTCCAATTAAATATCTATGAGAAGAACTACCCAAATAATGATCTATAATTGGTTGTAGTGATCTTCACCTGGAATATATGATGTCATTACCTCTATGGAGAAAAGTGTGACATATATATGGATCATAAAATCCTCAAGTATATATTCACATAAGAGGTTTAGAGTTGATCAAGGGTTATTATTATTTAATCTATTAGAATCATAAGAAATCAAACAAAGTGGAAGATACTCTAAGTAGAAATGATACCAAAACTTTATTCATGATTAGAATTTCAAGGGATATTATCTCATTGGACATGAAAATTATTGATATAGATTTAATAAAAGGATATTTATCCTATATTTCAAAATAAATTCTTAACCGTCCATTCTTTATAGGATTAAGGATACCCAAAAAGATTATGTGTTTCTAAAAAAGAACGTATAAAATTTTCCGAAGTTCAGTGACTAAAAAGATAAAGTTATAAGGTTTGGAACTCATATATGTGTCCCATTAAAACCAAAACTAAATATGGAACTTTTGTATGATGCACATAACTAATCCTTCTCTATTAATCCAAGAATCACTAAGATGTATAGATATTTTAAGTAAAACTTATAGAGGGATAACATGAAGTGGGAGATTGAAAATTTTGTATCTCTATTCTTATTATTCTAACTATTCAAGTCCAAAAGAAAAAGGTCAAAGGGTATGATGCAAAAATTTCCCATACCATTATGGAAGTGGGAAAACATAACCATGTATTTCATCATAGGACTCCCCAAGACACTTAATTTTAATAACAACATTTCGGTGTTTGTCAATTGCCTTTCCAAGTTAGCACATTTCATCTCTATCAAGGATGATTTTCTATTGACCAAATCACAAAGATACATATAAGGGAAGTGGTAATAATTCATGGAGTCCCACTTTATATTGTATCTGATCATGATCTAAAGTTTACCACAATGTTTTGGAGAAGACTTCAATAAGAGTTTAATATATAACTATTCTTCTACGCTGATTATCACCCTTAGATGAATGGATAGTTTGAAAGGACCATTCAAACTCTGGTGAATATGATGAGGTCATGTTCAATGGATTTCCATGTATGTTGGGATCAAACCCTTATTCTAGTGGAGTTATCAGATAACAGTAGTTTTCATTATATCATTCAAATTGAACCTTATGAGGCTTTTTATGGGAAGAGGTTTTAGACTCTAACAAGTTGGGATGATGTTGGAGAGTGGAAAATAATGAGACATGATCTTATCCAATAGATGACATACAAGGTTCAAATCATTAAATTTCATTTGAAATCTACACAAAGTTGATAAAAAATATATGCATACAATCATTAATGAGACCTATATTTTTAATCTGAGAAAATGTGTTCCTTCATATATCACAAAGGAAGAAATTCATGAGGTTTGGGAAGAAGAGAAAGCTTATCTCTAGATACACATACCCCTTTGAGATCCTTGACCGTATTAGAGCGGTGGCCTATAGACTATCACTATCACATAACCTATATCAAGTACATGATGTGTTCCATGTATTCATATTGTAAGATTACATACCAAACCCCTCACATGTACTAAATCTTGAGGTTGTACCATCAGAGTATTTTATTTAATACAAGGATCATCTAGTGAAGATCTTAGATCATATAGACAAGGATCAAAAAAATAGGAGAACTCACTTGGTTAATGTGTTATGGAGGAACCAAAAGTTTGAGGAAACAACATGGGAATAGAAAGAGGTTATGAAATAGATATGCCATCATTTTTTAGTGTATGAATTGAAAATTTTTAGGGAAAAATATCTGAAGGTGGAATGATGTAATGACACAAAAGTTTATAAATGAAATTTCCACTTTTTGAATAAATAAGTGTATTATTAAGTAATGAAGCTATAGATGAGACATGAACTAATTTGGTTATTTTTGAATAGTTATTGATCTATCAAATTTAATAGACCATTATATATCATCAACGTTTATAATATATCCGTTCTACGGTGACCATTAAGATTATTATATTAAGGGTTACAATAAATTCCAATGGATAAATATGAAATAAGTGATGAACTTGAATACTAGGATCATACCCTATAAATCCAATTTATCAGATCTTATGAGGGAGATAAAATCACTAGGATTTACCCTTGATCAATACCAAGTATAGATTCAAAAACTAAAGCATGAAATAAACTGTTTATGGGATAAGTTTAAGATCATCGAGATCACAACCCAAACCATGAATGTCGAACCACCCCAATAGAATCTCATAATAGCACACATTTCCATTAAGGAATTCACTAGTGTAATAAAGGGGTATGTATCTAGACCCTAATAGTATGAATTTATATATTTTACTTTAATAAAAATTATTATATTTATTCTTTTTAATATTACATTTAAATGATTAAATAACGAGTTTTATAAAAATTAGATTCGAATAAGATGAAAAACAAATTGTATTTTTTTAAAATGTATAGTTTCAATACAGACACTATATTTTCATTAATAATTTTTTTAATAAGTTATATATTTTTAAAATACTATTTTAAATAATTATTATTAAATATAAATGATAATATAATTTTTCAAAGTCAAAAATATTTTTTGTAAGGGTCAAAATACTATTATTGTAAAACAAATAGTATTTTTTTTGTTAAATGTGGATTTTTTATTTAAAGGTGTAAATTGTCATAATTAGAGAATTATTTGTATAAAATTAATATTGTTTTTGAAATCATCATATAAAAATTATCCAAAGTTGATTTTTTTCATAATTTCTGGAGACAATTGAATATTTGGGTCAAAATTAAATACTGTATAAATACACATTGTGTATAATGACATCATAATGACCAAAAAGTGATATAATATATTATATAAAAGTTATAAAAGGACAAATATATATTTTGTCTTTAAAATAATGTGTTTTGAAGTTATTTACTTAATTTTATACATCATTAATGAATTCTACAAAACATATATTATATTTTAAGGTTTTAAAATCAATTTTTGTAAAAAGATTCTCTTACACATAAAAGGGTATTATATTAAAGATACTTGTTCTTAAACATTTAAAATAATGAAATCGACTCCACTTTTTCCAAAACCATGGTAAATTTTTTGGTTTTGATTACTTTATCATATAGAGTCCAAAACCTATGTTTGGAAAATAATAAAGAATTATCCTCTCTTTTTCTATATAAACCCATCCATACTCCCAATCATCATCAATAAAACCCTTTAGAGAACAAAATTACTATAACCTTTCCTCTCCAAAGTCCTCTAAAGGGTTCCCATACTTTTAATATGATCCCCCTAAGCTTTTAGAAGAACCCTCTCAAGAGAAGGGATTCTCTATTTCTCCTCTTTATTCAAGCACCTCCTTTATATTATGCCCTTCGTTTTCCAATTTTTCATGTTGGGATATTATTTCACACATATTAATTAGTACCCCTCTGATGTCCAAGTTATGATTAACCCCTTTTACACTCATTAAGAACTCCCATGAAACTTTACGTGCCCCTATTATGCTGCTGGAATTATCCATTGATTTTTCCATGCCAATTTTTTTTTATTGTGAATAGACATCCTTATTTCCACTTAATAATATTCAAATAATTATAAATATACTTAATTTATTAGGGATTTTTGTGTATTTAACACAAAATATTTAATTTTTGGGTTAAAATTGATGAAATATATCCTTATGTTGTATGAACTATGTGGCACACTTATGAATGAACGTGATAAGAAAATGATGGGTTCACCCCGATAGAACTCCAATACATTAGGTAATGTTTTAGCATCATGAGAAATCATGTATGTGATTAAGTACAAAAACTAATCCATTATGCGACTTTTTCCACCATATGATATTGTATTGGAAGTTATCCTTGATTTATGCTTATGTCATGTTTTTTGTTGTTGCCACATTCCAATGTCACCTTTATGTTATCATGTTATATCCTACCTCATTGTTTAAGATTATTATTCTCCCATATCTTATGTAATCTTGATATACCTCTTGGATCACATGTACCAATTTATTTTATGTTATTATTTTTTTATTCTTATACTTGGCTTTATAGATCACCACTTTCTTATATATGTCTTATGGTTATCCCATCGAGTTTTATAAGATTTATGGAATTTTATGAGTATGTTATGGAAGTTATAAATATTTTCATTATATAACTATTGAAATCTGTATTGATATGTACCTAATTTCCCAAACACACTAGGCTTCATGATCTTTTGGGACTCTATTATGTGTACCATTTTGTAATAAATCCTAAAATAAAGTGTATTAAAGATATGGGTTGTCATATTATATTTTGTATTATTATTTAATATATACACCCTTTATAAATTATACCTATAATTTTAATATAAAAATTTTACATCTAAATTATAATCCAAAAAATATAATTATAAAATATATTTTAATATTAACACTTAATACTATTTAATATTTATTAATAAATGTTTTATGGAAACCTCTTTTATTTTTTTAACTTGATAGAACATGGAATTTAAATGGTGCTGAAGACTACACTATCCAAGAAAAAATCACCAAATCACACTCCTTCAAACATTTAATTAATTAATTACAAAAAATCTATAATTAATTATTTTATAAGGACTTTATAATTAATAAAAATCCAAAAATTCCTTTTACTATAATTTAGAAATAGTTTATAAGGTATTTAATCCAATTCATAATTAAAAAATAAATCTTCACTAATAATATTTTATGATATAAGGGGATTCATAGAATATTATTGATAGGATAAAAATACATAAACTCTTTACACACTATTAGTTTTACTTTATAACTAATAATCCAATCATAAAATTCAATACACAGTCATATTTAATGATATACAAGGATATTTTAAAAGTGATGTGACACTTTTTTTTGAATCCCATTGAAAATAACTATCATATAATGTGATATACTTATATCATATGTTACAACCTTTAAAAAATCAAAGGATTTAGAATGAGTTTTATGTTATGATATCCAATATCTTAATCTATTATTCAACTAGATGGGAAAATATATGATTTTTATGCAATGAAACTAAAATTATGTTTTTTAAAAACATCAATTCTCAAATGATTTTACGAATCAAAGAGAATTAAAAGGTTATGATACCACTACATGTTTTTTAAGAATATATTAATGATTAATCAAAGTATCAAAAGTGAAAAGAAACCTTGAAACCCAATAACACCATACCATTGGATCTAATATCACACAATACTATTAATCAAAGGCATATACCTTACACCATTGAAATTAAATTATTGATTAAATTTTTTTCATTTGATGATGATAACTGAGGAAAAGCAGAAAGTTATTCCCTGAGAGGTGTATCCACAAATTACACTGAATCACCTAAAAAATTTGGGTGATATTTTTCAACCTTCACGATATACTAGTATCTAAAAAGAAAAGTATAATAAAAGAAGATATATTTGTGATGGGAGACTTTTTATCATGAACCCTTCCCATGAAAGGTATCTCTCCAGGACATGGAATGATAGTATAGAGATAATGATGCTCAAATATCGCTTATAATAGGCCATGAGTTGGAAACTAGCATTTATGGTATAACATATACACAGATTGCATATATTACCATTTTAGATTTGAAAAGTAAGAGATAAGATGAGAAAAACCACTAAAAAAATACATCTCATAACAAAATAAGAATAAGTCCCAATACCTAATATAAATGTGACATCATACAAGTGAAATAAGTGAAAACCCCTAGAATATATCCTTAGAAGTGACCACGTAGATCCAACTACTCCGGAAAAAATTTTAAGACTAGAAAAGTCTAAATCTATCACAAAAAAATCATGTTGACCTAAAAAAAGTTTATATATACATAGAGTGATAATAACCTGCATACTTAGTAGGATCTTCCCTAAAAACTAAAAGAAGTATACTAAATCCCAATAAGTAAAAAAAATGAAACCAAAATATCACATAAACATGTTTATTATTCTTTTTATATCCCTATAATGACTATCTATAACCATGTATCATAAATAAGAGATCATATAATATAATAACAAAAGATAGTACCATGCGACCACTTCCCCACTAGTTTTCTTCTCTTCCCTAATGTCACATGTCCTACTCCATCTCCTTCTAAAATTAAGTTATCCCAAATACACCTGAGATAATATATCATTATCATTATGAATTTAATCTTCTCATCATACCAACCACAAATCCATAAAGTAATCATATAGTTTATTGGATCCACCACAACCCCTATTTCTTGTATTATACCTCAATCCATATCAATACATACACAACATAAATATAATAAACAATATGATAATATATCTATAGATATATCATTGTGAAATAACCAAAATCCATTAAAACCATAAACACACATATATGGGGAAATATAACCACCATGCATTCCATAAAACAATAATACCAGGAGAATATAGTGGGGTAAAAGGGGGGTAGTTATCCATTTATTCCTCACTAACTTGGACTTTAGGGAAACATGCTCTCAGAGTCCACTGGGTGTCTTTTGACCTACCAAAATGGGTGGGGTAGCGTTTGAAATCACAAAACATACATGATATATATAAATCTCACAACCAAACTATAGAAAAATACCTATAATTAGTATCATCTACCACTAACATAACACATGACTCCCAAATTCCACTACTAAATCCTAGGCATCAAAATAACACAAGCCTGAAACTTAAAATTAATTAATTAATTAATATTATATTTATTTTTCAAGATTAATACTTTAATATTTTGATACAAGTTCCAATAAAAATATTAATTATCTTATTGTTTTATCAAGTTTTTCATTGTAATGCCCCAAACCCATGTTGTAATAGTTGTATTAATATCATTTTTATTATTTATAATTTTTTATGCAACACAATGTTATTAAATTCAAAATAATTCAAGAAAATTACAACACATGAGAAAACTTTTATTAAGAAAACTCTAATAAATTACATAATTACAAGGCTAAAGACTTCAACTACTCTAGAAAACTCATTGAAATCCCTAGAAGAAAAACCAGAATGCATCCTATCAGTACAATAAAACTGATTGTGTTCCCTTCATACCTTGTATCTACTATAATAAGAAAATAAATAGTAAGAAGAATAATACAAATTCTAAGAATAAGGGAAATGTACAAAACCATTTTTTAAGAAAGGAAAGAAATATGATGATTTTTGTTGTGTTTTGGAAATCCTTAGACATGTATTTATACTGTTTATGTGACCATTGTAAAAAAAACATAGCAGTTGGAATTTTTAGATATTTTTTGTGTTTTTATAACTGTTGGTTTTTCTTTTAATTTTATCATTAGATGTTTTAAAATTTTAAAATTAATTTAAAATAATATTTACAAATAATAAAATTATTGACATGTAATTTTTAAATTAATAATTTGATAAAATAACCTTAGATTTGATAAATATAATTTTATAAATTCTAAATGAGAATAATTAAATTAACTTCTAAAAAATATTAAGTAATTAATCTATATAAGATCATAAAAAAATAAGTGAATTATTTTGGTTATGTTTAACAATTTTTACAAAAATATTACCAAGTACCTAGCCCAAGTGAGAGAAGATTATTAAGGCCAAGACCTTAAGGTTTATCGAAGTGAAATCCTAACTCAATCAATCTTATGGTCAGGCCCGCATGTATAAGGCCTACTTTGATCAGCCTGTGTTTGAACCAGACTATGTATAGGTTGGTCCATGGCCTGGGTAGAGAGGTTGTGTATAAGACTCCCTAAGTGTGTGTGTGTGTGTGTTGTGTCATTAGAATAATTCCTTCTGTGTCCAACCTTATAAGGTGGTCCTAGAAACCAATCAGTTTCGATGTGGGATGCATTTTTTTATGCGAGATCAAATATCAGTTTCTCATTTTATCCGAGATCAATCCCTACCGTCTATTCTTACTCCTGCTAAACCCAATCAAAGTCACCCATTCCATGGTCTTGGATCATCTGAACTGTCCCCTTCTATTCCCTGATCAAGCCTCCCCTTTAAAATGGCAAGGTTTTACTTCACCCATATGATCCATCTTAGACAAATCCTATCCCTTAATCTAAATCTAACCTTCTGCCACATTAGTCCCTATCGCGCTGCACAAGCTGTTCGATGTCTCCGGGCCCTTCCTCCATTCCTTTCCATTAATGAAATCTCTTCCATATCTATAGTCTAAATCTCTCACAGCCCCATCAAGGCTTCATTTTTCACAAGTTTGACATGGCCAATATTATTTTAATTAGATCCTCATAAGTTTCTCTACAAGTTTTGTATATATATATATATATATATATATATATATATATTTATAAATATATGTGTGATTATATTTTACTAATTTATTTAGTAATTGAACAATTTATCACTGATTTTTAAGCTTTGTAGTGTCAATTTTTTAATATATATTCAAATTTTATATCCAACAACACGAAATAATATATATATATATATATATATTATAAGAAGCAAGACAACCAAATTTTACTGCCAATTTTATACAGTTTCTATATGTGACTGATTGAATAATATATGTTATCTTATATTATAACCCTCATGCACAATTTGAAAACCCTAACCTTTCTCTCCCAAGATCCTTCTCCAATTTCTTTATGCCTGATTTCCTCCTTGAAAACCCGCTTGCTTATTAATCCTTTTTGTCTAGAATCCCACACCATCAACTTATAGGTAAGGGTATAATTTTTTTTATGTTTAATTTCATCAAAAAAATATATATATAAGTATATAAAAAAATATATACACATATCCATTTTCTTCTTTGAGAATTTTTAATGATAAATATTTGTTTTAAATTTATGTTCCTTATAAATCCTTCATTCATATGGATTTATGTAAGGTTTTATTTTCTTTTAATCAAATCATCTTGGTTTTACAAATATCTACATATACATGTGTATATATATGTATTTATATATACACATATATTACTATTTATTTTTTGATTATATATATAAGATAAGGTTTTTTTTAAATTCTATGCCTAAGGTTTGTAAGGTTTTGATTATACTATTGATCAATTTATGTTAGATATACATGTATACATATACATATAAGTATTTATATATATATTTTTCTAATTTTTTTCTTTCTATTTTCAGAATTTAAAGATAAAAGTTTTGTTTTTAAATATTATCTCTATGCCTATACTTTGTAAGGGAATTATTTATCAAAGGGATTGATTATGTTTTCTAATAATAATACTATGTATAATGTATTAAGAAATATTTTTATATATGTAAATCAATTTATTTAAAAAAAATGATTAACCATTTATTCCCAAGTCTATATAAAAATATTATAATTTATTCTTATTCTATCATTTCATGGTTTATACTTATGTGTAAACTTAGTTTTAAAATAATAATAATTATCATTTTATGTGCTGATCCTAAAAATGTTATTATTTCACATGTGAAATTGTATCTTCACCCCCTGGTATGTCATGAGAAATTAGGTATGGAGATTATCTAAATTATAATTTATATCTCATGCATTTATTCTAGATTAATTATGCATTTATTTCATTATCCATTTTATTTATGATTTAAAAATAAGGAAAAATATTTTAAGAATAGGATTATCTTAAAAGTGGTTTTAGAGACTCTCATGATTATGTGTGTGACATATTATGGGAAGGATTAATTTATTTTAAATAAAATAATTCTATGTATGTATTTTTGAATTTTTTTGGGTGAGAAAGGATAAAGGTAAATCCATTGAAAGTGTTTTAAAAAAGTGGCACTATTATAATTCATATTATATTATAGGGAGTGAACCCATAAGACTTAACAGAACCTTGTTCCATATAAATTATGAATAGTGGACTTACAATTTTTATTATGGTATTCCAAGTATCAAGAATGACCCACCGGAAAATATTATTTTCAATAGATAAATCCTAATGATCTTTTCAAATATAATTATTTTTTGAAATTATATTTTTTAAATTAGATAGATATTAATATTTTAGAAATATTTTTTTAATTATATAAACATATAAATTTTTATACAAATAAATTTTTTTAAAGAAATTTATTAACTATTTCAAAACACCTTACTGGAAAAAATAATTGCTCACCCTATGTTTTAAATTAAAATTTAAAAGGTTTAGCAGAATTCCTTGTGATTTTTATTTCATTGAAGAGGCATCACAAACTAAAGAATTTTGTTTTTAATTAATTTCATTTCATACAGTTTTGTTGAAATATAATATTTTTATCTAATTCTAAAGAAATAGAAGAGAAAAGGTCCTCAATTATGAAATGTGTTGTGTAATTATTCATTTTTTTATAAAAAAAATTATGCAATAAATTATAGCACCAAATCTAGAATCATAGGCTCAGAAAGTTATAATTGGAATTAGAGGAATGATCTAAATAATTTTAAAAATTTATAACTAATTAAAAATTTATGCATACCTTCTTTATAGAATTTTTTCTTTGATATTTTCAGATAGAAGGTAGAAGATGAAAAACAACTCTTTTGTCCCTTCCTGGTGAATTTCTTGAAAATATAATTTTAGAGTCATGTTTGGATTATTATGAGCCCCTTTCAAACCTTAGGTTATTTTGAAAACAACTCTACCAATTATCAAATACTCTTGATATACTCGTGTTTATTCGATGATCGATTTTCATTTATTTTGTCATAGTTTATGAAAAACTTCCATTTTCTTCATGACAAGGAAAATATTTGGAAGGTCTTTTCAAATGTTTCACTCTATCTAAAAAATATCAATCCTTAGTAGAATTTATTGAATCTATAAGAGTGGGTAACCTTTGCACATAGTATCTGTGTCAAGTTTTGTGTTTCATTTTATATGGGATACTTAGAGACTTTACGGCTTTAGAAGGTGGGTTAGTTAGGTTATTTCATAGAAATCAAGTCCACTCAGACATCACTAAAATTTACACTACTCATGCCTCTATCTCAATAAACTACTATTGTTTACATGAGTTTGACCTTGGTTTCTCGTGTTGTGTTTGGGAAAAAGAATTTGAAGAACTTGAAAGTTATCTAAGGATCAATTTAATTAGAAGAAACCCACATTTTCATGATAATCTCCCACAATAGATATTCTAGTGAAAGTATAAAATAATTTATTACAATTAACTTTTGATAATTAATAATAATGAAGTTATTTGTGTAGGAAAATAAATATGGAAGACTGAAAGTGGGTGTGAGTACAAGAGAATTGTGAGGGATAAATTATGTTACGGGGGAGGGGGGAGAATGCAATACCCAAAAACCTTTTTGTAATATTGATATTAATATCATTTTTATTATTTATTATTGTTTTATGGAAATAAATTTTATTAAATTAAAACAAATTCAAGAAAATGAGAAAACATGAGAAACTTTTTATTAACAAAACACTAATAAATTGCATCATTACAAGGCTAAAGACTTAAAATACTCCAGAAAACTCATTGCAATCCCTAGAAGCACCACCAGAATGCCTCCCACCAACACAATAAAACTGATTGTGTAGCCTTCATCCCTTGGATATTCTATAATAAGAAAAGAAATAGTGATAAGAATAAGGGAAATTCTAAGAATAAGATGAATATACAAAACAATTTTTGAAGAAAGGAAAGAACTCTGATGATTTTTGTTGTGTTTTGGAATGCATTATATTGGTATTTATATGGTTTATGTTACTAGTGTAAAAAAATATATCCATTGTAATTTTTAGAGACTTTTGGTGTTTTAATAATCATTGGTGTTTCTTTTAATTTTATCATTTTATGTTTTAAATATTTAAAATAATATTTGAAAATAATAAAATTAATGACATGTAATGTTTTAATTATTAATTTGATACTATAAAATTAGATATTATAAATATAATTTTTTAAATTACAAATAATAATAATATAATTAACTTTACAAAAATATTATGTAATTAATCTACAAAATATCATAAAAAATAAGTGAATTATTTTGGTTATGTTTAACATTTTTTGCAAAAATATTACCAAGTTCCTAGAAAAATTGAGATTAGCCTATTAAGGACCATCCATCAAGGTTTAGCCAAGTGAAATCCCAACTTGAGTAGTCATATGGTCAGGCCCGTGTGTATAAGGCCTTCTTTGATCGGCTTGTGTATGAACCGGACTATATATACGTTGGGCCATGGCCCAGGAAGAGAGGTTGTGTATAAGCATCTCCAAGTGAATGTGTGTGTTGTGTCCTCATAAAAATTCCTTCCATGTCTAACCTTACAAGGTAGTCCTAGAAACCAATCAGATTTGGCATGGGACACATTTTGTTTAACGTAAGATCAAATCTCAGCTGATATCAATCCGGACCATCCATTCTTTTAGCTACTCGACCCAGCTGCGCTCACCCATTCCTGCCATCTGATTTAGTCTCGAATCATTTGGACCATCCCATTATATTCCTCAATCAGGCATACCTTTTAAAACAATAGGGTTTTATTTCACCATTCTGATCCATCTCGGACTAATCACAACCCTTCAACTAAATATATTCAGTGATTCTACACCTACAGTCAGCTCCACTAATGCTAGTGAGGTCTCTCCTAAAAAACACACTGTGAACCTAGAGAACATAGAGATCACTAGTAGTGAATAGGCCCCTTGTAGTGAATCTATAGCTACCATCAGTATCATTAATGCTAATGGAACCTCTTCTAAAAATCACATTGTGACACTAGATAATACATACACCATTGTCAATGCGCATGCCACCTGATCTACTAAATAAGATTACTCCATAATAGATGGTCAAAGAAAAAAAGATCCTATTAAACTTCTGGTACCTATAGGACAATAAAACACCTCTAGGAATAATATTAAACATGAGCCTTCAATCATAAAATCAAGCATAAATAAGAAATCAGGTGGAAATAAAAAAGGGTTTCCCCACCAAAAAGTAGATATAAATGAATATATTGTTCTGGAAATTTCAAGGAGTGAAAAACAATAAAACTGCCACCTATCTTCATAGATTAATTTATTTTCATAAACCTAAATTCCTGGGAATTTATGAACCCAAAAAATGCTACTCTCTGGGTGTTGATATCCCTGAAATCATAGGATAAAATCAACTTGAAAATAATAGTTCTTTTGGTAATATTGACCACTTATAGGTCCTTGCTCATAATTTTATCACCAGGGCCTCAGTCTGTAATATAGATGATAAAATGATCACCTATGAAACCTTCAATAATAACATTCAATTCTATTTATCTTTTTTTTATGCTAAGAAAAATTACCAATAAAGAAGAAGTCTTTGGTAGAAGATTGATCACTATAAACAAGAAATTCAAGAATCATGGATTATTCATAGTGATTTTGATGAAACCTTGTCCTATTAAACAATTAAAAGCTTCTCATCCCACTCTCTCCCTAATATAATTCAAGGATTGCATGGAAGGAAGTAATTTGATTGAAATTAATCTTGTTGGAGAGAAATAAACCTGGTATAGAAGGAAGAACACACGAATGGTTGCAAGAAAACTTGATCATTCTTTCTATAATGACCAAGACCTTGAGAAATGGGATAATATTTCAAGAATTACTCTCCCTAATATTAACTCTGGCCATCATCCTATTTTTGGAATCCTAATAAATAGGACCTACAAGCCATGGTTGCCTTTCCACTTCAATAATTCTTGGTCATCTCACCCAGATTTTAGAAAGTTGGTGACTAATTTATGGATTTATAATCATTGTGGAAATGATTCCTATTATTTCATCAGGAGGTTAAAGCATTTAAAGTAAAATCTTAAGAGTTGGTTCTAAGATAACTAAAACAAGATGGAGAAAGATATTTTTTCTATGGAGACACATCTCAATGAGATCCAATATAAGACCATGTTTTTCGATTTTGAGGTGAATATAAAGTAAGAACTTGAACTCACTACTAATATAAATTCAGTAATCTCTATTAAAGAAAAACCAAAAAAGGAGACCTTTAAAGATAAATGGTTGATTGATGGTGATAAAAACACCAAATTTTACAATTCTCTCCAAAAAACCTGGAAATATTACAGATCTCTAACTCTCATGAGAGATGGTGATAAAATTATTAACAATGAGGAGTCACTTTCTGATCATATTATCCCTTAATTTGAACATATTTTCAATGGTCCTAATCTTAATAAGGACCTTCAGGAAGGAATCATCCCAAAAATGGTCAGTGATGAGGATAATACTAGACTCACTAGTATTATGCTTGACTTTGAGATATGTGAAGTAGTTTTTTGCCTTAAACCTAATAGTGATCTGGGACTAGATTGATTCACTTATTCCTTCTTTCAAACTTAATGGGATCTCATTCACTTGTATTTTTTTAGGCTGGTTAAATCATTCCTCTCTATAGGTTTCTTACCCCATGGCCTTAATGTATAATTCCTCACCATCATTCCCAAGTTCGAAAATGCATATGAGATTCATCTCTTCAGACCCATTTCTCTCTGCAACACCATCTATAAAATTATTACGAAACTTCTTGACAACAGACTCACCAAAATTTCTAATAAAATTGTTTCTTGGAAATAGTTTGGTTTTTTAAAAGGAAGGACTATCCAGGATTGTATCAGAATAGCCTCAAAATGTGTCCACCACCTTAACAAATCCACCAGAGGTGGATGTATTACTCATAAGTTGGATTTCAAAAATATTTTGACACCATGGATTGTGGATTTATATTTAATGTGATTCACTGTTTTGGATTCAATGATATTTTTTTAATTGGGTTAAATATATTTTTTAGTCTTCTCATATTTCTATTCTTATTAATGGTTCTCTGAAAGGATATTTCACATTCTCAAAGGGTGCCAGGCAAGGTGAACGCCTCTATGCCATCCTTTTCCCCATGTCTAAAGATTATTTGGGTAGAATTATCACTCATATAATGTATCATAGCATACTCAAACCTATTCTGGCTTTCAAGAAACATTGTAGCTCCTACTCATCTACTATATGTTGATGACACGATCTTTTTTTGAAAGGTAATAAAAGAAATATGAAAAACATAATGAGGTCTATCACTCAATATTAAGTGGTTTCATGGTAGGCTATTAATTAGAACAAATCTTACATTTATTTTGGAAACAGAATCCCAATAGTTAAGAGATATCAAATATTGATGGACCTAGGAATTAGATAAGTATCTATTCCTATGAAATAACTTTGAGTACCTCTATTCTAGGGGTGACCTAAGGCCATCCACTTTCTCAACATTGTGGATCAAATCAGGAGAAAAATTTCTTTATGGAAAGGTAAGTATCTCTTCATGGATGGTAGAATTTTTCTATTTAAGAATATTATTTTTTCCAAAATGGTTCAATATCTCATGATTTATAAGTGGCATATTTCTCTACTCACTCATCTTAATGTTTGCATCAAGAATGTTTTATAGAGTGGCAGTATTATTGAAAGAAAATTAGTCATTGTTGCTTAGAGTAAATGTTGAAAACCCCTTGAAAAGGGAGGAATGAGAATCAAAAAAATAAAATTATTTAATGACTATCTTCATTCCACATTCACTTGGATCCTTCTCAGTAGTAACTTGATGGATCTAATCTTTCTCAGAGAAATATTCATTGAAAAATTAAAAAGGGGCCACAATTTTTATACGAGTTTTTCTATTTAGATGACCATAAAATCCTCTTATTCTAATATTATGTCACATTCAAGATGGATTTCTTGTAGGGATTCCTCTTTGAATATATGGATTGAAAATTGGACAGTCTCCCCTCTTACTTCTTCAGTTGATCTACAACATATCCTTTTGGATACTGATGTTTCTATTCATGACTTATTGGATCTTTCCAACATAAAGATGCATGGGAACCACATCAACATCCTCAAAAAATATATTTTTCCCTGACCAAATAAAATTTAATCCAGGAACATTCCTGGAATGAAATTATTGATTCCAAAACTTTTTTTCATGAAAATTTTGTACCTAACAATGAGTTTTCATAGATCAAATATTATGTAAAGTCTTGGATCAAGCCTTTTAGGATGACCCTAATTTGGAGGGTTTACCACCCTAAAATACCTACTAACAACTGCTTACAATCTCATGAAATTTTCTTATGTTTCAGATGTAGGTTCTAAAATCAACTCTGGGTGGACATCATGCATTTATTCCTATCATGTGCCACTGCTTTAGCTCTCTGGAATGAGATGAAGGATATATTTGAATATCATCTTCTTAAAAGTCATGATATTACTTCTCGACTTCAATATTGTACCACAATACATTCCACACCTCAACTCAAACACCTTATTCTGGCCGCTATAGCAGAACTCATTCATATCCTATGGTCTGGTCATAATGATATCATGCATGGTAAGACTTGATTCCACTAATAGGAAGCTCTCACTCACCTTATCTCAATATCCAAGGAGTCTAACAAGATTCATCTGAGTCACTGCTACAATACAGTGCAAGACTTCATGATACTCCATAAAATCAGAGTGCCTAGGAAATAAAAACAACATAAGGGTGTCTTTGAAGTTTTCTAGAAGGTCCCTTTATAATGTTGTATTAAAATCAATGAATATGGAGAATCAAAAGGTAACCTCGGACCAGAAGGATGTGGAGCTATTTGTAGAGATCACACTGGTAAATTCCTCGATTGTTTATTTGGTACTTGTGATATCTCTTCCTATCTTGAGGATGAAGTTCTCATCATTATTCCATCTGACATGATCCCTCTTCTTGAGAAAGATTGTAATAAAATCCCTTATATTCAACTTATGTAGTCTTCCTTTGTTTTAATAAATTTATCTTGTCCATTTGGCCAAGAAATACCTATAAAAAATACAAATTCATACTTCTCCCTCATTGATCCCTACTGCGATGCACCAGTGGGTCGATGCTACTTGGCCCTTTCTCTATTTCATTCCACTAATGAAATCCATTCCATCTCTATCATTTAATTCTCCCATGACCCCATCACAAATTCTTTTTCCACAAGTCTGACATGGTTGGTATTATTTTAATCCAGTTCTCATTAGTTTACCTACAAGATTCGAATATATATATATATGATTCTATTTTATCGATTTATTTATGAATTTCACAATTTATCACCACTGTTTAAGCTTTGTAGTGTAAATTTTTTAATCTCTTTTAAATTTTTAGATACAAAAAATTGAAATATAAAATGTATATATATATATATATATTATAAGAAACAAGACAACCGAATTTGATTCCCAAGTTTATACAGTTTCCATCTATGACTGAATGAATAAGATATGTTATTATATATTATAACCCTTATGCACACTTTGAAACCCCCAAACCTTCTCTCCCAAGATCCTTCTCCAATTTACTTGTGACTAATTTCCTCCCTCAAAACCGTCTTGCTTATTCATCCATTTGTCCAGAATCCCACACCATCAAATTATAGGCAAGGGTCCATTTTTTTATGTTTAATTTCATCAAATATATATATATATGTAAGTATATACACAAATATATACATATCTATTTATTTTCTTTGAGAATTTTTGAGGATCAATTTTTTTTTTAAATTTATATTCCTTATAAAACCCTTATTCATATGGATTTATGTAAGGTTTTATTTTCTTTTAATAAAATCATCATGGTTTTACAAAGATTCACATATATGTGTGTATATATATGTAGACACACACACACACACACACAATACTCTCTATTTTCAGATTATATATATAAGATAAGGGTTTTTGTTTTATTTTCTAAGCCTAAGGTTTGTAAGCTTTTGATTATACTATTGATCAATTTATGTTAGACATGCATACATACATACATACATACATACATACATACATACATACATACATACATACATACATACATACATACATACATACATACATACATACATACATACATACAGACATACATACATACATACATACATACATACATACATACATACATACATACATACATACATACATACATACATACATACATACATACATACATACATACATACATACATACATACATACATACATACATACATACATACAGACATACATACATACATACATACATACATACATACATACATACATATAGACATACATACATACATACATACATACATACACACATAAATATATATATATACACGTTTCTATAAAACTTTCTATTTTCTGAATTTAAAGATGAAAGCTTTTTTAAAATTATATCTCTAAGACTATACTTTTCAAGGGAATTATTTATCAAGGGGATTGATTATGTTATCAAATCATCATACTATGTATAATGTATTAGAAAATATATTTATGTATGTACATCAATTTATATATAAAAAGGGATTAACAATTTATTCCCAAGTCTATATACAAAGATTAGAATTTACTCTTATTTTCTCATTTTATGGTTTATACTTCTGTGTAACCTTACTTTTAAAATAAAAATAGTTATAATTTTATGTACTAAACCCAAACAAGTTATTATTTCATGTGAGAAATAGTATCTTCACCCCTGGCATGTCATCTATAATTTGGTATGGAGATTATCTAAATTATAATTGACATTTCATGCATTTATTTAAGATTAATTATGCATTTATTTTATTATCCATTTTATTTATGATTTACAAATTAGGATAGCTATTTTAAGTATGGGATTCTCCTAAAAATGGTTTTAGAAACTCTCAAGATTATGTTTATGAAATATTATGAGAAGTATTATTTTCTATTAAAGAAAATATTTTTTTGTATGTATTTTTTAAATGTTTTGGGTGAAAATTGAGAAAGACAGGTCCATTGAAAATGCTTTCAAAAATTGGAACTAGTATAATGTATATTATGTTATGGGGAGTGAACCCATAATACTTAGGGGAACCTTGTTCCTTATTATTTATGACTAGTGGCCTTATAGTTTTTAATATGGTCTGCCAAGATCCAAGAATGGCCCTCCTGAAATTATTATTTTAAATGGGGAAATCCCAATGACCTTTTCAAATAAATTTGTTTTATGGAATTTTTTTTCTCTAAATTTTACAGATTTCAATATTTTAGAAATCTTCTTTTAAGTATATATACATATAAATTTTTATTCCAAGAAAATGTTTTTAAAAGAGTTTATTAATGCTTTCAAAACCCCTTAATGGGAAAAATAATTTCTCACCCAATGGTTTAAATTAAAAGTTTACACATTTAGTATAATTCCTTATGATGTTTATTTCATTTAAGAGGAAACACACACTGGATACTTTTCTGTTTAATTAATTTCATTTTATATAGTATTTTTGAAATGTAGTATTTGTATCTAATTCTTCAAAACCAAGATAAAAAATGGTCATCTATTATGTAATGTGTTGTGTAATTATTCAGTTTCTCTTATAAAAAAATTAAACAACATATTTTAGCACTAAATCTCAAAGTGTGATCTCGGGGTGTTATAGTGGTCATCATAAAGTAAGCATCAGGAACCGACGCCATTCTTTTGTAAATTCATTTATCGTTTCATAATAACCCAACTACTCTAGGGATCAACTCAAGTTATCAGATAAAATATGAACTCATAGTTCTTGGTATAAAATTGATTCATTCCATTAGAAAATGAATATAAAAACATTAGCTGACCATATACCATTAAACAAGAGGATTCATTAACAAGAAATCATCTCAGCTTCTAGCATAATGTTGGGATATATGAGCTTCAACCCATTATATCAGTCTCGATTCCATCATTTACACCACTAAACATAATAACACATACGATATCCCGTGACAACAACATCATAATAACTAAAACCCTATGCCACCATCATAGCCACAGGAATCCACATGAATTTATTTATTCTAAAAACACCTTATAGAAGGTTACAGGATGGGAAAATGAGATTTTAATAAAAATTATGATACCCTTATGCGAGAAATTCCAACTGTGTAAGAGTAACACAATTTTACCCATACGTGGCAAGATACCCTTATGAATGTATTATAAGTCTCAAAGTAACCTTATGTTAACTTTAGGATATAATGTTTTCCCTAACATAAGTGAGGGAATAACCTCGAACTACCCTTACACGAATAGAAGAATCAACGGGTTACCCTTACACAACAAGGGAAAATCTGGATTTATCCTCATATGAATCAACCCTCACATGAATAACTTTACACAACCTTAATAATTTAAGCGATATCTTTACACAAATAGGAACATACACTTATACATGGTTTAAAACCCATGACTTACCCTTAATAAGGCATGGAGGTACATTTACACAGTGTTTGGGATCAGCGGTTTACCCTTATATAACTCTATAATTTCAAAGACACCCATATACAGCTAGTTTAAATCCTGGATTACATTTAAAAAATGTATAGAAAAATTTAATTACCATTACATAGGGAGTATTACCTTCCCTTTACAATTAAATAAGCAATAAATAGGCTCCCTTACCTTTATATAGGTTTTAGAAAATCACATTTACCCTTAAGAAACCCAAAACCCATAGGTTTTACCCTTACACAAAAGAAAAATAATGCATAAGGGTAAGAATTACCTTAAAAATGTTTAATTTACATTTAAAAACATATAAATCAATAAAAAAGGATTTATTATCACTTCTAAATCCCCAAAACACATCTAAAATATTAGAATCACTTTTAAAATTTTTAAATTAATTTCCTAAATAAACTTTTAATACATTAAAATTACTTCATTAATTTCGAAAATAATTTAATAAAACTTTACAAATTTCAAAATAATTTTAAAACAAATCCTAAATTTTATGAAATTTCACCCAAACTACCAAACAACCTATAATAAAAAAGAAAGGTCACAGGAAAATCCTAACAACTTTCATTATATTTATCTCAAAAAATTAATATCTTAAAAAATTAAAACAAAAAACAACAAGGATAGGGAAGGGATAAGGAATACATCAACCACCTCATGAGATACCTCTCAAGGTTTATGCTATATTTGGAGCAAAACAACCACTAGAGGTTCAAAGTGTATAGCTACAAAAGATATATGTCCCAATTTCTATTTATCATTTACCATAGTTTCATGACATTAATTCAATATTTTTCAATTCAAAGGCGCATAACATTCCCCAATCATCATGTGCACGAATATCAACATAAATAGAGCTTCCAAGAGTAGACAAATTAAAGGATCCCATCCACTACACCATGATATTATCCACTTTGGGCGGAACTAAATCACAAGTATGGTTTTAAAATATTTCACAACATAATTATTCATGATGGGTGAAGTTTTCATTCTCTTCATATGGTTAAATCCATAATATATATAAAAAATACAAGATAAATCCATATTATGGGTGTAAGCACACAAGGAACCATATCATAAGTAGGGTCACATGAACAACCTAAAAAACACAAGAATTTTATTCATAATATAAAGAGTAATAAATATATCATTATATATAAATAAATTGAATACAAGCATATAATATTATGTTTTTTCCGAGATAGGGCCCATATAATCTATAACAGGTGAAGATATATTGATTAAAATAAAGGAAGACATACAATAATCCATTCCACTATACAATATCTCCACCATGTTGGGACTAAGAGAAGAGTAAATGATTCACATGGTTATAACAACCCCACCCCCAAGGAAAAACAAGGACCCGATGCCATAAAAAATAGTGACCCACCCGGACCAAACAAGGGTCTGAGGAAAGAGTAATAGAATGACATGAACAACTTAAAATAAACTCCTTCCCCAAACCATATTTCTATTTCAACACCAGGCCTGAGGAATGAGTTATTATTAAATTTATTGAAGGCCGATAGGTGTGAGTTTGAAACTAAAGGTTGAAGTAATACAAATGATCATGATTCATAGATTTATTAGGTGGGTTTTAATCAAGAGAACGTGGTGGTCTCTCTATACTCATTCAAAAGGGATAGAAATTTATGAATTATGATAAATATAGTTAGTAAGCTCAAGGGACTAATAATAAAATGGTTTTAGGATCAATAAGGAAATTACAAAGTCTCATAAAAATACTAAGAGTGGAACGCATAAATCCTATAATATAGGGAAAAAATTACCTAATGAGAAGAAACCCCCTGTGGTCAAATAAAGAAACATAAAATGAAAACTAATCTTAGAACATTTCCCACAAAACATCCAACCTCTCATAAACTCTAATGAACAAGAACCACCACTGTCGAGCTGACCCACACAATATCATCACAATAAAAGGAACCATGTGTGCTCTTTGAGCATGATTCCACCAAAGGTTGTAACTTCCTTCTCCAAACAAAAATCTATCCCATGATCTAAAATAGATCCATCACACTTCTTTAGAATTTGGAATTGGAACACTAAGAGTGTCCTTATTTGAGAATTTCTATCCACATCCTCTACTGTGTGGTGATTTTTGACACATATTGTTGAAAATATTGGAACAGACCTAATGGGGATGTAAATTTTAATCCAATACAACAAAATAACAATCTTTAGGGAATCCTAACCCATGAAATTGATTTTTAAGGCTGATTAATTACTTCATTTTTAACCTTCTCCCATGGTCTGAACCATTCAATCACAATCACATACAAGCATGATGCATGATCCATTCTTAGGTCTCTAACCTTCAAGTAGTATCACTTCAATTATCATATCCAGTAAACTTGAAGGTCACTGTGTCAGATCACAAGGGTGCCTAAAATCCCATGTTCTAGATGGTATCCCTTTTTATAACATGTACTAAGCTCAACTAACACTATTTACCTACTAACCCATGTATCCTCACCAATGCCTAGCAGAAAACTTCATCCTATCTACCAAAATATTACCTATGACACCACTTTATCCTGACCCCTCCCTCTAAAGGTACCCCTATTGGGACAAAAATGAAAGAGGATATATAATTATGTCCAAAGACCACCTTAAATAGGCCACAAGTTGACGACTAACACCGAGGGTATAACATACACACAGATGAGAGGCATTACCCTATGAGATTTTAAAAGTAAGAGATTAGATGAGGAAAACCCAAAAAAAATCTTTACATTACTAAGTAATATGAAATCCCAATAAATGATATAAATTTAATGACATAAAACTAAATAAACCAAAAAACCAAAAAACACAAAAATAGATTCTTGACAGTCACCGGGAAATTCCAACAACTTCTGAACAACTCATCAAAATTAAAAAGTCGAGATCCATCACCAACCAAATATTAATGACATAAAAAATATTTTATATATACATAAGGTGCTAATAACATGAATAATCAGTAGGATAATCCTTGTAACCACTAATGTAAAATGTGAAAGAATCATACTAATCCCATTGAGTAAACAAATGAAACCAACTCGTTACCTAAACAGGTTTACTATTCTTTTCCTATCCTCACCATGGATATCTATTACCAAGTATCACATACAACCGATCATATAATATAATAATAAAATATCACAGCCATATACCACTTAACCACTCATTTTCCACTCTTCCCCAACATCGCACGTCTAGAGACATATCTCTCCAAAAGCAAGCCACCCTAAAGACACTTGGGATAAGGTAAGCTAGCCCAATGACACCTATTATAATATATCATACACCCCATGCATCACATCATCCCATAATTCCAACTACATCTACATATATAAATTTAGTTGTTTTTCGGATCCACCATATCCCATTCATTGTGTATTATATCTGAAATCATCACAACCCATACACGACATGCCTATAATAACCAATAGGAAAATATATTTTGATATATATATGTGTGTAAAAAAACAAAAAACCATTAAAAAACTCTACACCATATATATAGAGGAAGATAAATATAGTGAATACTATCACATAATACTACCATGAGAATAGAGAAGGTTCATAGGGGGTAGTCAACCATCCATTCCTCACCGACCTAGATATTGGGGAAAACATCCTCCCAGAGACCACTAGGTGTCAGTCTGCCAATTGACATGGGTGGGTAGAAAATGAAATTAAAAAAATGATATATATAAATCTTAAAACCACAGTATGGGCTACCACCTATCCTTAGAATCATCTTTCGCTATTGTCACACAGGGTTCTGGGCTGCCATTGATAAGAATTAGATATCAAAATCATACTAGCATTAAGCTCAACATTAATTAATTAATTATCCCTTAATAAATTATTATTCCATTTAATTTTTAAGATTAATACATTAATATTATTATGAAACTTACAACAACACTATTAATTATCTTCTTGTATTCTCAAGTATGTCATCATCATAAAGTAAGCATCAAGAACCAATCATATTCTTTAATTAATTTATTTGTCATTTCATAATCATATGGGTAATCTAGAACCCATCCCATGCTACCACTTAAAGGATGCACTTGTAGAGCATGAAATCAAAATGATTCCCATAGTTAGAATCTGATTATAAAAATTTCAACTAGACATCAACCATTATATAAGAATATTTTTTAACAAGAAAGTATCCAAGATTGCATCACAATAATGGGAAATCCCAACATTAACCCATTCTATTAGTCTCGGTTCCATCCATGACCCCACTACAAATAAAAAAAATCTAACATCCCATGGGAACATCATAATCATAACTAGGACCCCGTTAAATCATCATAAAACTGAACATCCCCTCCCATATCATCACCATAACTAACACCCCATTCCATCATCACCACCTTCGGAATCCCCACCCATATCATCACCATAATCGACACCCCATTCCACCATCATGGCCTTGGGCATCCCCTCCCACTATTTATACTGAACACACATTATAGAAGGTCCTTGGAAGGAAAATCGGGGTTTTAATAAAAATTATTCTACCCTTACATGAGACATTCCCACTATGTAAGGGTAACACAGTTTTCTCCTTAAGTAGTTGGATACCCTTACGCGGGTATTGGAAGTCTTACAGTACCCTTATGCGAGCTTTGCGATTTGGGTCTTACCTTTCTGTGAATAAGGGACTACGCTTACACTGGATCAAACTAACCTTACATTATTAGAATAATTCATGGGTTACCCTTACATAACAAGAAAAAATGTGGGTTAACCCTTATTTGGCTCCACCCTCACATGAATACCCATACAAAACCATAAGGATTTCAATTCCACCTTTAAGAAACTAGGGAATTTCCATTACGTACGGTCTAAAAACTATGTATTACCCTTAATATGATATGGAGGTACCTTTATAAAATTCTTAGGATCAACGGATTACCCTTACGCAACTCCAGGGTTTCAAATTTACCCATACCACTAGAAAAAAAACAATTTAGCTATGTTTTTTTTCACATTAGCAATGTTTTAAAACATCCATAATGAATTTTCCAATGTTTCTAGAAAATGTTGGAAAATGTGGTGTTAAAAATTAACGATGTTTACAAGTTTCATTAATTATTTATTTACAAACATTTATAGAAACATCGATAATTGAATTTTATTTAACAACATTTCTAGAAACGTCAGTAATTAGACATTTTATTCACCAACATTTCTGAAAAACATATGTAAATGTGTGTGTCACTAATTGTAGTTTGTTTACCAATACTTCTAAAAAAATTGGGAATTAGATATTTTTGTTTACCAATGTTACTTAAAACATTAGGAATTTAGTTTATTGAATTTTATTTTGGGGACCAAGCATCCTGCCTCACCAGCTGCCGCATGCTCCTCGGGACTGACAACTGATTGCCCTAACACCTCACTAGAGCATCGTCGTGACTGACCGACTACTGAATCCCACTGTTTGTGGTCTTTGCCTTACCGCCCCTCTCCCTACCACTTTTCCCAAGCCCAGCCGTGACTGATGGACTGCCCTACCATCGGCCTCGCCAAAGCCCATTCGCCCCAAACCACTTGCAACAACTAACCAACCACCGACCCACCTCCCTCACCCACACGTGCCTGCCCCCACTTTTCCATAATAACTGACCTCCATTCCCACATCAGTTTCCATGTGGGACTGCTGCAACATATTTATTAATATATTATATTATTAATATATATCGTTAATAAAATATTAATATATTATAGTATTAATATATGTTGATATATATATATATAAATAATATATTAATATATTATATTATTAATATGTATGGTTGATAATAATAAATAAAACAGATATATATACACATAAATATTATTATTATATTATATATATATATATATATAACAAAATATCATTGTTAATAATAATAAATAAAACTATATTATTAATAGATTATATACAATATATATTATTGATATATTA
Organism: Viscum album; assembly: GCA_963277665.1. NCBI lineage: Eukaryota > Viridiplantae > Streptophyta > Magnoliopsida > Santalales > Viscaceae > Viscum > Viscum album. The sequence continues at coordinate 997,552,280 of OY728138.1, read as the reverse complement.
GAATGCTTAGATGTAAGATATATATCATTAATATATATAATATATATTTTTAATAATAATAATTAAAAATATATTATTAATATATTATAAACACACATATATATAAACATAAATATTATTAGTATATACAATATATATTTTTTGTGTATATATATAAATATATATTGTGTATATATATATATATATATAATCTTATAAACATATATATATATATAGATATTATAGAAAATATTATAAACATATATATAATATATTATTGTTAATATATACAATATAAAATTTATGTAAAATATATGCATATATTATATATTGTATACAATATACAATATATACAATATATAGTAGTTGGGGTTTGTCTTAGTGGTAAGAACCCTGTTATTCTACATAAAAAATGGGGGTTCAAAACCCATTGGGCGTAGGGACTGTAGGAGCACTATAATGGGAATTAATGCCCACTGGGCCTACGGGCCATGTAATGGGTCTCCTCTAACCAGAAAAAAGAGGTCCTTTGTTTCAATAAAAAAATAAGGCTTTGACCCCAAACTTTTAAAATAAATACAATAAATACAATATTAGTTTTAACATATATAATGTACTATATATACAATATTATTTTTGAGATATACAATATACAATACACACACACACAATATATACCTACAATATACAAACAACCTATATTGTATACAATCTATAATATAAAATATAAAATATATACAACATATATTGTAAAATATATACATACAATAGTCGATATACAATATATGTACAATATATATATATACAATATATATTGTATACAATATACAATATAGAATATGAAATATATACAATATAAAACATACATAAAATAAATATATACAATATACACATATCATATTCACACAATATATATTGTATAGAATATAAAATATATAAAATATACAATATATACAATATTATTTTTAGCATATACATTATACAATATATATAATTTTATTTTAACATATACAATATACAATACACACACACACACAATATATACACACAATATACATAAATTATACACTGTATATAATATACAATATATAATATACAATATATACAACATATACAATATTATTTTTAATATATACAATACAATATATATATATATATTGTATGTAAAATATATTGTTGTTATATACAAAATATATAATATTAATATATTATCAATATGTACAATATATATATATATATATTATAAATAATAATAAAAAATATATTACTAATATATCATAAACATATATATATACATATATATATGCATACATGTAAATATTATTAGCTATATTGTTTAAAAATATTGGCTAAATTGGCCATGTTTTTAAGAAAAAGTTGTTAAATTAAAAATGAGCAATGTTTTAAAACTTTTATAAATAAATGTCTCAAATGTATCCACATTTTCTGAAAAACATTTCTAAATTTAGCATTATCAATGTTTTGAGAAAGCTTAGATAAAAATGTTTCTAAATATATTTTTTTGTAGTGTACATATCCAGTTTAAATCCTAGATTAGAATTACACAATTTATAGAAATATCTATTTACCTTTACAGAGGGATCATAAACTTCTATTTACCTTTATGAAAGTCATTAAAAGGCTCTCTTAGCTTTACAGGGGATTTGAAAACTCACCCTTACCCTTACTCAACCCATAACCTATAGCTCTTACCTTTACACAGAATCATGGTCATGCATAAGTGTAAGATTAACCTTAAATTATTAAATTTCAATTTACAAAATATTATAAATAAATAATAAAATGATTTATTATCACTTCTAAAATCCTAGAAACAATTCTAAAATATTTTAATTACATTAAAAACTTCAAATCTAATTTCACAAAAAAAAATTTAATACATTGAAATTATTTCTTTATTTTGCAAAATCATTTTAATTTTTTTTTTGAATTATAAAATAATTTTAAAACAACTTCTAAAATTCATGAAATTTCTCCCAAACTACCAGACACACTATAATAACAAAGGAAGATATTGGGGAAATCTGAACCCTTATAATTTTTGCTCGAGGTTGATCAAGGATTTCACACCAACTACACATGTCTTGGACTCCTTTATATAATAAATGGGGAAGCTCCACAATATATTCATATGAGATATGAATTTACTCATATGTTTATAAATGTATGATTAATTATTTTGGTTACATCCCATGTAACCTATGACCATTAACTCTCCCATGAATTTCAATGATAACTAATGTATAAGGGAGAATCAAACTTTAACAATTTAATTTTTAGGTGTCTGAGTAATTCATGATAGTTCCAAAAGAACAAAATCATTTGATACTTGGAACTATAGATAAACCATATCATACCATAAAATATGATAAAAAAATATCATATGATATTTCCCCATCGAAAAATATGAATACCCAAGAAAGGATTTAGGACATGTTTATATTATTAAATATTATGTAACCATAAGCTTGGACACAATCCTTTTTTCATATACTTGTCATAATCAATGTAAATCTTTATCATATTATATGATATTATTTTCTAGGAGAATATTCATTTTAAGAAAATAATGCATGAAACCTTGAGAATAATAGAAAATCAATTCTCTCACCACTTTCAATATAAATTAGTCTAACTTAATGAATGAGATGAATTTTATAGCTTTATTATCAACCAAAAGGCCTCTAAATCCCTATTTAAGGTACATTTTAGGAATGAAATGAGGGTATTTTTTTTATTTTTTCTTCATGTAATGTTATGTTTCCATTTTCTCATTGTATGTTTGTTCTTAATTTATAAGGCGTTCATTCCCTCTAGTTTTATAATTAAAATATTTAATTTAACTTAATTATCCATCTAATCATATTTATAATTATAATGCTATTTATTTAATGGTGTGAATACATTCACACAACAATAAAATTGATCATTTTTTGACCTTTTAATCTTCACCAATCCTGTTTCTATTAGTCAAATTCCATCATCCATTGAGAAATTAATATCAATGGATGTATACCCCTTATATGGGTTGTTTTTTGTAAGATTTAGAGGTTGGGATAAATGTTATTTTATGTGATTTAAATTTCCAATTAGTTATTTAATTAGATAGTTCCATTTAATGATTTTTTCTCCACATTTTTTGAATTTGAAAAATATATATTTTGAGTTCTAGTATGATAATATACCTTTTAATGATCAAGAAAGTGATTCTCTAAGTGTTTAAGTGATTCAACATGGAATTGGGTAAATATAAAATCATTTAATAATGAGGGTTACTAATCTGATTGATTTTATATTTCTAGTTAATCAAATATATTTAAAAAAATGTTTCATCTAATCTATCCCAAGAAAAAACTTTGGACTAACCCATATTCATTAATAATTTTTATTCAAATCTTTGCATGTTTTTTATTAAAATAAACTCATGCCAAATAGTTTTCCACTTCATAGAAAACCCCTAAAAATAGTCCTTGTGCCTTAAGATAATTTGTTTTTGTCTCTGTAGAATCAATGACCCTAACTGTGCTACTAGCGACTGCTTTAACCTGCATGGTAAATTTTAGAGAATAAAATTTTGGTATCATTACTGAGGAACCAAGTAAGAATCATTGAAAATATCATTAAACTATCACACCATTTCATCTATTATGACCACCATTTTATAATATTTTCCTCTTTTGACTCATGCATGTCCTCTTACACATGGTACCATTAAAATCGATTAGTTAGGGATCATAATCCATGGTTATGGGAATCAAGTGAAACTAATGGTCTTCTACCATTAGATACAAATTTCCCAGAATCCAAACACTAAACTAAAGTCCACTTATATATAAGATCTTATATATAACCCCATCTTAAATATGTGCAGTAATAAAATGAGAATTCTAAACGAGGTAACTACTAATATTCTGAAAGTCATATACTAAACCATGAATGACTACCTCACTTTCCTGGATCAATGCCACCTCATTTATCAGACATACTTCCTTATTAGAGTAAAACTATATCTTAAAAACCCATATCCCAAACAATATTCCCACCTTTTATGGGATGGATTCAAAGATTCCTCACCTTCATGGGAAATATTTTAATAACATCATTGATACCATGTACCCCCTAATCAAATCAATTCATCTAAGATGAAAATCTTCCTTTTACACAAAAATATAGTGCTAATAATTGTTTACATAATTTGATACCAATATCTATCCATTCACATGATCAATTAAAAAGGGATTTTTACAAAAAAAAATGTATCCCCACCACAAAAAAAATTCACCTAAAAAGAGCACTCAAAACATTGTTGAAAAAGAGGGAGAGTACTTTTATGAAACTTGGGAAAGGTTTATAGATACCATAAACATGGAACCTCACTATGGGTTTTCAAACCTAGAATAAATTTGAATATTTTATGAAGGGTTAGGTCAAATAAACAAACAATTTATATAAATTATTTATAATAGTATCTTCAAAAACAAACCCCCCAAGCGATGCTTACAAGTGTCTAAAAGGTATTTATGAATTTAAAAAAACTTGTAGAACCCCTCCCTACTATAATAAAACTTTAAAATCTAGGTAAATGAACACTCTTAGGGATTATTAAATCTATATGGATAAACTTTCAACACTCTCTAAAATGACAAGAGAGATAGACCATAGAAAAGTGCATAATGTTCAAAATTTTGACCATATTTTTACAATTTGTGATAAACATGACCTTAATAATGATAGTTTCATGACCATTTCTTCAATAAAGGAGGTAAATTTTGGATTATCATATGTGTATTTCGATGATATAAATTTTTAAAATCCTTAGTTCCAAACTAATTTCATGTCATGACCCGACCCACCAAGCCCCACCTGGATAGTGGAAGGTATAGTGTGACGACCCCATGCTCACCTATAATAGGCTAGGAGGTGGTGAAAAGTGACTAGAAGGTACAAATAAATTGGGATGACTTATCCTAAGTACCTTTACACACACACACAACCATCTTCATGAAAAAGTGTAGAGGAATAATGAAAGACTATAACATCTAGCCTAAAACTGTGTATGAAATAACCTCTAGGAAATACATTAGAGTTTAATAGTATAAAACAAAGAGAAAAAGGGAAAAAATAAACATAAAACTAGAAATGAAGTCCCAAATTGACTATATATTGAAGTAAATTAAAGTGAAAGTGGGATTGGATCCTGATCTCTAAGTATGATCATCGTATGTGGTCAAAGTACCCAAGTAACACTAATCTCCATCAATATCTAAACCTTTTTTTGTCATCTATGTAAGAAACAACATGTAAAGGAAAATCCAATGCATGGGTGAATATATACATACCTATTATGGAATCCCCAAAACCAAAAAGGAATCAATAGAAAGATGCATCAATAGTCAGCTCAACCCATAATAAGAGGTAAATATAACCCAATATATACATACTAATAAAGAAACCCAAATGAGAGTGAATAGGGACCTTCATATCCACTTCCCAGCAAAGAAAAAAGAGTATACTATCATCTCCAAAAGTACCATATCAAAGCAAAGAACTATGAGAAACCTCATAAATAATATGGAAGAGAGACCACTCTTTACCACTGTGTTTCATTACCAAGGGGGAAATATCTCCTAGACATGCATCCTGTGTAACCTATCAAGAATATATTATGTCCCAAAACTCATCCTTGTGTAACATAGTAGAGAGAAAAATACTCCAATGGAGGACACACCTAATTCTAGAGCTCAATGAAGGGGATTCCACTCTCTAGATAGAGGACCTTCACCCTCCATAATGTGGTGGAGTACCACCTCTACCTATATAAAGGATATGGGGGAACCATTCCCTGGAGAGTGATAGGGGTGTACTGACATCGGTTACACATCTAATATCACACCTGATCATTTTCACCATCTAAACACCACTAAAATATTAATCCTTCTTGCATCACCTTACATTATATCTCTGATGCTTAAAATAATTTCACCATCATGTTCAACATAGAAAAATACTTATAATAGGATACTCAAATGCCCAAATCTAAGTCCCTAATAAAGGTATACGTGAGGTAGAAGTATCATATAAAATTACATGGCATGTACAATGGGTCACATAGCGTGTGAATTTTCCCAGACACCTGGGAATTCCCTGTCCTAGACATGGATTTTAGAATCCATGTGACACAAAATGATGTGTATATGGGTCACATGGGGTATATGTTCATCCGAGGTCCTAGGAATGTATAATCACCACATGGAAATTCTAACCATGTACATACACATGGAATGTTCCTAAGGGTACACAACATGTTTGACCACACAGGGTCCTGGGTGTGTGCCTTCAGCACATGTTTTGGCTACATAGGTAAGATCACACGATATGTGGATACTCCCATCTGGCACGCGATATTTAACTCAGAAAAAACCCAATCCTCTATGTAATCATGATTACATGACATGTTTTCCTCCTGGATACATAGTGTGTAGTCATTGATTTTGATATAGGTGAAGTATTCCTTCACACAGATGATAGATACATGATATTTTCCAGTTCCTCCACTATTTGACTCCCTGAAGATCACTAAATATAAAGGATTACATCTCCCTTCATTGTTTCCCATCCTTTAGTGACCAAAAAATGGATATCTGATTACCTAATTAGTAGTCATCACACTGCTACTACTATTCAGATCCTCAAATCCCATATCTATCACCCGCAATCCAAAAATCCATCATCATTTTTTCTAAAACATAAATCCTTCCATCATTTTCATTGCCTCCATGTATCTATGGGTAAGATCATGATCAGATCCATTACTAAAAAGTCTAACCACTACAAAAATTTTTAGTAGTGAAGAATGTGAAGAATAATTGGGGAAAATCACACAAACAAAGTAATTCCATCATTATATGATGCGATCCCAGCCAACGAACAAGAATAATGAAAATAAATAAGGTGTGAATAATGTACTCAATAAGACAATAATTATTTGTTTAAGAAATATCGATGGAGTGTGGAACATGAAAATAAAACAATTTGAAGTAAAGTAGATAATTATATTATTTAAAAATTTAATAAAAGAAAAGAATATAAAAATAAAAAACCCTAACTCGATTAAGGATCAATCATTGGTGAAGAGCGTGTTTTCCAATGATAAAGAATATTAGTTTCATTTACTTCTTGCTTCTTGATCTAACTCAATTTGATCATCGATTTGTGTCTTCAATTTTTTCAATGCCAATGAAGAACACTCATCCTCTAAAATCCTCATAGGGTTATGTTGATTACCCTAGAGATTCACTATAATGGGAGTATTTATAGATAATTAGGAAAGGACATTTAAATGAAAAATTAATTAATTAATCCAGTTAACGCACCTACCAAAGATTACCTCATCTAATAACCCATCACCGACCAACTTTATATCATGACTAGGGTAAAAAACATGTTCTAGAAACAACCATGGTCTCATATTTCCAATATAAGGTCCCAAAAAATTGGAAAACCATTTATTTTGAAAATATGAGTGTGTATGATATAATATTTTTAATATTTTTAAAATGCCAATACCAAGCCTCTATGGGACCCAGAATATCATGCTAACTTAGCACATAGATTCAAAAATATATCTTAATATATTCCAAAGTATTACAAGGTAAGCAATGAGTCATTAAATTTCAATCTAGTATATAATGACCATCCAAAATTTCAGTGGTGGGATAATCAAGAACCCAATCAACCACAAGGTCCAAATATTTAACCCCCTAAAAAAATCAAACTCTAACAAATTTCAACCCCAACATGTCAAATTATGATATCCTCTAGTGCTATTCCAACAACCAATCCAATAGCTTAAATACCCTTCTAGGATAAACTAACAAATCCAAACCACTTCAAAATTTGTCTCAAATCCATTTCCTGATAAATTGTACAAAAAATGGGGAAAATGAATTTTATCGATCTATCATTGAAATTTGAATTAAAAATCATTAAATCTAGTAAGGCACCCATGACCATTCAGGTTATCCCTTCCTTAAACTTAAGGGGTGAATCTAGTTACACAAAAGCGTCTCATGAGAAACTCAAATCTATGAATATCTTTAGAAGTGGTAAACCCATTGAAAAACCTAAACCAACCATTATTAAACCATTCAAGGCTTCTAGATCTCATGATAATACTAAAATAAAACCCATACCATTTAGTAAATTTTAGGACATAGAGAAATCAATGCCACCTAAAACAATCCAGTAAGCTACTCTAATCCCTCAAATAATGATGGGAAAATTGAAACATGATAGGAGTGAAACTTTAAGGAAAATATTCATCTATGTTAAACTAAATATTTTCTTTAGTAATGAAGTCCAAACCATACCCTCGTACTCAAAGTTTATCATCCCTTTACTTGTTTTTAGGTATTCCTTAACCTTTCTTTTGATCTCTTTCAGGACGAGTATTATTTCAGGGAGTTTTTGTGAAATTTGGGATTTTTTTGGAAGATATTTGGACTATTCATGGTTAGAAAACAGTTAAGGAAAACCACGTGGTTTGTCCTTGAAAACCATGTACTCTGTTACAAGCCACTATAAGGGGGCACAGTTAGGGCACATAGTTTGTCTAACCCTATAGTCACCCCTCCAAACCATGCACCCCATGGATAGTGGGGAATGCATGGTTGGAACATAGTTATTTTTATCATGTATTAAAACCATTCACCCCAAACAAAAGTCCAGTAGGGGTGCACGATTAGGTTACACATTTTTTTCTCACCATGCGGTTCTCCCCAGAAAATCATGCATGTAGTTTTTAATTCCTCTGAATTTTATTTCTAAATTCCCTAACCCCATGTTTAAGTTTTCTAATCCTCCCATTAAAACCTAACATGATTCTATATATCTTGGAGGCTATCAAGAGGTAAAATTGACTCCTCTAAAACCTTTTCTTGGTCGATTTAAGTGGCGTTGATCTTGATCACTCTCTTATAGGTAATTAGATATCCTCTCATGTGATTTATTCTAGTATCTCTTTCTATCCTCTTTAGATTTCAATCAATCATCATGTAATTAATGGATATAGACTAAATTTTATTTGATATTGATTCTAGGATGTGTTCATAGATCTTCTAAACCTTTGTTATTAATTGAAGAGTCTCATTGCTGGTGTTTATTTTTGGATATTTTATTTAAAGGTAGGTGGTTCCATAATTATTTTCCCAATGATTGAAATATTAAATTGATTGAATGAATTGAAATGATCTTTTAAATTATTTAAAAACATATAATTATGATGATTTTATCATTAATTTTAAATGGGTATGAGATTCAAGAAAAATCCAAATTCTTATGGAATTATAATTTTGGGATATATTTATGATAAATGATTATTTAATTTGGAAATAATTTGGAAATAATTTTAATGAAATGATTTTATGGTTGATATTGAGAAAATGTAATAAATTCAAAAGTGATTTTAAATTTCATGAAATAATGGAAGCCTATGATTTGGTTTTGAAATGAGAAGTCATGTTGAAAAATAAAATTGGAAAATTATATTATAAATGTTTTGAAATGATTCATTGTGAATTTTATTGATTGTTTTTTTGAAGAACATGTTAGCATTGGTAGTTATTGGTAACTGGGATAAGGACTCTAGGACTTTAACTATATATAAATGTATTTATGATGAAAAATATTACTAAAACAACTATGTAATGAATTCCTATGATGGGTTTCCCTATTGGGGTGTAGACTACCCATGATGGGTTACCCTTTTGGGGTGCATTTGTTTGTGAACACCTGACTAGAGACACGATCATTATGAGATATGTGAGGATCATATTACTTGAGAAACTAAATTATCATGGGGATTTCATACATGGTTATTTTATATGATTTTTTTGATTTTATTTACATTCCATTGATTATTGATCTTCTTTAGTTATACAATTTGATTCTTATAAACTAGTTTGTATAAAAAGTTCATTTAAGCTTATTTGAAAGTTGTTTTGATATATCTTCCATCTATTTGAATGAAATCAACTTTTGGTTTAAAATATGAAAATGAAATGAGATTCCATGTTTTAATTAAATTGATAGAACTAATGGTAAATTGTTATGGTATTGATTATGTGACACTTGGTGAGACCCTATTGAGATTTATAGGATCACACCCTACCATTTTCTTTGGGAGTCTATAGAATTTCTTATGCTTGGTATATTAAAAGAGAATGTTCCACTTGGAGGTGGTGGATTTCATTGATCCTTTGGATTTTAAAGTGGTTGTGGTGATCGGTGGAGTGATTATTCACTTATTAGATAGGGTGTATGAGAATTTTTCCTAGTTGAAATTATAGTTTCCTTTGGGATGTTTATCTACCTACTTTGGGTTTTGTTATAATTTTTTTATTTATAGTACTTTCTCCTTTTTGAGTGTTGATAATAATGACTTGTATCTTTTATATTCCACTTTTTTTGTGTAATATTCAATCCCTCTTGGTTTAAGTATGATTACTGATGATAGTCACCAACCTATGGGGATCAGGAACACCCTTTTGGACATGTTAGATCTAAATCTGGTATCAGGGTACTAGGGTGTCAAGGATGGTTCATGAAAAAGTGGTATCATAAGGAGGTTAAGAATATTTCCTTGATGTCAGTATGAGTTTTTGGATATCATGATGGGATCTTCCAGTCCAGATCTCACTATAATGATACATATGTCACTAGGGGTGTTTGGGGAAAGGCGTCTTAAGGAATAATTTGATTTGATTCTAGTAATTTACTTTATTTTTAATTGAGTATATTGAAATAAAAATCATGAAATCTTATCTGATGGGATTTATATTTTCGTTGGTCTTATTTTAGTTATTGATATGAAAAAAATTATGATGTGTTTAGTGTTGTCTGTTGATGTTGTGTAATATATTTCCTCCAAAATGATGTTTGAATAATTCACCGAAGGAAGATGCTAGGGAACTATAGTGAATAAACCTTCTTATGGAATAAAATTTTATTGATATTGTTATTCATGTTGTCCAAGATCTGGGGAAATCACCTACACTCGCTCCCATTTAGGATCCAGTTATGGAACCTCAAAGGGATTAGTCATAGAATTTTCCTAAATAGTTTATTTGTTATAAACCACATACTTTCCAAGGAACTAATGATCCTCAATAGGTTGAGGACTGATTGAATAAGATAGAGTGACTTTTTGATTTATTCAAGTGTCTCGATGCTATTAAGGTGTATTGTGCTTCATTTAAGATGGAATGTCCTAATATAAGATGGTGGGATTTAATGGTAATGAAAAATAAGTGTGAATCTTTGGAGTGGAAGGAATTTAAAGTTATTTTCACTAATATGTTCAATCCAGAATCTATGGTGCTAGCTAAGCCTATGGAGTTTTTAAACCTCCAACAGGATGAAAGGTCCATTCCATATTATAAAATCATCTTTTCCATGCTTGTGTAGTTTTCATATGATATTGTATAAAATGAGAAGATGCAATCTTTATGGTTTTATATGGGTCATTAATCTGATACATATTCATAGGTTTTATTACTAAATATCACTTCATATTTCAACGTATTAGATAGGCCATTGATATATGAGCTTCAACTAGCTGGTAATTCAGAGTTTACAAGAGTTATTTTTTCTCCCAGTGGAATATCAGGGAATTAATTTAAAGGAAAGATGACATGCGATGATTCTCGTGGTGGTTCTTTACAACAGGAATCCTCTAGAACCCTTTCAATTACTTGAACAGGCCATTTTACATGCTTCTAGTGTGAAAAGATTGGGCATTCAAGTCATATTTTTATCGAGGAACAAAATATATATAGTTCTTATGGTCACTCAAAAAAACTATAGAAATTATTCCATTTATTTTCTACTCTAAGACGCGACAGAAGTTCATCATCACCTAAAAGTTTTGTGGTTCAGTCAGATGTTTTGAGATATAAGGGGTTCCAGCCATAGGCATTCAAAATGAAGTTTCTTCGTATAGTGAAAGAGTCTCCAGAGGAAGCTGATATAGGTCCATCGACCATGAGAGGTACCATCAATATAGATCTATCTTTAGTGACTTATTTATTTGATATTAGAACATCTCACTCATTTGTATCAACTTTTATTGTGAACCAGCTAAATATTCCTATGAATATTTTGTATTATGTGATGGATAATAATAGGCCCCTCATAATGAAAAGAGAGCATGGTCTCTATTGTACTTATTGTGTTTTATATTTATAAAATATTGAAATTGGTTGTAATTTTCTATTTATTGACATGAGACCTATTGATTTCATTATCATGATGGAGTATATCATTACTAGTAAGTCCCAATTGACTTTTATCTTTGGCAGGTATCCTTTATTTCACCCGATGGGGTGAGACATGTTTTTTAGAGAGAATGATACCCAAGTTCAAGTAGATCCATGCCTTCTTATGTGGATTTGGGTTAATTAATATCATTATTTTCTTTTTATTTGGAGTGTGAATCATTGAGTTATAATCTCCCTCCATTTGTTTCAGAGTTTCTCAACGTGATTACTACCGATTTCTCTGGTTTTACACCATTAAGAAAGGTAGAGTTTCTATTAATTTACTTCCTAGTACTCAACCGGTTTTTATTCATTCTTACCATATATAACCATATGAATTGAAAGTTTTGAATACTCATTTGAATGATATGTTAGATAAGGGATTCATACACTTGAGTGTTTCACCTTGGGTAATGACTATTCTATTTACTAATAAAGATGATGGAACCCTTATCCTATGTGTTGATTACCAGAAACTGTATTGAGTTATATAGAAGGGAAATTATTTGTTACCATGGATTGATTATATGTTTGACCAGTTGAAATGGGATAATTGGTTCTCAATGATTGATCTTTGATATGGTTATCACTAGTTAAGAATAAAAGAATATGATATTCATAAAACTAAATTATAGATTAGGTATGACCGTTATGAGTATCTTTTCATTCCATTTGGTCTATCTAATTCTCCTATAGTATTTATGGATTTGATGAGAAAAATCTTCCATGGGTATCCTAATACATTCATGGTGGTCTTTGTGGATGAAATCCAGATTTACTCTTAGTCCAAAGAGGATCATGTTGATCATCTGAGATCTATTCTAGAAATTATGATAAATCACCAAATCTATGAAAAGATATAGAAATTTTATTTCTAGATTTGGGAAGTGAGGTTCTTGGTACACGTAGTCTATGAACATGATGTTTTAGTTGATCTTGAGAATGTGAAATCTTTTTTGACATGGGGATAACCGCGTAATGTTTTTGAGATTTAGAGATTATTGGGTTTAATAGGTTTTTATCATGGGTTTGTAAAGGATTTCTCCAAGTTGGATTCTTCAATGAACGATCTCACTCGAAATGGAGTAAAATTATTATGGAATGGTAGTTTTCAGAGTTCTTTGGTAGAGCCTAAATTCCCTCTGATTTATGAATTGGTGTTGAATCTTCAAGAGGTCGATCATGGATATGTGGTATTTTTTAATGCATTAGTTTTAGATTTTCATTGCGTTGTTATTTAAGGTGATCACGTAGTATCCTATAGTTCTAGATATCTTTGGATACATGAGAAGAGTTATCCAAACCATGACCTTGAACTTGAAGTTGTGATACATGCACTTAAGAGTTGGTAGAATTACCTTTTTGGAGATATGTTTACCATATTTTTAGAAAAAAAAGATTGAGTAATATCTTCTCTCAAAAATATTTGAACCTTCCTTAGTGTAATTGGGTGAAGTACCTATAATATTTTAATTTTTACATTTCCTACACCCCGAGGAAGGGAAATTTCATGAAAAATTCTTTCAGTAGGAAGCCTCTGACCCAAGATATGAAGGAACCATCAGAAGAGTGGAACTTGATCAATCTTTTCACATAGTTGAATTTAGGATTCTAGGAGGAAGAGGCCAAGGTTTTATTGGAAAGTGTTCAATTTTTCTATTCTCATCTTGATATTATTCTATAGGAATAGAATCTTGATGATTAATTCCATGGAATTAGGAATCTATTTATGGTGGGGAGACCATAGGTGATTCGACATTCTATTCTGAGGACATCCTATATTTTTGGAATTAGTTTGTTGTGACTTTTTCCTTAAGTATTTTTGTGATTGGTTATTTATATGATTCATAATGCTAACTACCCCCGAGTACCACACATATGTTTTATGATATGTAGTTACATTTTGGGTTCCATGTATGAGATGAGACATCACTGAATTTGTTTAATGTTGTTATACATTTTAGTAGGTCAATTCCAAGCACTAGAGACCTTTGTGTTTTCTTTAGCTACTTTTAGTGCTAGATTGGAAGTTAGATGAGATTTTTATGGATCTTTTGGTTGGGTTTTCACATACCCCTCAAGTAAATAATGTGATATGGGTTGGGATCAACCAAATGATGAAATTGGATAACTTATTTCCCATTTTTTATATAAATAATGTTTTGGAGTTAAGAAACATATATGTAAATGAGAGTCATTTTAATGTAGTTCTATACACTATAGTATCTGATAGAGATCCTTATTTTATATCTTTCTTTTGGATTTTCCCCTAGAAGTCACTAGGATCTCAGGTTCGTTTGAGTGTAGCATACCATCCACAAATGGATTACCAGACAAACATGGATATTTTTTGGGGGGCATGATTCAGGCCACCATACAAATTTTTTGTGGATATTTGGATATCCATTTGGGACTGTTTGAGTTTTCATATAACAATAGTTACTAGTCTAAAATTTAGATGACTCTTTTTTTGGACTTGTATGAAAGGCCTTGAAAATATCTACTGTGTTGGTCAGAGACTGGTGAATGTTCTTTGGCTGGACCGAGATCGTTCCAAGAGACTAAGTTAAATATTAAATTGATTCATAGGATAATTTTTATGGAAAATAGATGGTAAAAACGTTATGTTGACTATCATAGGTGACAATTTTAGTTTTTAGTATGTGATTAGGTGTTTCTAAGAGTTTCAACTTGGTTGGGTCACTGAAATCTTGTGAGGCAAGATAATATTTCTACTTAGTTTTTCGGGAAATTTTGAAGTTGTTGAGAAGGTGAGGAAAGTATATTAACATTTTTAAATTACACCATAGTTGACATTGATACATAATTTGTTACATGAATCATGGATTTGAAATTATCTTTCTGACCCATTTAATGCCTTGATCTGGGAGAATCTTGATGTTGATCCTAATTTAACTGTGACTAATCATATAGTTCGGATTTTTGATTTTGAGACTAAAGTACTTGATGGGAGGATGATACTTTGGTCGGTGTGTTATAACAATATGGTTCTAATTCTCATGTGTATTAGTAGCAAGAGGCACTAATGAGAGATCCATGGCCTAATCTCTATGATATAGAAACTTATTGACATGCCTTCTGGGAAAAAATGTTTTTTATTATGGGGAGGTTGTAACAACTGGTTACTTGTTTTTAGTTATTCCTTAACCTTAGTTTTGATATCCTTTAATTTGGGTCTTATTTCAGGGTGTTTCAGGTAAATTTTGAAACTTTTTAAGAACTTTGGATTGTTCCTAGTTGGTGCATGGTTAGGAAAACCATGGAATTTGGTCCAAAAACCGCGTGTCAAGTTGTAATCCACTAGAAGGGGTCACATGGTTAGGGTTAACTATTTTTTTAACCATGTATCCACCCCTAAAAACCAAGCACCCCATGGATATTATATAATTCATGGTTGTGTCATTGTTAGTTTAACGGTGTTTCCAAACTGTGCACCCCAAACCGAAGTCCATTAGGGTTGCATGGTTAGAGTGCATAGTTTGTAAATCCTTGCAACCCTCTCCAAGAAACCAATCACATGGTTTTTAATTCCTCTAAATTTTATTTTTAAATTCTCAAACTCCCTGTTTATGTTTCTTAATCCTACCATTCAACCCTAAGATTCTTTTTTGGCTCTTGGAGACTCTCTAGAGTTGAAATTGACTCCTTCAAACACTTTTCTCGGTGGATCGAACCAGCGTTGATCTTTATTGATCACCTCTAGGTAAGTGGATATATTATCATATTTTTCATTATAGTATATATTTTTATCCTAATTATATTTTTATATATCATTATTTAATTCTGGGATCTAAACTCCATTTTATTGGATATTGATTCTAGGTTGTGTTCCTAGATCTTATGTTCCTTCATTCATCATTGTAAAGCCCCGTTGTGGGTGTTGATTTCTAGATATTTGATTTAAATATAGATGGTTTCATAATTATTTTACCTATGATTGAAACCTTGAATTTCCTTATTTAATTGAAATTTGTTTTTAAATGGTTTAAAAACATGTATTTGTGATGATTTGATCATTGATTTGAATTGGGCATGAGATTTGAGAAACACCCAAATTCCAATGTTATTGGAATTATGGGTTGGATTTATTAAAAATTATGGTTTGATTTGGAATTCATTTTGATGAAATTTTTTGATGGTTGATATTGAGAAAATATATTAAATTGAAAATTGATTTGAAATGTCATGAAATGATGAAAACCCATGAGTTGGTTTTGAAATGAGAAGGGATGTTGAAAAATGAAATTGGGAAATTATATTTTGAAATGTTTTTGAAATTATTGATTTCCAATTTGATTGATTGATTGTTTGAGGAACATGTTATCCTAGATAGTTAGTGGTAACTTAGTTAAGCATGCTAAGACCTTAACTCCCCAGAAATGGATTGATGGTGACAATAGTTACTAAAATAACTACAACATGATTTCCTATGATGGTTTCCACAATTAGGTTGTAAACCACCCTTGATGGGTTCCCATTTTGGGATATATTTGTGTGTGATCACATGACTAGAGCAAATATCATTATAATATTTGTGAGGATCCTATTACCTAAGAAACTAACTTACCGTGGGACTTTCATACATAGTGCTTTTCTATGAGTTGTTTGATTTAATATACATGCCATTGATTATTGAGTTATTTTATTCACACCATCTGATTTGTATAAAAAAATTTATATAAAATTTTCATTTAATCATGTTTGATTTTTTTGGATATATCTACAATTTATTTGAATGAAATCGTGTTTTGGTTTAAAATAAGCAAATGAAATTCCATGCATTATTTTATTTAAATTGACATCATTAATGGTAAATTATTATTGTATTGATTATGGAACACTTGGTGAGTCCCTAATGAAATTTATATCTCAAACTGTAACACGCCATGATTTTTTTGAATTATGTTTTTTGAATTAATTTAATATTTTGATATTTTGTATTTCATGCAACAATAATTATAGATTTTGTTATACAAAATCACTAAGTGTGGCTTTCATAATATGCAACACCAAGTCAATATTATGCTAAATTAAACACATAGAATATATTTCAGTACATTAAAAAATATGTTTGGACTATATTACACATAATTATGAGTCCCTTCGACAGATTTTGTTACATGCAAGGTCACATTTTACCCAACTATAAGAAAGAGTTAATATTGTTATTAAGATATTATTACAATAACCACTTGACCTTTAGAATGGAAGTTAAGAATAAGATTAATTAAATTATAAAATTATGGTTTACAAATGTATATAATCATAATTATTTGGTGACCAATTAACTATAATTTAAAGTAAAACCCTTTTGAAAATATAGAAAATCCTATGCTGGAAAACTATATTTATGCAATCAAACGAGTTTTACCTTGATAAATTAATTAAAATACTTTGGATAGATGATTTTAATAACACCCAAATATATATATATATAATATAATATTTACTCAACTATTTAACATTAACTTTATTTGTTTTCTATACATGAGATAAGAAAGAATCATATTTTATGAATAAATAAATATATTTTTTCTAAAAGGTAATTTTATCACATTTTAGTGGAGAACCTATATTAAATCCAAATCTTGACACTTTTATAATTTTTATTTTTCAACATAAACTTCATTTTTTAAATAATAATATAAAAATATACTTTTGGTTATTTTTTGTATTTTTCTAAAATATTTCATTTTTGATGAATAGTGAAAATACTAAAATTTAATAAAAATTTATTTTTCATCTAAATAATATATAGGGTTAAATTATATTTTTTTAATTGGTTTTAAAGTTTTATTATATCAATTTTACATAAGTTAATTCAATTTAGGTCATTGGAATCAATTTCACATTGAAATTTGATATAAAAACATTTCAAACTTTTGAACATTTTTACTTCAAAAAACCCGCTTTGTCATCCCGTATGTGGAATTACATTTAAATTAATTTCTTCAAATTATGTGATTTAAATATGTAAAAATGTATTCCATATTTTCAATTATAATTATTTATAATTTATAATAATATCAACTTATTTTTTTACCAAAAATATTATTGAATGCGATTAAAATTAGTTATAGTGATTAATGGAAAAATTATCTTAACAAAGAACTAAACCTTAAACAAAAAGGCCAAAATGACTTAGAAACTTGTCCAAAATCAATTTTTTGAACATATTCTGATGTTATAATCCCTTAGATCTAATTTTAACCATTATTGGAGCCAATTGAAATGGGAAAAATGTTGGTGTAAAACCCTTTTATAAAAATTTACAATAATGCCACTTCCCCTCCACACACTTCCATCTAATGGGTAACAAACTTACCATTCTTAGGTATGGTGAACTACTACCTCACAAAATTATGTTGTTTATTTCTCATTTATCACCGATCATGGTTGAGAATTATGATGGAAACTCTATTTTTATATGATATATATGATATTTATGATGTCTTTATGCTTATGTAATTATTATATTAAACATATGTTCATGCTTTCCTTTTTTTGTAAATATAATAACTTCGTTTGTGGACGTGTGGACTACCACCTACTCAAAGTGATGTGATTTGTTCACACTATACATGGAATGTATAAAGGATGTGTTTTTTGAACTTATATGATATATATTACATAATAATTATATGTTAATGATATTATATATTTACACATATTTAATTTACTTACTTTCTTTCAATATGATAATAAAATAGAAACAGTGTTCATACGTATGTACGACCAACCGTCCCCACGAACGGTGTATTCCATTTCATATTTATATATTTTATATATTATTATAAATATATATATACTTAATATATATTATATTTATATCATTCTTTACATTTTTAAATAAGTAAATTATGATATAAGTAAGAGTACCAAGAATAAAAATCCCAAACATATACAAAAAACAAAGCATATATTACCTGAAACGTAACATTAACAAAGAGATGTTAATAAATGGGTAATATAACATCATAAAAAAATAATATATGGTATTACATATAATAATATGGTTTTTTATATTTATAAGAAACTTAAATTTATTATACATTATGTTTTAACATCTACAATGAATGTTAATACCTAAGGTAAGTGAATTTCATCTCACTTTTTATTTCCATGAGATACATGCCATGTTCACCACTCGATTATTTTATGTGGTGTATATAATACCCTATGAAATGTTATATAATTAATTTTATTTAGTTAATGATATTTAAATTTTTAATTTAGGTTATTATTTCATAGGGATCTTGATTCTAAAGTTACTCAAGTAGTATGAGTTTTCCCGTCTCACTTTTATTTCTGTGAGACTTATGCCTTATTAACTACTCATTTATTTTGTGTGTTGTATATAATGACCATTAATATATTATATGATTAATTTTATTAAATTTATAGGTATTTACATATCTATTTTATTATATTTATTTCATGGGGTTTTTGGTTTAAAAGTTATGAAATCAATAAAGCAATTTTGTCTCAATTTTACTAATTTGAGATACATGCCATGTTATAAACCTATATTTTTATATGGGGTGTATATACTACCCATTAAAATGTTATATCATTAATATATTTTTTTATTGATATTTTAAGATTTATTTATTTTTATTATTTCATGGGGATTATGATTCAAAGTTACCAAAGTGGTAGTAATTTATTCTTATAATATCATCGTTTATCGAGATTGTTTATGATTATGGTTCCATCGATGAAATAAAATGATCCATATATCAAGGAAACTCATGAATTTTATTATAATATTTTTATCTAATATATCTTCAGGTATTAGCATCATTTTCCCACTCTTTGTTACTTAAGATAATTAAGAAAATGTTTTTATAAAAATTCGACTTTATTTATCCTTTCATTCTGAAATACATGTTCTTTAAAGACTGTGTTTTATGAATATATTTTTTAAAATGCTTTAATATTATAAAATTTTGTTTCAGGTAAACTTTTACTCATGTTTTAACATTTTAAAAAATGGTATTAAAAATAATATTTTCCTGTTTTCCGAACAAGGTACTTTTCTAAACTTTTAAGGTAAAAAAGGAATGTTTGAAATATACATAATTACCCACCATCATGAAAAATATTTCCTTATAGATTAATTTTTAAGTTTAAAAATTTGTTTTTAAAGAAATTTTTTTCTTAATATTCTATAATTTTTTTTGAATTTAAATTGGTTTTCAAATAAAAATGTTTTCAAAATATTTTCAAGATCCCTTTGTATATTTTCAAATCTATTTTAAAAGAAAAATTATTTCAAAATGATTTATATTTTAAAAATATTTTTCTATATAATAAAAGATATTTTCTTCAAGAACATTTTTAAATGAGAATTTTTAACTTTGTTTATAACAAAAATTGATTTTAAAATGGTTTTACAAAACAGATTTTCAAATAATTCCTATTTTTTTAATAAATGTTTCATGCGATCTTTCAAAACATTTCTCCATATAAGATAACATAATTTTTTGTAGTTCATGATTTATTAGGGATATTATCCAAGAATACTATTCATATTAATTATTTAATGGTTAATGTTTTGATGAAATGATTTTTATGACACCCGTTTCTCTTCCATGGGTTATATGATCTTGAAACCCACTTATTTTCATGTGTTATACTTTGATGAAATGGTTTTTAGAACCATCACTTTTACATTGGTAATGATATGATGAAATTTTTATGATAACCATTTAATTTCATGGTTTATGATATGATTTTTATTAAACCCATCTCTTTTTTTGGGTCATTATGTGATTCAATATTTATTATCTTATGGTATAGGTATGGATGATCCTATTATGTGATGGGTGTGCCCTATATTTTCCTTAAATACGTTGGGAAAATATTTACATCTAATGAGATAATTATTGGAAACAAGTTAATGGTATTGATCCAGAATGGGAAACAAGTGTGTCTTGATACACTATGAGAAGATGGGGAAACATGATCCACTATGGGAAGATGAAAAAACCCAATCCACTATGGGAAGATGGGGAAACCCGATCCACTATGGGAAGATGGGAAAACCTAATCCCATATATGGAAAGGACTATGACTAGGGATTGTGGTGTGTCCTTCCCAATAGGTATAATATCTATGAAGTGCCTTTATTATTTTTAGGAAATGATCCTTGACTTGGTAATAATGTTACTTATTATGTGTCTGCCAAAAATTCTATGTCTTATGCCCTGATTTTCTCAAATGGCTTATGTTATTGATTATATTATGATTCATATCTTATGAAATACCAATCTTTATGCCATTTATCATGATTATGATATTTTTATGAAGGTTATGATATTCAAATGTTATGATCATGTTCGCATACCCATATGTTCAAATTATGATTATGTATTTCCTTTATTTGTCCTTAATAAACATTCTATCTCACCTATTTCTTATTTTTACCTTCCCCAGGTTATAAATAAATATTTTACGTGGGAGTAATAGTGGGGAAGATCTTTAAAATATATATTTAAGATCTTTCGCCAACCTAGAAAAATGTGTTCCAATATTCCAAAGTCTCTAAACTATTATGGTCCTCAGCCATGTATATTTGTAATATAATGAATATTCATATAAAATGATGTAATATCCATGTATGTTAAGCCTGGGTTGATATTTTTTGTATCAAAGGAAAGGTTTATTCAACCTTTCAAAACTAGGATGAGAAAACTTTATTTGTCTCCCTATGTATATTTCTAAGGATATGTCTAGGTATGTCTCTAATGATGAGTTTAAGGATGAGTTAATGTTTAAGAAAATGTCCTGAAATTTTAGTAGAGGATATATTGAGTATCTTCCTAGAGATACATATTTTTCTAGATAATAAAATTGGATGTGTATTTTTCATAGATGTACATAGTGGTAATAACCTCTAAGACCCCATATTGAGCTACACTTGACCCGGAACAGGTGCACTACAACAGACCTTGTTGCACTCCTAGTTTGAAACTCCCGTGGGATATGCTTTAGGAATTCACAAACTCTTTATGAACCATCATGAATTATTTAAATAAAAATGACTATGAATAAACTAGGATAAACCTAAGGTGTAATATATTAAAGAAGTAAGTTTCAAGATTTAGATATCATATTAGTGATTTTTCATGATTATGAGGTTTTCTACTATGATAAATGTTTCTAAAACTATGATTTCCAGTTTTATTAAATGGAGGGAACCAAAAGAAACTAGGATAAAATTGAAAATTATGAACAATTTTCTGATGATTAGTCAAATGGGATGATCATTGGAGTGAATTATGTTGTGATCATTCCGAATCAATTTTCACTGAAATTGATTAAAAAATGTACCTTAATCTACTCTTAGACTCACTAAGGAAGGGAAGTGAAAAGTTTTTTTTAAGAATTATGGTATGGATACCCTAGAGGAAATAATATTCGGTATTCTACATGTCAAGAATGTGGGAAGAAACACCCAAGTGAATTTATTAATGGAATGTGTAGATGTTTTGATTGTCTAAAAGGACACAAATCAAGTAACTGCAAAGGGAAAATGAAAATTTCAGCTAACACAATGGATGGAAATATCGACCTCCGTAATGTATTGTAAAAATTTGAATACTTTAAACGTGGAATGAATGGGATTTATGTAAATCCATGTACTATGTGGAAATAACTCAAGGGGAATCAATAAGGTGGTCAGAGTAATGGTTATGTTATTGTTGAGTATGAGAGTATAAATGAAATGTGAAAGGAACTATATATTAAGTAATGATATAGGTTAGACTTTCTAATTTATTAAGGATGAGGTATAATAATCAAATTGTTTATGTTTTTAGATTCAAGAATTATGAATTGCGAAATATATAAAGATTGTTCAGTTTAGTTTTTTCACAAAGGATTTAAAAGAATATGCTAAATGGTTCTGATAGACTAGAAAAAAGATTTATTGGCACAGTGAACCCTGACTTTTTACCCCACCATCAGGGGATGGACCCTCGTTGTCCAACAAAGGTACTAACCCTTATTTTATAAATTTTTCTAACCCAAAATTCCCCCCCCTTCCTCAAATCTCGATCGGTCCGAAGGTCTCAGGGTTTCTCGATGGCTTCCCTAACCTGTCGTTGTCGACCGCGGAGTTCTCAGAATCCCCAGATCTCCTAAATCACACCTTGGTGGCCAGATTTTATCGGTGACACCCTTCTGTTAACTCCTTTGATAGGCATGTCTTCAGCGCTTGGGGTTTGCAAGATAGGGAGACTGTGGGCCTTATGGATAGTCATAAAATTATGATTCCTTTTGCCTCGAAACCGACCTCATCCATGCCTGGTCAAGTGCACCTCACAGCTTCAACGACTTCAGATTCTACCGGTGTCTTTGGTCCTTCGATTTTCACATGAATCGCGATCTTCTTTTAATGGAGACCTGGGTTATCTTTCCAAATCTTCCTCTTCCATTTCAAAATCCTGCGGTTCTTCACATTATATGGAATCTCATTGGAAGATACATTTGTTCTGACAGCAGCATTGTGGACCTTTTCCATCCTGTTAATCTGCGTATATGTGTTGAAATGGATGTTTCAAGAGTCCCATTTGATTATGTGTATATTACGGTGGGCAAAGATTACCGTTGAAAACAACGAGTGGTCTATGAAAGTTGGATGGACTTCTGTGATGGATAGAGACGATTGGGGAACTCATGGGCCTACTGTCGAAGGGAGTTGAAGTCCTTGAGGCAGGGTTATGGCTGTGGAATGGATGATGAGGTTCTTGAGGAGGTATAGAGGATGGAGCAGGGGCCTCCGGGTTTGACCAACGATTTCAGAAGGGGAGAACAAGATGGTAGTATGTTAAGGGAGGATATGGAATTAGTCAGGACACCAGGGGTATGTGATGCACCAATTGAGGAAAAAAGCGGGTCTGGACACTTCTGTCCGTTTTGCAGTAGTCTATCAAGTCAATCCAACAGTTGAAAGTGTTTTAGCAGGTTGAGGGAGGCTTTGGATGGTCCACCTTCTTGCAATGATGGAGTGAGGGAGGAAGGCCGAATTTGGTAGGAAGATGTTTTTGTTGGATACAAGGTGACCGGAAGTGAATTATCCATGGTCTGGACGGAAGTCAGAGAGGAGAATGTCTCAGGTAGATATAATATGTGAGAAGGGATGCAGGAGCTTGTTCTGGAGACATCCTTGCCATGCAGAGCTGGGATTCCAGGGGGATCTGATGTAGGGAACCAGTCGTCAATTAATTTGGGAAACAGGTTTGAGGGACTTGTAGAGGTATGACTGATCTATGCTAATGATATCTCCTCAGAGGCCATTGTGGGGTACATGTAAGAATGCAGAGAAGATAATAACAGCCTCTTGGCTGGTGAAGCTTCAATTCCAAGAAATAGTAGGGGTAATAGGAGGAGGAAGAGTAGGAAGGACTACTCTTCTTTACCTCCACCTTTGGAGACCCGATCGGCTAGAAAGGAAAAAACCAAAAAGAAGTCCTTGAGGATGTGGTTCCTCAAAGGGAAGGGGATCAGGGTGATAAATGCTTGGATCTTTTTTTATGTTCTGATGAGTAAGCGGTTGAGCAGGTCTTAGTGCTTAATGCGTCTGAAGAGGAGGCTGCTAAAATGATGGACATTCCTTTAACAACATCCCATAATGAGGATCAATATGCCTAGGTTGACAAAAAATATCTTTTTCTTGTGAGGGGATTCAATAAAGGGATTATTATCATTGAGGAGTACATACATTCTTGGGACTGTTTGGCCTCAGATATTGATAATATGATGATGGTTTCTCCAAGAAAAGTAACTTCTATCTCATAGAAGTTGTTCAGGGAGCCAATTGCAGGTAATATTAGTTTTCTTTTTAATTCCCCTTGCTAACTTTGTGGGTTTTGGTCATGGGTTGAGAACCATTCTAGTTCTTTTGGAGTTTGCTTTTGGTTCAACCTTTTTGTGTCTGGTGGTGTTGTTTGGGTTCCCAGAATTTTACTTGGTTCTGTGTCAGATGGGGTTCAGAGCAAGTGGCCACCACTTCTTCATGTCAGTTGAATGGACGATTGAGATGGTATGGCTATGCCATCGGTTCCGTGCCCATGCATATTTGCACGGTACTACTTGTAAACTTGTCCCACATTTGTGATGGCTTATTGACACGATGCATTTGGTGGGGAGAGGCAGAGCTTGGTTACGCTTGGAGTTGTTTTTGTTTTTTTGTTTTGATTGTATTACTGGATGTGGTGGTTTCTCACATTTTCATTAAAATTGTTTCAATAAAAAATGAATTTTTAGTCAGTCAGTGATGTTTGGATAAAGATATTTCAGATATGAAAAAGTAAATTGGAAGGTACAAATTACCTTGGAAATAATTAAGGATTTGTTAACATGTGGTTTATGTTATCATTGCTGAAGTTTATGAAATTTTTTGATTTAAGGAATATATCCAATAAAAATTAGAATAAGGAAACATACATGCTTTTAATAAGGATTTATGGTAATTCAGGTTATTACCATGTTTCTAGATAATAGATGATGAAGGTATTTATATGATTGTTATGTGACAATGAAGAGATACCTTATGATATATGGGGGATCAATGTTAAGTTTATTTAGTTAAACTCTTTATAAAGTTTCATATTTTTTAAGGGTTACGAGGTTTTCCATTTATGGAATGGACTATGCTAAACTTCTGAAGAGGTTTTATAGATTAAATTATTATCACACCATATGAGCATTTATGCATATTGGAAAACTTATGCAAATAATTTTTTTGTGATGTTAACTAAATATATATGGAATGAAAAATCATTATATTTATGGATATCATGATCTAATAATGATTTAGGAATGAAAATTGCACCTTCATTTATTGGAATAAGAGATGAAGTATAAATTGATCAATAAACAAAAAATGGTGAGGATGTCCCGAAATAATGTAAGTATATCTTCTCATGAAAATTCTTCAACTTTAGGAAAAAGGAACATGAAGTAAAAAAATTTCATGTTATCATCATTTTTTAGGATATCAATGACCTTTTTCAAGCCTCTTTGGGTTATGGCTTTGTGATCATTAACTTTCTCCTAACCTTGTTCTCTATCAATCTACGTCAGAACTTGTAAGTTAGATTTATCTTCCATGTCCATATTTTCACTTTCCACCTATGTTATCCTATGTGGAAACCTAGTTATTTTATACTTTATGAAACTCTCATGTTTCCAAATTTCCCTTTTAAAGGAATTTTTAGTATTCTTTTTTATGATATGGGTTTCTATGAAATGAACATTCAAGTATTAAACCTTTAATAACCTTGAAATATTTCGAGAGATAAATTCATTTTAAGGATGGTAGAATGTAACACCTCTAGATTTTGTGAATTATTACTTTCTGAAATAAATTAATCTTTTGATATTTTTAATTTCAAGCAATAATGAATATAGTTTTTGTTATAAAAAATCATTAAGCATGGATTGCATTATACACCACACTAAGTTAATATTTCACTATAGAAAAAAATTTCATTAGATTCTCGTACATGCAACACTATGTTTGTATTTTATTACACACAATATCGAGTCGCTTTGATATTTTATGTTACACACAAGGTCAAGTTTTACCGAACGATAAGATGCACATAATATTATAATTAATATATTATTATAGTTACCACCTAGCCTTTGGAATGAAAGATACAAAAAATATTAATTAAATTATGAAAGTATTGTTTACACATGTATATAATAAGGATTATTTGGTAACTAATTTACTATAAATTAAATTAAAAGCCTTTTTAAAGTATAGAAAATCTTTTGTTGGAAAACTATATTTATACAATCAAATGAGTTTACCTTAATAAATTTATTAAAAAACTTTTTATAAATGATTTTAATGATATATATATATATATATTATATTTATTCTACTATTTAATGTTCATATTATGTTTTTTTATAAAAATGAGATAAGAATGAATCATATTTTATGAATAAAAGATGTATTTTTTTGAAAAGTTATTTTACCTCCTTTTAATGGAGAAACTATTTTAAATCTAAATTTCAAAAAATTTATAATTTTTCTTGGTAAAATTAAACTTCATTTTTTAAAGAGTAATATAAAAATTTACTTTGGGTGAATTTTTGCTATTTTCTGAAATAAGTTATTTTTTGAGAAATAGAAAAAATTGATGATTTTTAATTCAAAACCCCCTTTTTGTATAAATAATTTATAGGGTTAAATTATATTTTTTAAATGGTTTTAAAGTTTCCTTAGATAAATTTTAAATAAATTAATCCAATTTATTTCATTGGAATCAATTTCAGATTGAAATTTGATATTAAAACATTTTAATCTTTTGAACACTTTCACTTTAAAAACTCGCTTTGTCCTCTCATCCACAAGATTATATTTAAATTAATTTATTCCAATTATATGATTGTAATTTATAAAAATGGATTCCATAATTTTAACTTAAATAATTTATAATTTATAATAATTTCAACTTAGTTTTTTATGAAAAATATTAGTGAAAGTGATTAAAAGTAATTACAGCTATTAAGAGAAAAAAATAGCCTAATAAATTACTAAAACTTAAACATAAGGGTAATAATGATCTATAAACTAGTAAAAAATACATTTTATTAAAATATTTAGACCCTATAATCCATTTTATATTATTGTGATCATTATTTTAGCCACTTAACATGAAAAAACATGAGTGTAATTCCCTTTTAAAAAATTCATAAGAATGCCACTCCTTATCCACTATAATATGATTCTCAACCCTATCACTTATTCAAATCTCTCAAAAAAAAATTTATCACGAAAATTAACTCCAATAATCTACCATCATCCATCAACTCATATTATAAGCCTCCATTTGTAGAGAAATCCTTCCAAGGAAGCCCTTTGGTTCAAACCAAAAGGAGTTACCCAAAGAAGAGGCAACGTTCTTCCTAAAGCTATTTTGTTTTATTTTCATTATACACCCACTAAAATATTCTTATTAATTTATTATATAATAAAATAAGTATCCTAAATATAATAAGTTATTTTTATTCTAAGGTTTAAACCTAAAATTACACACACTCCCATCTAATTGGTAATGAACTTGCAGTTCTTGTGTACAACAAACTACCACCTCATGAAATGATGTTGTTTGTTTTTACATTACCACATATCATGGTTGGGAATTATAAAGAACAATATATTTATATATGATGTATATGATATTTATTATTTCTTTATTCTAATAATTATTATATAGAACATACCTTCATTCTTTCCATTTTGTGTAAATACGATAACTTCGTTTGTGGACGTGTGTACCACCGCCTTCTCAAAGCGATGAGATTCATTCACACACTATATGGAATGTATTAAGGATGGGTTTAAGGAAATTATAGGATATATATATTACATAATAATGATACTATACTTATATTATATATATACACACAAAAATTTCATTTACTTTCTTTCTTTCAACACAACAGTAAAACAAAAACAATGTTCATGCGTACGTATCACCTACCGTCTCCATGAACAGTGTATTCCACTTCATACTTATATATTTTATATATTATTATAAATAAATATATAAAGAATATATATTATATTTATATAATTCTTTTCATTTTTGAAATAATTAAATCATTATCTAAGTAAGAGGATAAAAAATAACAAGCCAAAACATATATGAAAAAAAAAGTAGATATTACCTGAAATGTAACATTAATAAAGAGTTGTTAAGAAATGGGTAATATAAAGTTAATAAAAAATAATATATGGTATTAGGTATAATAATATGGTTCTTTTAAATATTTATAATAAACTTATATTTATTATACATGAGGTTTAAATGTGTATGAAGAAAGTCAAGACTTAATGTAAGGACCCGACCCCAGTTGCCCAGAGTCGGTGCCTTATTTGATTACATTGGCATACATACAAGGAATAAGAATCTTGAAAGACTGAGTAGTTTAGTATTATTGGAAACAAGTTACATACATAATTTTATCATTACAACATGAAGGGAAATAAAAAACACTATTTTATTCCACTAGAAACATCACGTCTCCTAGATTATGCTTGCAAGTCATTCATAAATTACTTCTTCATATCCTGAGAAAATGAAACATAAGAAAGGGGTGAGCTCAAATGCTCAGTAAGAGTAAGAAATACAACAGAAGATAATATACACATTAGACATGGTGAATAATTGAAAACACATGCCTTTAAAAATAAACATGAACACATTATGGCAGGAAAATGAACTGAGTAAATAATTCCATAATAAAACATAATCATGGGTATTCAACTAGTCGAATAACCAAATGATATTTCAATTACTAGCTTCATAATGAGGGAAGTTCATATGCTGTACATTCTGAAACATTTTGTTATGGCCTCGGCCAAGACATCTAGTGATTAAGGCCTCAGCCAAAATCCAAATCACTTTGGGAAAGGCCACGGACAATTCCATGTCTATTTGTCTCATGAGACCTACCGATGCATCGAGGGGCTATAACGGGCCCCAACCATCACATAATAAGTCCAATGCATTCCTCATATGAGTGGGGATAAACATAAACAACAAATACATTCATATTGAAACTATCATATGAAATGTAACTATCTTTCCCCAATCATAAAACACTAACCATTCAGAAATAATATGGTGCATGGTTTTAGGATAGATCATACACAATAGAGTTAGTCATAAACCATTAAATCAAAAATGGTAGATCACTTCATAAATTATTAATCCCGATAATTCCATGGAGTCAACAAGAGTGTTTAATTAGATGAAAACACCCTTATAAAATCATTAAGAAATTCTGGGGATAAATACTCTTTTACTTTGAAAAGAAGAGTTCTTTTGGAAAAATATTTGTATAAAACCATAAGTAAAGTAAGATAGTATTTTTATAATAAAATGAGTTATTTTATAAAGATAATGGTTTCCAAAAACAGATTATAGAGTGCCCTTGAAAATAGGTAAGAATTTGAGAAATTCCCTTGAATCAGGATTGTATTTTTGAAACAATTTTGAAAGTTACTTTTAAAACGTGTAACTATCCATAAAATAAGGAAGGGTTATGGTTTTTACAAATATATAGGATACTCAAAAAGAATATATGATGAGTACATAACAATACATAATAATTTCATTGAGGTAATTAGACAATGAAAGTATCCCGAATGAAAATGGAAGTTCGGGTGGAAAAACCCTTACCTTAACTCCAAACGTGTTCTGCTATTGTACTTAAGCTCATGGAATATGAAATTATACTTGTTAATAACTTATTTCAGAACCTATTTTACATTTATTTAGTTTACCATAATTCTGGTTAGTTCATTTATGTCTTTATTGACAAGTTATTATATTGAATTTCATCGTTCTGGAGTGTTTGTTTCCTTTTGTTCATATTCGGTTCACTTGCTTTTAAGTAATGAAGTGGAATGGATGTAAATCTACAGAATTGAAATTAAATATTATTTATGAACATCCAGAATTGTTAATTTCCATTTCTATAATTTTGTTACATGGAATGAGGATGAATCATTAGGTGACCACCACTTCGATTATTCGGCGGTATTTGGAATATTATGAACTAGTTTTGTCATATAACTTAATTATATGTACATATTCTGGTTCCTGAATATTAATTAGGTTATAAAACAAATATTATATTCTGGTTCAACCATTTATATTGTTTCATGACCAGTAATGAAGAATAAATTGAAGAACAAAACTTCGTCGTCCACGAAGGTTATAAATCGGAACCTCTTGGACGTCGATTTCGTTTATAAAAATAAAATGGAGGGAGTAAGAATATGTATGATGGTTCTTCCATTAACATGATATAAATCCAGTATATAGATTCTACTAGAGTTATCATGATCATTCGGAAATAGGATGTGAAGAGAGGATAGCAAAAGAAGATAAATTGAAATGAAACCAAATGAAAAAGAAGGGTGCTTTACCTCTTGAAATAACCTCCTTGAGAAACTCCTTAAGGGAAGGGGTTTTGGTATTTTGGTAAGACTAAGAGCTTCCTGGTAATGGGGAGTGACTAGGGAAGGGTAATTGTGAAGAACATTTAGGAGCTTCAAGGCTTAGAGGTGTGGAGAGAAGAGATAGTGGTGGGGTTTATAATGGAGGAGAGGAGTAATTTTTGAATATTTAATTCATTATTTTATTATTTCCTTCAAGACAACCAATAGTATTGTTTCATGGGGCCCATAATAGTAATAATGTCATGTGAGTTCGAACCAAGTGGGCTTAAATCATCCTCGCAACACCTATGATTCAGTATATCAAGTATTTAGCATTTATCGTATTTTATCGTATTTTACTATTCATCAAAAATTCAAGAATTTCAAAAAAATCCCAAAAATTCACCCCTACCATTTTTCAACATGTAGAATTCAAAAGTTAAGTCCATTTTTGAAAAATAATTTTCTAAATATTATTAATTTAACTTTTAAATAAAATCATACTTAATTTAATAATTAATAGTTCTAATTCTACAACTACTTCTTTATAACAATAAAAAATTAACCAAGTTGTTATTATCTTCTAGCCTTAAAAAATAAAATAATAATAAAATTTACTATTAATTATGGTCATATTACTATTCATAAGGGTATGTTACTATTCACCAAAAATCACGTTTGTTCTATCAGACTCCAAATGACTTACTGAACACAACTCTAGATGACCACTTCTATAAATTCAAAACATAGAAGAGAAAAAGTTGTGCTTAATGGTTAGATTATAAAATTGCATTATATATTTATTTTCAAAACCTTGGGGTGTTACATTATACCCTCCTTGCAAAAATTTCATCCTCGAAATTCACAGAATATTACCTAAAAAGATTCGGGTATGTCTTTAACATAAGCTCCTCAGGCTCCCATGTTGCTTCCTCCATCTTATGATTCCTCCATAGAACCTTCACCAGAAGAGTCGTCTGATTTCTAAATACTTGCTCTCTAGTATCAAGAATCTTGATAGGCTCTTCACAGTAAGATATATCGGGCTCAAGTTCCACTTCTTCATAAGTGAGTACATGTGTTGGGTTTGGCATGTACTTTCTTAACATCGACACGTGGAACACATTGTGAACCTTGGAGAGACTTGGAGGCATTTCCAAACGGTAATCTATGACTCCAATTCGGTTCAGAATTTCAAAAGTTCCGATATACCTTGGACTTAACTTTCCCTTCTTACCGAATCATATAATACCCTTCCATGGATATACCTTTATGAAAACATGATCACATTCTTGAAACTCCAAATCCTTCCTTCGGTTATCTGCATAGTTCTTTTGCCTACTTTGAGCTATTTTGATATGGTTCTAGAAAATCTTCACCTTTTCCATTGCTTCTTCAACAATTTCTGGGCCCATGAGCTTTCTTTCACCAACATCATCCCAGCAAGTTGGTGTACAACATCGCCTCCCATATAATGCTTCATAGGGTGCCATCTGAATACTTGAATGGAAGCTATTGTTATAAGAAAATTCTATGAGAGGTAAATACTGATCCCACATGCCTTGAAAATCAAGTGAACAAGACCTCAAAATGTCTTCCAATGTTTTAATAGTCCGTTCTGATTGTCCATCAGTTTGTGGGTGGTAGGAAGTGCTCAAACGAAGATCAGTATCTAGGGCCTTCTGAAGACTTTTCCATAATCTTGATGTAAAATGTGGATCAAGATCAGAAACAATCGACAGGGGTACTCCATGAAGTCTCACAGCTTCATCAATATATAGTCTTTCTAGACGTTCAAGTGGTAGATCTTCTCTTATAGCAATAAAATGTGCTAACTTGGTAAGATGACCGACAATGACCCATATTGCATTGTTCCTTCTAGGAGTCTTTGGTAGTCCCATGCCAAATCCCATCATGATATTATCCCATTTCCACTCAGGTATGGGAAGAGGTTGCAATACTCCCCTAGGATGTTGCCTTCCAGCTTTCACTTATTGACAAACTATACATCTTGACACAAAATCAGCAATCTCCCTCTTCATGTTGTTCCACCAGAAACGTTCCTTCAAATCTCTATAAATCTTAGTGCTACCAGGGTGTATAGAGAAATTGGAACTATAAGAATCATACAACAATTCCCTTTTTAGATCAGGTATATCGGGAACACAAGGTCTCTTCCCAAATTTCAAAATTCCTTCTTCATATACAAAGTCACTCAATCTCCCATCATTCACAACTTTAATCTTATTTTGAAACTCCTCATCATCATCCTGAGAACTTTTTATCCTTTTAAGTAAAGATGGTTTGGAAACCATTTGAAAAATAATTGATGTATCACCTTCCATGGTTATTCCCATATCTATCTTTACTAGATCCATGAAAATAGGATCCCTTTCAACTCTCATCTTGTTCAAAACTCCATGATCCTTTCTTCTCAAAGCATCTGCCACCTTATTTTCCTTCCTCGAGTGGTAGTGTATCGTGAAATCATAATCCTTGAGCAGTTCAAGACATATCCATTTCCTCACGTTGAGTTATTTCTGTGATAAAATATACTTCAAACTCTTGTGATCAGTATAAATCTCACATTTTCACCATATAGATAATGTCTCCATAACTCAAGATCATGAGTAGGATAGTTTTTCCCGTGAATGTTTAGCTGTCGTGATGCATAAGCAATAACCCTATCATTTTTCATAAGGACACAACCAATTCCTTTCTTTGAAGCATCACTATAAATAAAAAACCCGTCATTCCCTGATGGTAGAGTCAATATAAGAGCCTTAACTAATCTTCTATTCAGTTCTTCGAAACATTCTTCACAATCTTTTGTCCAAACAAATTTAACCCCTTTACGTGTGAGCTTCGTTAGCGGGTTAGACAGTCGGGCAAAATTATTTACGGAATGCCGATAATAACCTACTAAGCCAATAAAACTGTGTACCTTAGTTATTTTTGTTGGAGTGGGCCAATATTGGATTGCCTTTGTATTTACAGGATCAACTAGGATTCCATATAATTCATGTCTTCTAAGAGTCTTCAAGATAATGCGCAAGTAATTTTAATGATCTTCGTAGATTTTGGATTATACCAAGATATCATCAATAAATACCACTAGAAAATCATAGAGATATTCCTTGAAAACTCTGTTCATTAGATCCATGAAGACAGAGGGTGCATTAGTCAATCCAAAAGGCATTACAATAAACTCGTAATGCCTATACCTGGTCCGAAATGCTGTTTTTGAAATGTCCACCTTCTTCACACTCAACTGATGATATCCAAATCGAAGTTCAATCATTGAAAAGTATTGAGCTCCATGCTGTTGGTCAAATAAATCATCAATTAGATGTAGGGGACACTTATTCTTTATTGTAATAGCATTGATTCCCCAGTAATCATTGCAAAGCCTCAAGGATCCATCTTTCTACTTGACAAAGAGAACTGGGGCTCCCCATGGAGAAACACTAGGCTAAATAAATCCTTTTTCACTCAAATCCTCTAGCTTTTTATTTAGCTCCACTAATTCCACAGTGGAAATTCTATAAGGGGTCTTTGATATGAGCCTTGAACTAGGAATTAAATCAATATAAAACTCAATTTCTCGTTCGGGAGGATGTCCAAGTAAATCTTATAGAAACACATCAACATATTCTCTAACAATAGGTACATCCTATATTTGAACATTACTTTCCTCACCCACAGTTATTTCATTCTCTTCCTCCCCAATAATTGAATTTAGTTGAGCTACTGGGGTGGATCAAGATAAGAATCAGGTGGTGATGATTCTGCTCTAAAGATAAGGTGTTATTTATCATTGTCATCAAAAATCATAACCTCCTTCTTCTTACAATAAATTTTTTCATCATGATCAGAAAGACAATACATACCAAGGATTATAACAAATTCAATCATGGGTATGATGATGAGATCAACAGATAAAGAACATTTGTATGCCCTAATGGGAACTGATTCACAAAACATTATAGGAATGATACTTCCCTTAGGAGTTTTGAATGACAACTCCCTTATTAAATGAAATTGAAAATATCTAATTTTCTTAGAAAACTGGGAAGATATGAAATAATGCGATGATCCAGAATCAAATAAATCATTGGATAAACTTGAGGAAACAATTAAAGTACCTGCCACCACGTCATTAGGAACTTCAACCTCAACAGTTGTGATCACATAAGCTTGTCCCAGATCCCTTGGCCTTTTCTGTTGCATATTTCCTTGACGTTTTGGACAATCATTAGCATAGTGTCCCATCTCCCGACAACTATAGCATTGAACATCACTGGCTTCCTTCTTCCCTTTACAATCACCAGCAATTAGGCCTTTCTGACCACATTTGTAACATACTCCTTTTCCTTTTAAGCATGCACCAGGGTGTTTATTTCCCCAATTTTCACATGGTGGAAATTCGACTCTTCCCTTATTCACCATTTCCTTATTTCCTTTACCAGGGGTTTCAGTAGCCCTCTTCTTTTCTTGCTATCCATAAAAAGTTATAAGACATAGAGAATTATTTTTCTGTCATGATGTAACATGAAACTATATCCTCATGTGATGAAAAACTTTGGGAGACTAGTGCCCGCTGGATGAATGGATTTAGGCCATCAAAGAATCAATCAATTTTTCTCCTTGGATTTCGTATGTAGTCCACAACATGTCTTTCCAGCCTTGTAAAGTTGGCTTCATACTTGGCAACATTTTTATCCTCCTTTTTCCTCATATTCAAGAATTTCCCCTCCATATCTTCTCTTTGTTCTCGAGGGAAATATTTTTCTAAGAAGATTTCCTTAAAATCCCTTCATTCCATCTCTTCTATTTCTTACTCCTTATTGGTGTTTTGGATTAATGACCACCACCAATCCGCATCTCCTGATATATGATATAACACCATGACAACCTTCTCTCTTTCATTACATTCCAAAGCGAGAAATATCTTCTCAAGGGAACATATCCACTGCTCTGCTATAAACGGGTTCATTGTCCCATTGAATGATGGAGGTTATTGTTTCATAAAATGATCTAGCATGGATCCTACACTTGGTGGATCCAGATGCTCCATAAGGGTAAGGTTATTATTTATAACCTGAGTAAGTTGTCCTAGTATTGTTATGAGTTGCTCAGCACCAGTCAGAGAACCAGAGACAACATCATTATCTTGCGTAGGAGGAAAATCCCTACAGGGAACACGTGCATTCGTGCGATTTACATTCCTTCCACTAGGCACCATATCTAGATAATGTCATACACTAGATTAGGTTATGAATCTTAATGTATAATCTTAACATAAAAAAACTCAGAAAAATTGAGATCCTACACATGGATAATCCTATATTCACAAATATGGTTTCTTTGAGGAATATTTTACATTTAACTCATTTATAATGGATAGTAAAGAAAATTTGAATTATCCTAAGCATATTCCCCGGGAGTGTCATAACCAAGAGTGCAGCAAGCCCTATTGCCGTGCACCAGTTCCCATTCGAGTCTAGCTCAAAGCGGTGTTTTTGGGTTTTACCCCTAGATACATATGTGCCAAATCCACCTCTACCTGCTCGTATCCAGATAGGGATGTATTGCTTGAGTGATCCACATAATCTATTCCTTACCAAAATACCAGGACGTTCTTATATGTTTATCATCAAATACTAACTTAGGGACTCTTTCCTAATTCTATGTTTTCTAAATCTAGTATCCAAGTATTCTACTAAAATTTTTCTGATACCAACTGTAAGGACCCGACCCCAGTTGCCCATAGCCGGTGCCTTATTTGATTATGTTGGAATAAAAACAATGAATATGAATCTCAAAAGACCGAGTAGTTTAGTATTATTGGAAACAAGTTACATACATAAGTTTATCATTACAACATGAAGGAAAATCAAAAACACTATTTTATTCCACTAGAAACATCACGTCTCCTAGATTATGCTTGCAAGTCATTCATAAATTACTTCTTCATATCGTGAGAAAATGAAACATAAGAAAGGGGTGAGATCAAATGATCAGTACGAGTAAGAAATACAACGGAAGATAATATAAACATTAGACATGGTGAATAATTGAAAACACATGCCTTTAATAATAAAAATGAACACATTTTGGCAGGAAAATGAGCTGAGTAAATAATTCCATAATAAAACATAATCATGGGTATTATACTAGTCGAATAACCACATGGTCTTTCAATTACTAGCTTCATAATGAGGGAAGTGCATATGCCGGATATTCTGAATCATTTTTTCATGGCCTCAGCCAAGACATCTAGTGATTAAAGCCTCGGCCAAAATCCAAATCACTTTGGGAAAGGCCTCGACCAATTCCATGTCTATTTGTAACATGAGACCTACCGATGCATCGAGAGGCTATAGAGAGCCCCACCCGTCACATAATAATTCTAATTCATTCCTCATATGAGAGGGCATAAACATAAACAACAAATACATTCATATTGAAACTATCATATTAAATGTAACTATCTTTCCCCAATCATAAAACACTAACCATTCAGAAATAATATGGTGGATGGTTTTAGGATAGATCATCCACAATAGAGTTAGTCATAAACCATTAAATTAAAAGTGGTAAATGACTTCATAAATGATTAAACCCAATAATACCATGGAGTCAACAACAATGTTTAATTAGATGAAAACACCCTTATAAAACCATTAAGCAATTCTGGTGATAAATACTCTTTTACTTTGAAAAGAAGAGTTATTTTGGAAAAATCTTTGTATAAAACCAGAAGAAATGTAAGATAGTATTTTTATAATAAAATGATTGATTTTATAAAGATAATGGTTTCCAAAAATAGATTATAGAGTGCCCTTGAAAATAGGTAAGAATTTGAGAAATTCCCTTGAATCGGGCTTGTATTTTGGAAACAATTTTGAAAGTTCCTTTTAAAATGTGTAAATATCCATAAAATAAGGAAGGGTTCTGGTTTTTACACATATATATGAAACTCAGACAGAATATATGATGAGTAAATAACAATACATAATAATTTCATTGAGGTAATTAGACAATGAAAGTATCTCGAATGAAAATGGAAGTTCGGGTGGAAAAACCCTTACCTTAACTCCAAACGTGTTCTGATATTGTAATTAAGCTCTTGGAATATGAAATTATGCTTATTAATAACTTATTTCATAACCTAGTATACATGTATTTAGTTTACCATAATTCTGGTTAGTTCATTTATGTCTTTGTTGACAAGTTATTGTATTGAATTTTGCCTTTCTGGAGTGTTCGTTTCCTTTATGTTCATATTCGGTTCACTTGCTTTTAAGTAATGAAGTGGAATGGATGTAAATATACAGAATTGAAATTAAATATTATTTATGAACATTCATAATTTTTAATGTCCATTTCTATCATTTGGTTACATGGAATGAGGATGAATCATTAGGTGACCACCACTTCGATTATTCGGCAATATTTTGAATATTATGAAATAGTTTTGTCATATAACTTTATTATATGTACATATTCTGGTTCCTGAATATTAATTAGGTTATAAAACATATATTATAGTCTGGTTCAACCATTTATATGGTTTCATGACCAGTAATGAAGAATAAATTTAATAACGAAACTTTGTGGTCCACGAAGGTTATAAATATGAACCTCTTGGACGTCGATTTCATTTATAAAATTAAAGTGAGGGAGTAAGAATATTTATGATGGTTCTTCCATTAACATGATATAAATCCAGTATATAGATTCCATTGGGGTTATCATGATCATTTGGATAGAGGAGTTGAGGAGTGGATAGCAAAAGAAGATAAATTGAAATGAAACAAAATGAAAAAGAAGGGTGCTTTACCTCTTGAAATAACCTCCTTGAGAAACTCCTTAAGGGAAGGGGTTTTGGTCTTTTGGAAAGACTAAGAGCTTCCTGGTCATGGGGAGTGACTAGGGAAGGGTAATTGTGCAGAAATATAAGGAGATTCAAGGCTTAGAGGTGTGAAGAGAAGAGGTGGGGGGGTTATAGTGGAGGAGAGGAGTAATTTTTGAATATTTAATTCATTATCTTATTATTTACCTAGAGACAAACAATATTATTGTTTTATGTGACCCCTAATAGTAATAATGTCATGTGAGTTCGAAACAAGTGGTCTTACATCATCCTTGCATCACCTATGATGCAGTAAATCAAGTATTTATCATTTATCGTATTTTATCGTATTTTACTATTCATAAAAAATTCAATAATTTCAGAAAAATCCCAAAAATTCACCCCTACCATTTTTCAACATGTAGAATTAAAAAGTGAATTCCATTTTTAAAAAATAATTTTCTAAATATTATTAATTTAAATTTTAAACAAAAGTATATTTAATTAAAAAATTAACAGTTCTAATTCTACAACTACTTCTTTATCACAATGAAAAATTAACCAAGATGTTATTATCTTCTAGCCTTAAAAAAATAAAATAATATTAAAATTTACTATTCATTAGGGTCATATTACTATTCATATTACTATTCATAAGGGTATGTTACTATTCACCAAAAATAAAGTTTGTTCTATCAGACTCCAAATGACTTACTGAACACAACTCTAGATGACCACTTCTTGAAATTCAAAACATAGAGGAGACAAAGTTGTGTTTAATGGTTAGATTATAAAATTGCATTCTATATTTATTTTCAAAACCTTGGGGTGTTAGATTCTCCCCTCCTTACAAAAATTTCATCCTCAAAATTCACAGAATATTACCTAAAAAGATTTGGGTATGTCTTTAACATAAGCTCCTCAGGCTCCCATGTTGCTTCCCCCATCTTATGGTTCCTCCATAGAACCTTCACCTGACGAGTCGTCCGATTTCTCAATACTTTCTCTCTACTATCAAGAATCTTGATAGGCTCTTAACAGTAAGATAGATCGGGCTTAAGTTCCACTTCTTCATAAGTGTGTACATGTGTTGGTTCTGGCATGTACTTTCTTAACATTGACACGTGGAACACATTGTGAACCTTGGAGAGACTTAGCGGCATTTCCAAACGGTAAGCTACAACTCCAATTCGGTCTAGAATTTCAAATGGTCTGATATACAATGGACTTAACTTTCCCTTCTTACTGAATCGTATAATACCCTTCCATGGAGATACCTTTAAGAAAACATGATCATATTCTTGAAACTCCAAATCCTTCTTTCGGTTATCTGCATAGCTCTTTTGCCTACTTTGAGCTATTTTGATATGGTTCTGGATAATCTTCACCTTTTCCATTGTTTCTTCAACAAGTTCTGGGCCCACGAGCTTTATTTCACCAACATCATCCAAGCAAGTTGGTGTACGACATCACCTCCCATATAATGCTTCATAGGGTGCCATTTGAATACTTGAATGAAAGCTATTGTTATAGGAAAATTCTACGAGAGGTAAATATTGATCCCACATGCCTTGAAAATCAAGTGAACAAGACCTCAACATGTCTTCCAATGTTTGAATAGTCCGTTCTGATGGTCCATCAATTTGTGGGTGGTAGGCAGTGCTTAAATGAAGATAAGTATCTAGGGACTTCTGAATACTTTTCCATAATATTGATGTAAAACATTGATCACGATCAGAAACAATCGATAGTGGTACTCCATGAAGTCTCACAACTTCATTAATATATAGTCTTGCTAGACGTTCAAGCCGTAGATCTTCTCTTATAGTAAGAAAATGTGCTGACTTGGTAAGATGATCGACAAAGACCCATATTGCATTGTTCCTTCTAGGAGTCTATGGTAGTCCCATGGAAAAGTCCATCATGATATTATCCCATTTCCACTAAGGTATGGGAAGAGGTTTCAATACTCCTCCAGGCTGTTTCCTTCCAGCTTTCACTTGTTGACAAACTATACATCTTGACACAAAATCAGCAATCTCCCTCTTCATGTTGTCCCACCAAAAATGTTCCTTCAAATCTCTATACATCTTAGTGTTACCAGGGTGTATAGAGAAATTGGAACTATGATCATCATCCAACAATTCCCTTTTTATATCAGGTATATCGGGAACACAAAGTCTCTTCCCAAATTTCAAAATTCCATCATCATATACAACATCACTCAATATCCCATCATTCACAACTTTAATCATCTTTTGAAACTCCTCATCATCAGCCTGAGAACTTTTTGTCCTTTCTAGTAAAGATGGTTTAGAAACCATTTGAAAAATAATTGATTTCTCACCTTCCATGGTTATTCCCATATCCATATTTACTAGATCCATGAAAATAAGATCTCTTTCAACTCTCATCTTGTTCAAAACTCCATGATCCTTTCTGCTCAAAGAATCTGCCACCTTATTTTCCTTCCCCATGTGGTAGTGTATCGTGCAATCATAATCCTTGAGTAGTTCAAGCCATATACTTTGCCTCGTGTTGAGTTCTTTTTGTGAGAAAATATACTTCAAACTCTTGTGATCAGTATAAATCTCACATTTTTCACCATAGAGATAATGTATCTATATATTCAAAGAAAAGAATACAGCAGATAACTCAAGATCGTGAGTAGGATAGTTTTTCTCATGAATTTTTAGTTGTCGTGGTGCATAAGCAATAACCCTATCATTTTTCATAAGGACACAACCAAGTCCTTCCTTTGAAGCATCACTATAAATAACAAAACCATCATTCCCTGATGGTAGAGTCAATATAAGAGCCTTGACTAATCTTTCATTTGGTTCTTCGAAACATTCTTCCCAATCTTTTGTCCAAACAAATTTAACCCCTTTACGTGTGAGCTTCGTTAGCGGTTTAGCCAGTCGGTCAAAATTCTGTACGAAACACCGATAATAACCTTCTAAGACAATAAACCCGCATACCTCAGTTATGTTTGTTGGCATGGGCCAATCTTGGATTGACTTTGTCTTTGCAGGAAAAATTAGGATTCCATCCTAAGAAACAATATGGACAAGAAAATAAATCTCTTGAAGCCAGAATTCACACATGCTAAAATTCCCATATAATTCATGTCTTCTAAGATTCTTCAAGATAATGCGCAAATGATTTTAATGATCTTCATAGATTTTGGAGTATAACAAGATATCATCAATAAATAACACTAAAAAATCATCTAGATATTCCTTTAAAACTCTGTTCATTATATCCATGAAGACAGAGGGTGCATTAGTCAATCCAAAAGGCATTATAGTAAACTCATAATGCCCATACCTGGTCTAAAATGCTGTTTCTGGAATGTCCTCCTTCTTCACACTCAACTGATGATATCCAGATCAAATGTCAATCTTTGAAAAGTATTGAGCTCCATGTAGTTGGTCAAATAAATCACCAATTAGAGGTAGGGGATACTTATTCTTTATTGTAATAACATTGATTCCCCTGTAATCAATGCCAAGCCTCATGGATACATCTTTCTACCTGACAAAGAGAACTGGGGCTCCCCATGGAGAAACACTAGGTCGAATAAATCCTTTCTCACTAACATCCCCTAGCTATTTCTTTAGCTCCACTAATTCCAAAGTGGCCATTCTATAAGGGGTCTTCGATATGGGCCTTGAACTAGGTATTAAATCAATAGAAAACTCGATTTCTCGTTCTGGAGGATGTCTAGGTAAATCTTCTGGAAACACATCAACATATTCTGTCACAATAGGTACATCCTCTATTTGAACATTCATTTACTCACACACAGTTATTTCATTCCCATCCTCTCCAATAATTTAATTTAGTTGAGCTACTGGGTTGGATCTATATAAGAATCAGGTGGTGATGATTTTTCTCTAAAGATAAGGTGTTCTTTATCATCGTCATCAAAAATCGTAACCTCTTTCTTCTTATAATAAATTTTTGCATCATGATCCGAAAGCCAATACATACTAAGGATTATATCAAATTAAATCATGGGTATGACAATGAGATCAGTAGATAAAGA
Organism: Viscum album; assembly: GCA_963277665.1. Taxonomy (NCBI): domain Eukaryota; kingdom Viridiplantae; phylum Streptophyta; class Magnoliopsida; order Santalales; family Viscaceae; genus Viscum; species Viscum album. The sequence continues at coordinate 997,509,060 of OY728138.1, read as the reverse complement.
ACATTTGTATGCCCTAATGGGAACTAATTCACAGAACTTTGTATCAATGATACTTCCCTTAGGAGTTTTTACTGACAACTCCCTTGTTAAATCAAATTGGAAATATCTAATTTTCTTAGAAAACTGGGAAGATATGAAATAATGAAATGATCCAGAATCAAATAAATCATTGTATAAACTTGAGGAAACAATTAAATTACCTTCCACCACGTCATTAGGAACTTCAACCTCAGCAGTTGTGATCGCATAAGCTTGTCCCAGATCCCTTGTCCTTTTCTGTTGCATATTTCCTTGACGTTTTGGACAATCATTAGAATAGTGTCCCATCTCCTAAAAACTATATCATTGAACATCACTGGCTTCCTTCTTCCCTTTGCAATCACCAGCAAGAGGGCCTTTCTGACCACATTTGTAACATACTCCTTTTCCTATTAAGCATGCACCAGGGTGTTTCTTTCCACAATTGTCACATGGTGGAAACTCGACTTTTCCCTTCTTCCTCGTTTCCTTATTTCCTTTACCAGGGTTTTCAGCAGCCCTCTTATTTTCTTTATTTCCCTTAAAGTCATAAGATTTAGAGAATTATTTTTCTTTATTTATGGCATACGAAACTGTATCCTCAAATGATGAAAAACATTGGGAGACCAGTGCCCGCCAGAGGAATGGATTTAGGCCATCAAAGAATCGATCGATTTTGCTATTTGGATTTTGTATGTAGTCCACAACATTTCTTTCTAGCCTTGTAAAGTTGGGTTAATACTTGGCAACATTTTCATCCTCCTTTTTCCTTATATTCAAGAATTTCCTCTCCATATCTACTCTTTGTTCTCGAGGGAAATATTTTTCTAACAAGATTTCCTTAAAATCCATCCATTCCATCTCTTCTATTTCTTCCTCATCCTTTGTGTTTTGGATTAATGACCACCAATGATCCGCATCTCCCGATAGACGATATACCACCATGACAACCTTCTCTCTTTCATTACATTCCAAAGTGAGAAATATCTTCTCAAGGTAACATATCCACTGCTTTGCTACAAACGGGTTCGTAGTCCCGTTGAAAGATGGAGGATGTTGTCACATAAAGCGATCTAGCATGCCTCCTCCACATGGTGGATACAGATGCTCCATACGGGTAAGGTTATTATTCATAACTTGAGTAAGTTGTCCCAGTATAGTTATGAGTTGCTCAGCACCAGTCACAGCACCAGAGCCAACATCATTATCTTGCGTCAGAGGAAAATCCCTATAGGGCACACGTGCATTCGTGCGATTTCCATTCCTTCCACTAGGCGCCATATCTAGATAATGGTGTACACTAGATTAGGTTATGAATCATAATGTATAATCTTAACTTAAAAATACTCAGAAAAATTGAGATCCTACACATGGATAATCACATATTCACAAATATGGTTTCTTTGAGGAATATTTTACATTTAACTCGTTCATAATGGCTTGTAAATAAAATATGAATTATCCTAATCATATCCCTCAGGAGTTTTGTAACCAAGAGTGAAGAAAGTCCCATTGTCGTGCACCAGTTCTCATTCGAGTCTAGCTCAAAGTGGTGTTTTCAGGTTTTACCCCTAGATACATCTGTGCCAGAGCCGCCTCTACCTACTCGTATCCGGACAGGGATGTATTTCTTGAATGATTCATATAATCTATTCCTTACCAAAATACCAGGACGTTCTTGTATGTCTATACTCAAAGACAAACTTAGGGACACTTCCCTAATTCTATTTTTTCTAAATCTAGTTTCCAAGTATTCTACTAAACTTCCTCTGATACCAACTGTAAGGACCCGACCCTAGTTTCCCTGAGCCGGTGCCTTATTTGATTATGTTGGCATACATACAAGGAATACGAATCTCGAAAGACCGATTAGTTTAGTGTTATTGGAAATAAGTTACATACATAAGTTTATCATTACAACTGGAAGGGAAATCAAAAACACTATTTTATTCCACTAGAAACATCATGTCTCCTAGATTATTCATGTAAGTCATTCATAAATTACTTCTTCATATCCTGAGAAAATGAAACATAAGAAAGGGGTGAGCTCAAATGCTCAGTAAGAGTAAGTAATACAGAGGAAGATAATATAAACATTAGGCATGGTGAATAATTGAAAACACATGCCTTTAATAATAAACATGAATACATTATGGCAGGAAAATGAGCTGAGTAAATAATTCCATAATAAAATATAATCATGGGTATTCTACTAGTCAAATAACCACATGATCTTTCAATTACTAGCTTCATAATGAGGGAAGTTCATATGTCGGACATTCTGAATCATTTTGTCATGGCCTCGGCCAAGACATCTAGTGATTAAGGTCTTGGCCAAAATCCGTATCACTTTGGGAAAGGCCTCGACCAATTCCATGTCTATTTGTCTCATGAGACCTACCGATGTATCGAGGGGCTATAGTCGGCCCCAACCGTAAAATAAAAAGTCCAACGCCTTCCTCAAATTAGTGGGGATAAACATAAACAACAAATACATTCAAATTGAAACTTTCATATAAAATGTAACTATCTTTCCCCAATCATAAAACACTAACCATTCGGAAATAATATGGTGAATGGTTTTAGGGTAGATCATACACAATAGGGTTAGTAATTAAATATTAAATAAAAAATGGTATATGAATTCATAAATGATTAAACCCAATAATACCATGGATTCAACAAGAGTGTTTAATTAGATGAAAACACCCTTATAAAATCTATTAAGCAATTCTGGAGATAAATAATCTTTTACTTTGAAAAGAAGAGTTATTTTGGAAAAATATTTGTATAAAACATGAAGTGAAGTAAGATAGTATTTTTATAATAAAATGAGTGATTTTATAATGATAATGGTTTCCAAAAACAGATTATAGAGTGCCCTTGAAAATAGGTAAGAATTTGAGAGATTCCCTTGAATCGGGCTTGTATTTTTGAAACAATTTTGAAAGTTCTTTTTAAAACGTGTAACTATCCATAAAATAAGGAAGGGTTATGGTTTTTACACATATATATGATACTAAAACAGAATATATGATTAGTAAATAACAATACATAATAATTTCACTGAGGTAATTAGACAATAAAAGTATCCCGAATGAAAATGGAAGTTCGGGTGGAAAAACCCTTACCTTATCTCCAAACGTGTTCCGCTCTTGTACTTAAGCTCATGGAATATGAAATTATACTTGTTAATAAATTATTTCAGAACCTATTATACATGTATTTAGTTTACCATAATTCTGGTTAGTTTATTTATGTCTTCATTGACAAGTTATTGTATTGAATTTCATCGTTCTGGAGTGTTCGTTTCCTTTATATTCATATTCGGTTCAATTGCTTTTAAGTAATGAAATGGAACGGATGTAAATCTACAGAATTGAAATTAAATATTATTTATGAACATCCAGAATTGTTAATTTCCATTTATATCATTTGGTTACATGGAATGAGGATGAATCATTAGATGAGCACCACTTTGATTATTCGGCGGTATTTAGAATATTATGAACTAGTTTTGTCATAGAAATTAATTATATGTACATATTCTGGTTCCTGAATATTAATTAGGTTATAAAACATATATTATAGTATGTTTCAACCATTTATATGGTTTCATGACCATTAATGAATAAGAAATTGAAGAACGAAACTTCGTCGTCCACGAAGGTTATAAATCAAAACCTCTTGGACGTCGATTTCATTTACAAAAATAAAAGGGAGAGAGTAAGAATATTTATGATGGTTCTTCCATTAACATGATATAAATACATTATATAGATTCTAATGGATTTATAATGATCATTTGGATAGAGGAGGTGATGAGAGGATAGCAAAAGAAGATAAATTGAAATGAAACCAAATGAAAAAGAAGGGTGCTTTACCTCTTGAAATAACCTCTTTGAGAAACTCCTTAAGGAAAGGGGTTTTGGTTTTTTGGCAAGACTAAGAGATTCCTGATCGTGGGGAGTGACTATGGAAGGGTAATTGGGCCGAACTTTGAGGAGCTTCAAGGCTTAGAGGTGTGGAGAGAAGAGGTAGTGGTGAGGGGTTTTTATAGTGGAGGAGAGGAGTAATTTTTGAATATTTAATTCATTATTTTATTATTTCCATCAAGAAAACCAATAGTATTGTTTCATGTGACCCATAATAGTAATAATGTCATGTGAGTTCGAACCAAGTGGGCTTACATCAATCTTGCATCGCCTATGATGTAGTAAATCAAGTATTTAGCATTTATCGTATTTTATCACATTTTACTATTCATCAAATATTCAAGAATTTCAGAAAAATCCCAAAAATCCACCCCTACCATTTTTCAACATGTAGAATTCAAAAGTGAAGTCCATTTTAGAAAAATAATTTTCTAAATATTATTTATTTATCTTTTAAATAAAATCATACTTAATTCAAAAATTAACAGTTCTAATTCTACAACTACTTCTTTATCACAATGAAAAATTAACCAAGATGTTATTATCATATAGCCTTAAAAAAATAAAATAAAAATAAATTTTAATATTAATTAGGGCCATATTAATATTCATAAGGGTATGTTACTATTCACCAAAAATCAAGTTTGTTCTATCAGACTCCAAATGACTTACTGAACACAACTCTAGATGACCACTTCTTGAAATTCAAAACATAGAAGAGACAAAGTTGTGTTTAATGGTTAAATTATAAAATTTCATTCTATATTTATTTTCAAAACCTTGGGGTGTTATACTTAAGGTAAGATAATTTCATCTCACTTTTTATTTTCGTGTGACACTACCATATTCAACACTTGATTATTTAGTGTGGTTTATATAATACCCTATAAAATTTTATATCATTAATTTAATTTATTTAATGATATTAATTGATTTATTTTATGTTATTCTTTCAATGGAATCTTGATTCTAATGTTACTCAAGTATAAAGGTTTTTTATCTCACTTTTATTTATGTGAGACTTATACATTATTCACCACATATTTATTTTTTGTGGTTTATATAATTCCCATGAATTTATTCTATTATTAATTTAATTAAACTTATGGGTATTTAAATATATATTTTATGATATTTCTTTCATGAGGTTTATGGTTTAAAAGTTACCAAATCAGAAAAGTAATTTTTTCTTAATTTGCCTTATTTGAGACACATGCCATGGTATGCACCTATTTTTTATGGGGTGTATATAAATACCATTGAATTTTTATATAATTAATATACTTATTTTAAGGATATTTAAATATTCAATTTAATTTTATTCTTTCATGGGTTTTATGACTTAAAGTTACCAAATCGGTAACCGTTTATTCCTACAATCTCACAGTTTATAGGGATTATTAATGATAATGATTCTTTTAATGAAATAATATAATCCATATCCCAATAAAACTCATGAGTTTTATTATCCTTTTTTATCCATTATATATTCATGTATTATTACCATTTAAACTCTTTAGTACTTAATAAAATTAAGAAAATGTTTTTATGATAATCTGACTTTATTTCTCATTTCAGTCGAAAATCCATGTTCTTTCAAAACCATGTTTTCTAAAAATGTTTTGAAAATTGTTCTTATATTATTTTATGATGTTTAAAATAAATTCTTACCCATGTTTTTTTAGAAAATGGTATTAAAATTAATATTCTTTTCATTTTTTAATCAAGGAACGTTTTTGAACTTGTAAGGTGAAAAAGGAATGTTTGGAATATACAAACTTGACCACCATCATGACCATAATTTCATTAGATTTTCCTTTGTATGTTTACAAGGTTATTTTTTAAATATTTGTTTTAATTTTTTTTTGAATTTAAAGAGGTTTTCAAAGAAAAAGTATTTCAAAATATTTTAAGCTTTCTTTATAGGTTTTCAAATCTATTTTAAAAGAAAAAGGTATTCAAAATCCTTTATGTTTTAAAAGAAATTTCACAGAGGAAATGATATTTTCATCAAAAAATATTTTAAATGAAATTTTAAATATTTATTTACAAGAAAATGATTTTGAAATGGTTTTTCAAAAAGGATTTTCAAAGAAAGGGTATTTTCCTTAATAAATGTTTCATGTGATATTTCAAAATCCATATCTATGTAATATGAAATAGTTTGTCATAGTTCATGATTTAATAGGGATATGTTACATAAACACCATTCATATTCTTTCTTGAATGGTTTATATTTTTATGGAATGATATTTATGACACCCGTTTCTCTTACCCTGGTTATATACTCTTGAATCCCACATATTTTCATGGGTTATTCTTTTTTTGAAATGATTTTGAGACCTATATATTTTCCATAGGTAATGATATGATGAAATTTTTATGATACCCATTTCATTTCAGGGGTTATGATATGATTTTTATGAGATCGGTCTCTTTTTATGGATCATGATATGCTGCAAGTTTTATTATATTGTGGAACATGTATGCATAATCTTATTATATAATCCATGAAAATATGAGTAAAATGGGAAATATTTATATCTCTTGAGATAATGATGGAAAAAAAGTCAAAAAACTTGATCCTAAATGGGAAATAGGTGGTTCTTAATCCACTATGGGAATATGGGGAAACTTGACCCATTATGGGAATATGGGGAAACCCAATCCACTATGTGAATATGGGGAAACCAAACCCCATATAAGGAAAGGATAGTTAATTGGGATGTTGGTGTGTCATTCCCAGTAGGTTTTTCCCTTATGAAGTTCCCTGATAAGTTTTTTTTCAATAAGCCTCGACTTATAGGGAATGATGTTTCATGTTTAGGTGCCTTCCATGAATTCCATGTCTTATGAATTGATATTCTCAAATGGTTCATGTTTTTTATTATCTTATGATTCATATATTATGAATTTCCAATCATTATTTCATGTCTTATGATTATGATCTTTATATGAAGGTTATTACCTTTAAATGTTATGAACATGTTATCATACCCTTAGGTTCATGTTATGCTTACGTATTTACTTTATTTACCCTTACAGATCATTAGAACTAACCTATTTCTTATGTTTCCTTTCCCCAAGTTATAATGAATGGTTTTAAGTAGGATTATTTAAGGGTAAGATCTTAAATGGACATGTTTTAGTGATTTCACCAAACTAGAATAATGTGTTCCATGTTTCCAAAGACACTAAACTATTATGGTCCTCAGGAATGTATTTTTTTAATGTGATGAATATTAATATAAAATTATGTAATATCCATGTATATTAAACCTAGTTCACTATAAACATATAACCTTTGACTTCAAGTATTTATATACTTTCTTATTCCAAGTTCGATCAAAGGGAAAGTGCCACTTGGAGGCATTGTATGTTCTTGATCCTTTGGACCATAATTTGGTGATGGTGTCTAGTGGAGTGGTTATATACCTATTACATAGGGTTTATGTGAATTTTTTCTATTTTATGATGAAGTTTCCTTTAGAATATTTATCTATCTAATTTTTGTTTTGTTATACTTGTTTTTTATAGTACTTTCTACTTTTGAGTGTTTAATATACTAACTTGTATATTTTTTCTTCCACTATTTTGTGGTAAATTCATTAGCTATTTGTTTATTTATGGTTCCAAGTGCTAGTATCCAACCCATGGGGATCAAGAACAACCTTTATTCCATGTTAGATATTGGTCATGTATCAGGGTACTAGGGTGTCTGGGATGGTTCATGACACAAATTAACTTAAGGACTCGTGTACTTTAAAAATAAATTTCTCATAAAAAAGTAAAGTCACTTTTATTTCTAATGTGACCACCATATAGTAAACCATGCCTCCAATGTTAATGAAATATGGTTTTACTTACATAAACATTGAAATTATAAATAAAAAAGTGTTCAAAGACTTATGTGATCTTGGATCTAGTATTAACCTCATTTCATATGTTGTGTATTGTTAGTTAGGGATTTAGGAGCTCCAACCCATATCTATCACTCTCCAACTCAATAATCCTAGTATTTGGGTACTTAAGGGAATATTAAAGGATGTTTTGAAAAAAGTTAAAATTTAATTTAACCTATCAAATTCATTTTCCTTAAAAATCATCCAAGATTAGGTCGTATGGTGTAAATGCCTATCATTATTTTTCATCCCTTCCTAGAAACAATAAACTCAGTCATCGGAGTTAGGAATTAAAATATGATAATAAAATTCATAAAAACGATCCTTGATCCCAACAACTATAATATGATTTATAAAATTCGTGATGATGATGAGATTAATGTAGTGAATTAGTTGGGGAATTTTGAAAGTGGAACTAATGAACATCAAGGAAATTTTGAAAGATGTTTAAGTCAAGAGGATATTGACTTCCTCTATTCACATAAGGTAAATAGATATTCATGTATTTCATCTCATGAAGATATCTATATTGATGAAATTTTGGGACTACCAATCTCCGAACCCTTTGGATAAATCATAATCTTCAGTTTAAACTCATTCCTTGCGCTGAAATGTAATTTTTGGAGACTATAATATCACTTCTAATGGAATAAATCAAACCTGATTCTGATTAAAAATATACCTTATGTGATTTTAACCATTATTGACTTGATATCAAGGTTCTACCTTCCTCAAATATCTATAAATTCTTATGAAATAACAAAACCCTTCATGTTGTCACTTGTTTTCCCTTGAATCCAACAAATAGAAAATTCTTATTGATGTCTTAAGAGAGTATAAGAAATTATTTTTGTATATTCTTTATGATATTATTGGAATTATCCCACTAACTAAGATGCATAATATCATTCTTGAATCAAATTATAAACTTTACACATTCCCCAATGGAAAACAATCCTTATATAATGGAAGTGGGGCAAAATGAAATCCTTAAATTCTTGAAAGTAGGTATTATCCACTCTATTTTTGAGAATGACTGGGTTAGACCAATTCATGTGGTTTATAATAACTATATAATTTCTGTGTTATATAATGAGGATAAAGAACTATTTCTTACAAGTGCGAGAAGTGGATAGAGAGACTGAATATATTATAGCAAGATGAACTCATGCACGAAGAAAGAGTATTTTATTTACCCTTTATTGATAACTTATGTGAGTGATTAACGATATTTGAGTTTGACCTACTTTCTTGATGGGTATTCAGGGTATAATCAAATGGAGGTTTCCTTATAAGAGAAATAAAAAATATCCTTCACTTATATTTTTGGAATACATACCTTAAAACACATTCCATTTGGGTTGTGCAAGGAACTTCATACCTTTTAGCGGTGCGTGGAGGACATTTTTACTTATATGGAAGGGGAGTGTCTAGAAGTATATTTTTATGACTTATCAATTTTTGGGAACACATTTTAGGAATTTCTGAGCAATGTATAGATGGTTATGTCTATATGCGAGGATAAGAATATTTTTCAAAGGTTCATTATGAACTTTATCTCTATAGCATGACCCCTTTGTGTACTAATATATGCTCATTTGTTACTAAAATATATGTGGAATCCTTATTGACTCATAAGAAATGTCTTATCTCTACACCCATCATGGAATCTCCTAATTATAACCTTACTTTCAAAATCATGTGTGATGCAAGTGAATTTTCAATAGGAGATATCTTAGGACAAAAACAGGAAAAACGCCATTTTTTATTACTTATGTGAGAAAATAATTGAATAAGACCCAAAAAAATTGAACCACCAATAAAAAGGAATTTATTGATGTTGTATTTTCCTTAGATTAGTTTAGATCACATCTCTGAGGATCCCCGTACCTATTTCACTAATAATTCAACATTAAAATACCTTTTCCAAAAATAATATTCCAAGGTTAGATTGATAAAGTTATTCCTTCTCATGTAATTATTTTAAATAACGATAAAGTGGGAAATATTGTTTAAAATAAGGTATATGAAACCATTATAGGTTGGAATTAAAGATAATTCATCACATATTTTTATATCATATTCATTTCCCGATGAACACCTCTATTATATGAGTTATTTTCTATTGTATATTGATATAGAAACATTCTTGGTAATTTTCCTCATTCCAAAATTCATAGGAACTCACATTAGGAATAAATTCATTTATTATGTGAAATACTATGTGTTTGATGATTTCTACCTATACAAGTTTTTCCCTGATCAGTTCATTAGGATATGTGTTCTTGAGGTCAGAAAAAGTTATGTTATAAATTTTTGTTAAGGAGAGGAATGAGGAGGTCAATTTTTCACAAATAAAACCACTTAAGAGATTTTGAAATGGGATATTTTGTCTTATCCTCACCAGGGATTTGTACAAATTCTTTCAAATCTATCCTCAGTGTCAATAACTAGGTGACATCACTAAAAGGAATCAAATGCCTCTTAATCATATTATGATTATAGAGATCATTTATTATTGAGGAATTGATGTTATGGGATAATTTAAAAATTCTAGGGGATATCTATACATACTTCTAGATGCTGATTATGTGTCAAAATGGGTTAAGGCCATTCCGATCAAGTTTAATGATCATTAGGTTTTGATTATCTTACTTAAGGAAAACATTTTTTCTTAATTAAAGATTCTTAGGGCTATCATTAGTGATAATAGAACCCATTTTATTGATCTTAACTTATTTAAACACATAGAAAAGTTCAATATCTCTCACATATGTGTCTACAACATACACCCTCAAACCAATGATCATGATAAGACGGAAAATTTGGAAATATAGAAATTTTTTGAAAAAAATACAACCCATATTGGAAAGATTAGTTTAGTAATATCTTCTCTTCCATTTGGGAATATCATTCCATCTACAACACATTAATAGATATGTGAACATATCATTGGTTTATGAAAAAATTTCTATTTTCAAGTTGAAATTGACCACATAGATTTTTGGACCATCGATAATCTAAATACGATCTTTTGTTAGCTGGAACAAAGAGGATATTGGACCTTAATGAACTTTTGGAACTTAGGATGAAGGATTACAGAAATTCAAGTATTAGAAAATCTAGAGTTAAATACTACTAATCTTTTAATATTAAATCCTCACACTTTGAATTAGGAAATTAGGAGCTCTGTTACACTTTTAAACATCATTTTCACTCAGGTAGGATGACATAGAGGCGGTTGAGGCCCTACATTGTCCAACCTATATACCCTCATAGGTATATTGATATTCAAGACCATACAAATGGTCATATATTTAAGGTCATTATTAATAAGGTAAATCAATTCATAAAACCATACCATAAAATTAAAATAAAAAGGAATTTAACGTACCAATCTATAAAGGAAACAAAATTTGATAAGTTATAGGGTCCATGTCGAGATAGTGACTTTAAAATAAGTAACTATCAGGTGGAACAAAAATTATTTTTTGTCCTTTTCCATTATTATAATAAAAATTTAAAAAGTTTTTTAAATCCATCTTTTGGGTTTTTATTTTTTTGAGTTACTGAAACTCTTGGGGGTTTTCATGGAACTTAATATTGTTTGTGTGTAAGATTTAGTAGATGAAAAATTTGAAAATTTTAAATCTAACTACTTGAATTATAGTAACTCAATAATTTTTAAAAAAAGTATTACATGTTTTTTAATATAAATATTCATTAAATAATAAAATAAGGATAAAAAATACCAATGCATTTGGAAGACTACGTATGTAAAACATCAACACAAAAATAAAAAATCATTATTTTAACATTCATAATGAGATAAAAAATATCTTTGAGATACTAAAATTTTATGGGATAAACTAGGTAATACAAAGACAAAATGGGTGATCTAAAAATCACAGTAAGGTAATAAGCATGATTAGGAAGAATAAATTGTGGGTTAAAGGTATGACATGGTATCATAAAAGAGAAGGATCATGAGTAATCACACGAGAGCATAACTTAAAGAATGTGGTATCATAAGATCATGGAAACATAATAGATGTTTAAGAAAAATAAAAACATGATATAATCATAAGTCAAGGATAACTACTAAGACAACATCACATGGTGGATAGATCCCTATATGGGATTAGGTTTACTCCCTAATCCCATACATCATGTACCTTGAGAAAAAAGATTTTCAAAATAAATTAAATTTATATATGGGTGAACCCATATTAAAATTTTTATGATTATGTGTTCCCAAAAAATAAATAAATCATAATTAATAATCATAATAATTACTCATGTAAAAAAATGGGGTGCATAATCTTGACTCATATCACAATAAAATGAGAATTCATAAAGAAGGAATTTGAGAAATGAACACTAGACATGTATTAACCCATAAAAGGAAGGGAGAATAAGATATGTATATATGTGAGAGAAATATATATAGAATTTATAATAATTACATAACATTAAAGTGAGATATAAAGTTATTTATAGGGAGAATGATCATAACCCCAAGAAAATGGGTGGTTTAGAGAGACCCTTTACCTTAAGTCTGACATTTCTTAGTATGTGTTATAAAATATTATATAATAAATATAAATTTATTATACATGTATTATAAAATTATAATCATATATATTATACCATATATTATTTTCTTATAATATCATACCATCTGTTTATTAAATTTTTTTATTAAAATCACTATTCTGGGTGACAACTTCTTCTTTTTCTTGCATGTTTTGGTTTAGTAATCTTAGTATTTATACATTGACAATTGTTAAATCATATAAATAGTTTAAAACATGATATTAATATAATATATTTTTATTATATATATATTTAGAGTCAACCATTAAATATATTGATAAAATAAATGAATTACACCGTTCTTGGAGATGGTAGGTTGCACGTACGCACAAACATTGTTCCCATTTTCAATGGATAAAAGAAAATAAATGTAAATAATAATTCAAATATATAGAATAATAATAATATAATAAATAAAAAATATATATTTAATCCATCATTATAAATTTATATGAGAGGTAGTGATGGAAAATAAATTACATTGGTTTGCAAGGCGGCAGTCCGCCATACACACGAACAACAATTTCATTTCCCATTTGATGGAAGATGATACATATATATGTTATGGAATTTGATTAATAATATTTAATTATATTTAATATGCTGTTTATATTATTTCACCATGTTTTAATAATATTTTAAGGTAGTAGAAGAAGAAATAATATGAAAACATTCAGCTAAAGACTACACCTCTCCTTTGTGGTCAACTTCTTTTTCTTTACAATTTAAAGCCTATAAGGTTGGAATTATGACCAAAATAATACCTATATAACGTGAGGAGGAATATAAGAAAGTTATTTTTGTGGGAATTCATTGATCCAAAAGTTTTTTTAAGTGTTAAGAAAAGAGGAGAAGAGGTGCCCTTTTTAAAGAGAGAGGAGGGGCATTCTTGGAATTTAATAAAGTATTAAAATAATTTAAATTATTTATCTTGTAAAAATGACTCAAAATTGATACAATTAAAATAATATTTTAGTATTAGTATAAATACTCTCAAAAAATAAAAAATGGGCCAATTTAGTTGATGTTTTCACCCTTGTCATTTTGTTTTAACCCTTGGTTAACCCTTTTTAAGATTATCATAGTTTTTACTCTTTAGGCGTCAAGATAGTTAATATAAAAATAAAATTGAACCATAAATGGATAATGGTTGATATTTTAAACCATATACCAATAAATCGTATGAATATAATATTTTTATGATTTTTTAAATCATTTAATAAATTATTATTTATTTTAAAATAACATTAAATTCATTAGTTTTATTTTTTTAATTGAATAAATAATGTGTTGGCGTTGTGTAAGAATTTAAGTTAATTATTTCAAAAATAAAAATTATAAATATATTACCATGATAAAAAATCATTTAATTTCAGAAAAAAAACATTTAGAACTGAATATATCCTCTATTTATTCCTTAGTAAAAAATTTAGAGATGATAAAACTAGGATGACGACATTTTTTACTTTTCTTTACATAATATAATATAAAGGTAAAAATAAAATAAATATGATACCAAGTTGCTTTATTGTGGAAATAAGATGTAAATTGAAGATATAGACTAAGAAAATAGGATAAAGGTAAGTTTTAGGGTAATTTTTTAGTCATTATCATATTATTTTTAACCTAAATTACCCGATTTAACCTTACTGTGGTGATAATTATTTACTATGGATACTATTGATAATGAAAAAAAATAAAATAAAAAAATTTACTAGATTTTAACCTCCTAATTCCAAATATGGATTCAATATTTCAATATTGAATTTATATAGGTCTTAGAAATTAATTTATCATTAAACAGCAAAATACAATGAAAAACAGATTTTCAGAAAAAAATCTTTTTTAAGTGACAAAAATAATTTTTATACCAAATTGAAGTATAAAATTCATTCCAAAGTCTATAATTTTATTTTATTTAAAAAATAATTTAATTAAATTTTAAAACTTATCCAAAATACAATTTTACTTTTTAAATAATTTAAAATAAAATAAAATTTTCAATAAAAATTAGTAATTTTCACTTTTAATTGAAATATAAAACTTTTCAGAAAAATAAAAAAAGTTCAATATAAGATAATTTTGATATTATGATTTTAAAAATTATATCATTTTTATAAACTAAAATTTATAATTTTTTTAGAAATTAATTATAATATTTTTTCACAAAAATAAAAAACCATTTTTAAAGAAAACATATTTTGATGAATAAAATTACTTTACTAAAAATTGAGTGATTATTTAATAAAAATTATCAATAAATTTATTTTGAGAAGGAAATTTATATATATTTCATAAATTAGTCAGTACTATTCATAACCACCAATTTTACGGTTAGGTTATAATGATCATATTTAAATAATAATATTTCCTGGATCATATAGGATCAATGTTGCTTATCATATATGCTATTGAACATAGTTTTATTTTTAAAATATAAGGGTGTTACATTCTTTCCATCTTAAGAAATTTCCCCTCACATTTTTTATTACATACTAAGGTGAAAATAGGTGTGATTACTTCTACATTGTGGCTTCCTCCGGTTCCCATATTTCCTCCTTATATTTATGGGTTTTTCATAGTTCTTTGACTAGGTGCGTAACCTTTTTTCATAGATCCTTGTCTATATGGTCCAATATCTTCACCAGTTGGTCCTCATAAAAGAGATCATTTTACATCTTTACAACCTATGAATTCAGTTCATATGTGGTATTTTATATGTACTTCCTCAAGATGGAAACATTGAATATGTAGTGTACCTGAGATAAGGTTGGTGGGAGTGCTAGTCGATAGTCCAAAAATCAAATGCGATCAAGAATATCAAAGGGGAAAATGCATCTCAGTCTTATTTTACATTTCTTCCCAAATATCATGAGTCTATTATATGAATATATGTGGAGAAACACTTTACCTCCAACCTCAAACTCCAGGTACCATTGAAAATTATCAACATAGCTTTAATATTGACTCTGAGTAGCCTTGATGTGTTTCTAAATGGTATTAAATTTTTTTACAATTCCTCGACCATTTTAGATACTAATTTATTTCATTCACCAACTTCATCCTAAACAATAGGTGTTCTATATCTATTCCTATAAAGGGCTTAATAAAGATCCATTTCGATGCTTGAGTGATAGATATTATAGTATGAGAACTCAACCAGTAGAAGATATTGATCCCACCCTCCTATGAAGTCCATCCATTATTCTATCAACATGTTTTCTAGTTTCTAGATAGTTTTCTTATATTGGACATCATTTTGGGGATTTTAAGACAAAAATTAAGTTCAAATTAGTATTTAGATCATGTTGGAGACTCTTCTAGAAAGTGGAGGTAAATATAAAATCTCGATCAGATACAATAAATACCAACGTTCTATGGGGCCTTACCATATATATGATGAATATACTATCAATTTTATTGAGTGAAAAGTCATATCAAATTTAAATGAAGTGAGGAATATTTTGTAAGATGATCCACCACAACCCTTATAACATTATTTTTTTCTTGATGTCTTTGGAAGATGAGTGAAAACATATATGGTGATGTTTTACCATTTCCATGTAGGTATGTGTAAGTGTTACATCATCCCCTTGTGAGTTTTTCCTTTTTTTCCTTCACTTTATAACATACTAGAAAATTTTATGTATATTATGTGATCTACTTCTTCATATTATCCCCCAAATAGTGCCCTTGGAGATATTGATATGTCTTTATTCTCCCTGGATAAATGGAGATGATTTATCTATGTGCATTATTCCATAGATTTTTCTTTATATTATAATTTTATAGTACACATAGTCTTGACCCAAATATTAAAACTCATTCTTTATAAACTTTAAAATTTTATGATTTCCCTTTTCTTATATCTTTTACCTTATTCTGAATTTCCACATATTCTCTTTGAATATCCTTTATATTTTTAAGAAGGAATGGTTAATAAATCTTATGATAAATGAATTATGATGTTCCTTACTTTATGACTCCCATTTATATCCTCTTCATGTCTAAAAGGATTGTATCCTTTTCAATTATCATCATTGATAAAGTTTTTAGATCCTTTTAAGTTAGAGTGTTTGCCATTTTTTTTTCTCATGATGGTAATGGATTGATAAGTGATAGTCCTTGATTAGAACTAACCATATTTTCTATATCATATTTTCTCCTTCTACAAAAATATATATTTGAGTCTCTTATGATCTGAAAATATTACACACTTCTTCTCATATAGATAATTTATCGATATTATTAATGGAAAGATCACTAAAGAAAAATTCGTATCATGTTTTGGATATTTATACTAATAAAATTTCAACTACCTTATAGTGTAGGATATCACTTTATCATTCTACATTATCATACAACCCAAACCATTATTTTAAGCTTTAGTATATACCCTGAAATGTTCCCCAACTGTGGTTAGTGTGAGGACTAGTGCAATGATGATCCTCTTTTTCAATTCCTTAATACTTTATTCACATTCACTGGTCTATACAAACATTACTCCCTTATAATTTATATTTCTTAGTGAGTTTTAAAATTATGAAAATAATCTTGAAAATCATTGGTAATACCCAATTATTCCAAGGAAACTACATATCTCTACTAAAGATGATGGTCTAGGATAGTACTTTGTTGCCTTTGTCTTATAAGGGTTCATATATATCCCGTTTCTAGTGAAAACATGCCCCAATAATAGTACTTAATTAATCCATGGATCAAATTTACTGTACTTTTATTTTATATTTTCCTTTTGATAGGTCTTTATCATAGTATTCTAATTATTCACATGCTCCTCGCTTTTTTATTATATCAGAATGACATATATAAACACTACCCTAAATTTTTCAATTTAATCCTTAAGTGCTCTATTAATTAATTCCATAAATAATTCTTTAGTAATAGGGAGTCCTAAGGGAATTAGTATGAACTCATAATGCCTATATCATGTTCGAAAGTCTGTATTAGGAATATATTTTTTTATTACCTTTAATTGGTGATATCCTAAATGAAGGTCCACCTTACAGAAATAATGGCCCCACATAGTTGATTAAACAAGTCATCGATCCAAGGGAATGTGATACAAGTTATTTATTAGGATTTCATTGAGTTCATGATAATCAATATAGAGGTACATTGAACTATCTTTTTTCTTGATGAAGAGGATAGGAACACCCTACAATGAATCACTCGGGTATATAAAACCCTTTTCTAAATTCTATTGTAAGTTATTTTTCATTTTTCCAACTCAACGGTGTCCATTCTATAATGACTATTGGATATAGGTAGATATCTAGGTATAATTTTAATTGGGAACTCAACCTCTTGATCAGAAGGAAGACCATGAAACTCTTTGGGGGAATACATAAGTACAATACCTCACAACTAGAATGTATTTAAGAATTATTCTATAATTTTCATCGATCATTTAATCTAGATATTATTTCTCATAATGCAATAATATCAATGATTTAGTATAATATTTAAAGGGAGATTCATCCTCATCCTCACATTCATAGAGAATCAGATGATGACTTGGGATGGGAAGAGTGATCTCTCTCTCTTGATAGTTGGTGTTGGATTTACATCTGGACAACCAATCCATGCTTAATATAGCATAAAACTCTACTAAATTAAGTAAAATGATATTTTCTGTAAGATTCAATCCACAAACATTGAATAGGGAGGAGTTATATACTTGGGATACAATAATTTCTCTAACTTCTATTCTCATAGATAACTCAACCTCCATATTTTGGCATGATTTTTGAATAGTTCTTATAAGACTGTAAGATATGAAATAATGTGAGGAACTATAATAAAAAAACTAAGATTGATATTAATGACTGAATAACCATCATACATATCACCACATCATTGTCGGGATCCACCTTAGTAGTAGTGATATCATATGACTTTCCTTATGCTCTAGGACTTAGAGGTTTTTATTACTGATTATATTTTTATAACCCTTGTATTAGGGTATTATATTTAATAATTACAATGTTCTTTACTGTTTAAACACTACACCATAAGCTGAGTGATGATCTAAACCATATTTTTCTCTATTTCATTGGCGGTTTTATTCATAACTCTTCATCATTGGTTAGTCTGATTCCCTTATTTTCCATACTTGAAGTATCCCTAGATTCCCTTCATATTTTTTAGATATATTTCCTCCTACACTTTTATGACATGAGATGTTTGATTTTCTTTCCTCCATAAGATTTATCTATTGATCCACCTGGAGAAAAATTCATTTTATGATTTTTATCTCTAGGCCCATGAGACCAATGAGAGTCTCCAATCACTATCTCGACCATGAGAGAAAAAACAATATATTGTTGTCTATGAAACTCTTATATCACCAAATATTTTCATATACATGGATTTAATCCACTAAATAATTTGTTTAACTTACTATTGACATTGATGAAGAAGTTAGAGGCATACCATGCAACCCTTGTGATGTTTTCTTCATACACCCTAATAGACTTATATTCCTTATCATTCAGCATGAGGAACTCACTATCCATTTTAAGATAGAGAGTTCAAGGAAAATATTTATTGAGAAATATTTTTATGAATTCTTACCATTCCATGTAATAAAAAACATATTTAGGCTTCACGTTCTTGATCAGCATCTACCACTGATCGATTTCCCCCTTCATGCAATAAAAATCTACAAAACTTTATATTATTTTGAGAATTATAGGGAAGAGAATATCTTCTCAATGGAGATAATACATTATTCCAAGATAATGGTATTATACTATAAACTAAAATTAGGTTTCCTTTTTACATAAAATACTTTACCATAACTTTCTCTTTCCTAAGAGGAGGGAGTTCCACATGATTCAAGTTACTATTTATAGTATGAGTCAGTTGAGCAAGTAATTCCGCGAAGATACCATATCCTCCTCATAAAAGGTTAGGTAAATCATTAGGGAAGTCATCACATTACCTATCACATTTGTTTTTGGCATGGTTTCTCCTATTTTTTACCATAAAATAAAAATAAAAAAACAAAATGAGAATACTTTAACTAATAAAAATAAAAAATAGAAACTTATAAACGTAGAAGGAAAAAATTATAAATGATAAGTATATCCTAAATTATGAGTATCTAGGTTTAAATCTTGGTTATCCCTGTTAATTTTCCTATTATGTTTTCTAAGATATAAATCTATTCAAGTCCTTCATAATGTCTCATAAAGAGTTAATGAAATTTACAAACCATATCCCCTAGGAGTATAAAACTTGGAGTTCCAAAAGTCCTCTCTATCACGCACTAGGTGACGATCGAGTCAATTCATGATGAAACCTTTTTGGGGATATTACCCCAAGGTAAAACTGTTCCAATTCCATATTCACTTGTAATATCCACACAAGGATGTAATTTCTTAGAAACCAATCACTCTATACTTTACCAAAATTATAGGATATTTTCCTATACTTAAACTTATCCCTATGTTTATTACTAATGTATTAAAGTCCTAGTAACAAAAAATAACTAGGATTTACTATAATACCAACTATGGATACCCATACCTTTTTAAAGTGAGAAATAAAGTATGTTAGAGAGAGAAATATCATAACCCTAAGAAAAAGGGTGGTTCAGAGAGATCCCTTAACTTAAGTCACATCTATTTCTGTACACATTACAAACTCCTTTATAATAAATTTAGATTTATTATACATGTATTTCAGAACCATATTCATATATATCATAATATATATGAATAATTATAACATAGTACCGCCCATTTATTTATAATACATTATTAAAATCATTTTTGCGAGTGATAACTGCTCTTTTTTTCATGCATGTTTTGGTTTGGTTATAACGACCCCCATTCCATAAAGACTACCCCTACCAGGACATCAATGAGATAAGGGAGATGGTTAACCCCAATCCTTGCCTCCAATAGGCCTCAAGTTGGAAACTAGTACTGCAGGTATATCAAACATAAACAATGGTAGGAATTAAACTCTAAGAGAAATATGGGGAAGAGATAGATAAGACAGAAAAAAATCATACTCAGAAACATAAAATAAATACCAAGTACATACATGTATATTCATACAAAACTAATCAATTGGAAAGGAAAAGATAATTACCAAAAAGGTAAACTAGTAAATGACCACAAATCCTAAAAACCTCCTACAAAACCATGAGATAGTAAAATCTAGCCTGATATCCAACCTTATCCTACTAACCTGAATATGTAGGGTGATCATAAAAGGTATTCTCAGTAGTATCCTCCCTAAATATACTCATGAAAAAAGATAAATATAGAATAAAAATCCTAGTGAAAAACAAGTGAAGCTAACTCGCCACCTAAATAGGTATACAAAGTTCCCATCATCACCGTGGAGATCTCTCACCAAGTAACACATACAAGATATCATGTTATAATAATAATTCAAAAAGGTTTACCTCCTATATATTCCATATAGTTTTTCTGCTCTGCCCCAATATCATACATCTTAAGCCATCTATTTTTAAAAGAAGCTAGCCAAAATATAGATGTTCTATGTATTACAACATGAACCTCATGAATTAGACCATCCCATAATACCATATCACATATCCGTATAGTAACCAAGTAGTTTCTGGGAGCTTTTACAACCCATATGGAATGTATCATGCATCTGGTATTATACCTCAATCCATCACTTCCCATACATAGAGTTAGTAATTCAAGTAATCACATTTTAGACATGTCATACTTATAATAATCCTTTGGATATTATATCCATATATACATGTGTGTGAAATAACCACAATCCATTATATCCCTCTACACACATATACGAGAAACCAATCACTGTAAATACCATCACATAATACTAATAAGAGAAGAGAGAAAGTCCAGAGGGGGTACTCAACCATTCATTATTTCCATTCTAGATGTTGGGGAACATAAAATCCAGTGTCAACTAGGCATCAGTCACCCTAACATACATGGGTGGGGTAGTATATGAAATACCAAAACATGTAGAATATAATATATCTGAAAACCACACTATGTTCAATAACATAGTACAAATACTAGTTGGAACTATCGACACTCGAACACCCAACTACCACTAATAGGGACTACATATCCTGTAATCACATAAAAAATTATAGAGATACATTAAGTTAATTATTTTCTTTTAAGATTTAAATTCACATTAAATAATTCATTAACCATTAATTAAAAATATTCGGAATAATTTTCATTAACCATCAAATTGAAGTCTATTTCCTCCATGTATAATCCAACTGATTCTACAGTTTCCCAAGATTATTCATTTCTATTTTCATTCTGAAAAGAACTAACCCCATGGGTAAAGAATTTATTATTATTTCACCATTACATAATTTTCGGTACTCTAGGAAGACATTCCAAGATACCACCAAGAGATATACATAACCAAGCACATCCAGCATCCTCAAGCAGCGGGGAAGGAATGAAAATAAACAAGTAACTTGAACATGAAACATTAAATTGATTCATTATCAGAAAAAATCTCATCATCCAACACATCAAGGGGAATTCCCAAGATCAATTCATTACATTATCTTCAGCTCTATCTCTAAAAACCTTATGCATATCACCATGAATCTCACCATCACAAACATCAACTACTACCAAAAACTTGGGCCTCCCCACCCATCATGAACATCACATGAATCTCATCATCATATGCATCAACTACTGCCAAACCTTAGGCTTGCCTAGCCATATCTCATAATCAAACCTAGGATCACATCACATCACATATCAAGGATCATAAAAATTAACATATAATCCAAAAAAAACATAGTCAATAAGGTAACTTGTTCTTAAAAACAAGGAATTCAACCTTCTCTTGTAAATAGCCTCTCAAGGACCCCAACACAAGGCATATAGCCTTTATAAACAATAAGAACTCTCATCCCCAAGAATTTATATTTCTTAAAAAACCAGTTTTTATTGAGTCACGAATTAACTAATTCAATTTTCATAGGTTCCAACTACAGTTAAACTATGGAATTAGCTATAAAAATCTATTGAAATTATTTAAAATTTATTCCCAAAACTTTAAATATCTAAAAAAAATTAAATAATAAAAATTATCATTATCATGAATTTAGTCATTAATCTCACAAACAAGCATTCCAACGTCATTTTTTATCTAATTCTATTGACACATGGAATAATTCATTCAATTAAACATGCACACTTACATCAATTATATTGTCATAAAATTATAAGAAACATCATATTTATTAAATATGCCTATTTAATTCATTAACCAACCAATTAATCATGGATTTACATTATTTAACAATTTCATAAAGAAAAACATGATAATACAAGAATAATAAACATGTCCACATAACACTGATAATCACTATCTAGTTAATCATGAGGCTAACCATTATCGTGGTGGAAACCACATGTGATCACTAACCATAAACCAATTCTTATTTAATATGATTTATCATTTATTTGGTCAATTCCACCACCACCCATAGAAATTAAATCATGATCAATTTTCAATTGTACATAATAATAGATAAATAATGAATACCCTACCAAAAAAGTATAATGTTAATCTCATGAGAATAAATCAATGTTGTAGATCTCCAATAACATCTCCCATAAGAAAAATACATCCTTCCAATGTATCTAAGCCACAAAAAAAAGATAAACTCCATTTTAATGATAGAGATAAACTATCATAGCATGGAAAAGGATAATGGGATAAAAAAAGATAGAAAAAAGAGAAACCACTACAAAAAAATAGGTATATATTATCTTTTTTCAACATATATTAAACTCAAGAAAATGGGGATTAATCCCTATCAAAAGGGGCTTTATATCAATTGAAAAACTCCCTTGGATGCCTAGTGGTTGGGAGGAAGGATATTGATAAAAGTGGATTTGGATGGGGATTAGAGTACTTATAGACACCCTAAAAAACACCACACCATGGAGTATCCCCCCTACAACACTTAAATGGATGGATTACACATGACATATTATGACACAACACAAGAGAAAAAACCGTAGCCTTCAAGATAAAAAAATATTTTAGGAATGCGATAAATTTTACATCGTAGAACCTATATACTTAGGTAGGGGATATGGTGTAGTCTAAACTACCATTCCACAGAACCTATAAACCCCATGTGAAGACAATTTCATAGCCTCACTCTATGTTGAAAGGGCTCTAAAGTTGACAGAACCATCCAATTTCCACCTTGAGTTCTTTGTTATATGGTCATATGCTCCAACACACAACAGAAAACAAGGCAACCCTGCATCCTACCTCCCCAACACATCCACTCCAAAATTTGTAGAGGTTTTGAAACTCCCTCTCTTGGGAACATATGTAAAAACTATTCCTTTTACACTACAACCACTATCCCTATAGTGTACCCCAAGGCTATATGACATAAAATTTCTTCAAACTCCCCATTTTCACTCTAAAACACATTAAAAATCATTGTAACCTTGTCCAAATTACTTTAACACCCAATAATCAAAAAGGAAAGAGATTCTAGTATCTATGAATTTACATTAGATACCACTCAATCTTCCATCTTTAGGAATTTAAAACCAAATAAAATATAAAATAAATAAAAGTGTCATCTGAATGACAACCCCATGAGATACCTCTCAAGAACCTCTCCATTAATGGATCTCAACAAACCCCCTTAGAGGAACAAAGAAAAAACCCAAAAAAAAACAAAAAAAATGATCCTAAAAACTCCCCATTGAGATATCTCCTAAATGAGATAAATATTACCAATAAATATGGAAACAAGATAGAAACCATATCATAACTAGAAATAGTTAAGAAAAAAAACAGGCATTAAAATGAGATAAGTGATAAAAAACAAAGATCTCTAGGTTTTGAGCACTTATATGTGATTCACATTCCTAGGTACTATCCTACACACCACTGTGTCACCACAAGACATGAACCAAGGGAATACCATGATAATGTAACACCCACTCCTTGATGTCTTGGACCTCCATAGGCTGATCCTTGAAGGTCACACCATCACCAACATTGATCTCACCCCCATCAATGATGTGTGATTCATCATGAAGGTAACGATAATGCTGTGAAAAATGAAAAAAATTATGTATCTAGCTCATTTTTTGGAGAAGTGTCATTCAGAATTCCATGAATCCAATGTGATCCAACACATAAAATGCCCTAAAAACTATAGATATATCCTAATCCCATGAAAAAACTTTCACTTCACATGGTGAGGAGTCACATTTAAGAACACATGATTTCAAACACCAGACTCTAGAGGTCTCCTCCTATGATCAACAAAAGATTTATGATGATCACATGCCACTTTCATCCTTTTAAAAATTACGTGAACCATCTCTTTAATGAATTTAATTAATTCTGCCCTAATAATTGCTGAATCTCTAACCCTAGTCGAACATAATGGATAACTAAAAGGACATATATACAAATATTTAAACGGTTCCATACCAATGGAGGAGTGATAAATATTGTTGTTAGAAAAGTTGACCAAATAAAGGTGAATCATCCATGAACCTCTAAAATCCAAGACACAAAGAAGAAATATGACTTCAAGAGTCTATATGGTCCAGTCTTTTTGACCATTCGTATGTGGATGAAAATTACTGTTAAGATATAAATACAATGTAAAATCAGGTTGGATACCTCATTGAACCCTTTAGGTAAAATGGGGATCATTATTAGAGATGATCATCCTTCAGAGTCCATGGAGTCTCACCACCTCCTAAAGATAATTCCTCAAAAAACCTAAACTGGGAATGAATCCATAATTGCTATGAAGTAGGATAATTTCATAAAATGACCTACTATCACCCATATAGATTCATAGACTCTATAAAATCATTGTAAACTGGTAAAACAAT
Organism: Viscum album; assembly: GCA_963277665.1. Taxonomy (NCBI): domain Eukaryota; kingdom Viridiplantae; phylum Streptophyta; class Magnoliopsida; order Santalales; family Viscaceae; genus Viscum; species Viscum album. Next base: position 997,483,701 of record OY728138.1, on the reverse strand, counting down.
ACATAAATATTTACTCGCACTTCCACTGAGTAACATCTAATGGAAGGAGAAAACCACAAATAACATGGTTCTTGAACTTCACCTTCTAGAAGAACAAACATTGGGACACAAACACTATATCTATATGATTCACCATAGGCAACCAAAATGCATTCTCAAAGATTAGTACATCATTTTCATTCCAAGATATACTTCTAATTGTGAGATATAAAACTTATGGATAACCACATCACGCACAACCAAAGGGATGAAAATAATTTCATGAAACAAAAACCAGTATTAATTATCCTCATACCATCCATCAAGGTAGTCACTAAAAACAACTCGATCTCTATAGTCCTCATCCTTAGAATCCTCTAGTTGCCACTCCTCCACCTCATGCACATAATAAAATTAAATTTCATTTGAAAAAGACTACATCTTCCCATGACCTCCCCCATATTAATATACATCACTGAGATCTATTCTTCCACTCTTAAAGAATATATAAATTCAACCACAACACCAATACATTACTTCCTTCTCAACACATTTTCCACAACATTTCCATTTCCTAGCATATACAAATTCTCAAAGTCAAAATCCTATAATAATTTCATCCACCATCACTATTGAGAGTTCAAGCCACATTGGGAGAAGACATAACTCAGGATCTTATGATAAGTAAAGACCAAAAAATTCTCTTTAATGAGGTAATGTCACCAAAACATTGAAAAAACACAACTAATTTCATCTTGACACCATTTGTGGCATAGATATTCTTATGGGGACATAACTTATGAGACCCATAAGAAATAATTGGTCTCTACTACATCATAAAACTTCCAAAACCAAGATGTGAAGAATGATAGAAAACCTAAAACTAAACTACCTCTACTATAAAATAAATGATAGGATCATTGAACAAATTATCCATTAGGTACGTAAAATATTCCCGACACTAGTCAGTCCAAAATAATGCCTAATCCTTTCTAGTTAATGTTGGTAGGGGAGTCAAAACCTAATATAAATCAGCTAATAAACTCTTGTAATAGTCTAAAATACTAAGAAAACTCTACACCTCTATAACAATCTTGGGGGTGTCATAGAATTTTCTACTTCTATATTCTAAGGAACTGCAACCACTCCCTACTAGGATAACACATACCCCAAGAAATAAACTTCATGAGCCTAGAACTCACACTTTAAAAAAAAATTCCCAAATAGATTGCAATTATGAAGAACTCCAAAATCATCATATATATTCTATGTATACTCCTCATTAGGTTTGAAGTACACAAGGATGTCATTGATGAAAACCATCATGAATGAATCCAAAATCACCTTGAACAATACATTCATTAAACCCATGTTCATGACTTGTGTATTAATCACACCTAAGAAAATCACAACAAGCTCATAATTCCCTTGATGAAATCAAAAAAGCGGTCTTTTCAATCTCCTTATCCTTCAATCAAATTTGATGATATCCTGAACACAAATCAATTTTCAAGAACCAACTTTCCCCTTTCAACTGATCGAATAAATCATAAATTTAAGGAAGAGAATAACGGTTCCTCAATATCACCTGATTCAACCAACAATATTCGATAAAAATAACTAAAATGACATCATCATTATTCATAAAAAAATTGTTGCACCACATGGTGACACACTCTGCTAAACAAAAATTTTATATAATAGACCATCGAGCTGTACTCATAGATCTCACAAGTTAGAAGGTTCCATCCTATATAGATACGTTGGGATCAGAGAATCACCTGAATGTAGATTTATCCTAAACTTGATCTATCATCTGTGGGTATTGCTAAAACCTCCTCAAGAAAAAATAGGGTACTCTTATATAACCTAGAGAAATGCAGACAAATGAACCTTTGTTGAAATCTGCATCGGCTTGGACATCACGGAATACAAGGATAGAACATGTCTCCAACCCATCTGAGGGTCATGCCCTCTAAATAAAATATCTTTCTCTCTATTAACAACATAGAAAAAAACCTATATCAGAAATAAATCCACAACATCTTTCACCAAATTTAGACAATCCATGCTAAGGATGATGTATTATAGTTGTATTCATAAACATAGGAAGGCTCCCTTAAGAGCAGTGCTTCCTTAGCACTAGCTCAAAGTCTCTCTATACTTTATACAAATAATCTTGACCTCAATTTGGAATTTTCAATTATTAAGTAACTAGAATTATCTCCACATAATGTCCCAAATCATGAACAAGTCTAGTTGATATAAAGGAGTGTGTACCTTATGAATAAAAAAAGTAATGCACCTATGAGGGAAAAAAAGAAAAGGTTACCTTGAATGATATATAGATTTATGTGTGCTGGAAACACTAGATCATGAATCAGACCAAAAACTAATCCAAAAATTATCTTTACCTAATGAATACCACCTCTATGACCTCAATATTATCTATGAGGATGAAGAACATCTTCTTGATTACCTCGGACTACCTTGTCCCCTCACTGCTAATCCCAAATTAGAACAACCAAACACTACTACCTTAGATGAAAATATCTTAACGGAGAAACATAAAGAAGAAAACATAACGCAGACTAACCACTTAGAATGGTTGGTCACTCTCGCTGTTGAAAAAATCAGCCTCCATAAGAAAAAAATATGATCACTTTACCTAGGATAGAGAGTCTCCACCCCCAAAGAAATGAAATGATGAGTGCTATGACTTACTCAGGGAAAATAAAAATCACTTCAGTATAAGAAATTGGGAACCCCAGGCCATGGAACTATTTTCTATTGAATCTCGATGACTCAACTCTCACAATGACCCAATTTTGGATAGCATCTTCTCAACTACCTCTTCCTTTTCTAGTTCCTTGAACTATATCAAAAAAATTAATTATTTTAACTGGAACTGAATATATAGATGAAAATACTCCTGAAAATTCCTAACCCAAGCCTCTTAATTTGGAAATAGGTCTAAATCATATCGGAGAAGGGTCCTGAAATGGATCCCAAACTCCTGTACACTGGAACTCCCCTGTTGAAGGGTAAGAAGCTCTTGGAGGCTGCCTACCTTCTTGGTCAAATAAAGAAACTTTTCTCAGAACTAGTCTATAAAATACACCCACGAGACCACTGACACCTCATGATCCTTAAGGAAAAATATACACCACTAACTCATTACTCCATGAAACATCATCACATCAAATGAAACATAGTTCTTCTTATAATAATGAATTAAATTAAAAGATATCTCATCATCTTATAATAATTCCTCTATGAATGAGTCCAAAATAGATCACTCATACTTATGTAGACTCTATAAATGTAACTATTGGATTGTCCTCCTCTATATTTTATCATCACTGAACTCTACTCTATAGTGATTTTATGAAACATATTGATGAACATATTCAACATGAACCTGATGAGGATGTTGACTTGGAGCCATGCCTATAATATAAATAAATAGTTAGCAGCTAATAAGCCTAGAATATGGAATACTTAATTAATTTATCATTTTTTATTTTAATATTTAAGTTTAACCTAATATTAAGTTCAACCAATTTCAAACATAGGTGAAAATAACAATGATACATGATCCCTTCCTAGGTCTCTACTCCACAATAAGTATCATTTCACTTAGTAGGCTCAGTAAACTTAAAGTTTCATGCTTCAGATCACCGAGGGACCTAAATACCAATATCTCAACCAATATTCCATGTTTACATCACTTACTAAGATCAACTAACACTGTTTCCCAACTAACCCATGTATTATCACCTATATCTAACTCTAAACTGCACCCTATCTCTCAACCTAAACCTTTTATGCCACTTTATCATGACTGCTCCTCTAAAGGGTACACATCCTGGCTGACAATGAGAGAAGGGATATGGTGAGCCCTGAGTCCCACCTGTAGTAGGCCCTTAGTTGGAGACTAGCACTCATAAAATATCATATATAAAAAATGGGAGGCATTACCCTCTAAGAGAAAATTGTAGAAGATAGAGATAATACAGAAGACCAAAAACCTCATAAATAATATACAAAAAAATCCCAAGTACATACCTTCAATTTCATACAAAATTGAACAACTGAAAAGGGAATGACAAGTTCCAAAAATATAAACTCACCAGTGACCATAAAACCTAAAACAACTCATGTAAAACCAAAATCTTGTAAAATATCACCCAATCTACAACTTTGAACCACTAACCTGAAATTTACATATAGATATTGGATGAGAATAATTGGTATAATTATGTAGGATCCTCCTAATATATTCGCATACAAAGATAAATAAACCATATTAAATCCCAATAAACAATAAGTAAAGATTATTTGTCACCTAAATTGGCATAATAAGTTACTAGACTTTCCATGTCTACTCTCACTATGTAACACATACAATAGATCAGATTATAATAATAAATCATGAAGGGTACCCCGCTACTATTTCTCCACTGGTTTTCCACTTTTCCCCAATGTCATTCATTATGATCCTTCTCTATCGAAAATAATCCAACCTAAAGACACCTAGGATAAGTATCATAACATAATCCTCATGCATCACATCATACCATAATCCCATATCACATCTCTATATAGTATCCAAGTAGTTTTTGAATCCACCACATACTACATGATTTGAATCATACATTGGGTATTATACCTCAATCCATCCGAACCCATACAATGAGTAAGGTACCTCAATACATCATAACTTATACACATCGTACCTAAAATAATACTTTAGATACTATATTCGGAGATACATGCATGTGAAATAACCATAATCCATTACATCCCCTACACACATATATAGGAAACTATCCAATGTGAATACCCACACATAATACTACTATGATAAGAGAGTGGGGCTAGAGGGGGTAATCAACTATCTATCCTTACCAACCTATTTATTAGGGAATACACCTTCCCATAGTCCACTGGGTGTTAGTTTCCCTAACCAACATGGGTGGGGTATCATATGAAATCATAAAACATATAGAAGATAATATATTTCACAACCACACAATGTGAAATAAACTAGTCCCAAGCTCAACTATAGCTATTGACACTCAGACACTTAACTTCCATTTCTAGGGACTAGATATCCTATAATCACATAAGAAATTTAAAGAGCTACAGTAAGTTAATTATTTAATTTTAACATTTCACATATCATTAATTAATTTATTATCCATTAATTAATATTATTCAGATTAATTTTCAATAACCATTAATGTGATGTCCATGCCCTCCAAGAATAATCTAATCGATTCCACTATTTCTCAAGATCATTAATTACCATTTTTATTCTAGAAAAAAATATCCCCATGGATTTAAAATTTATTATTCTTTCACTGTTCCATAATTTTAGGTACACTAGGAAAATATCTTAAGATACCACTAAGAGAGATTCTTAACCAACAAAATCTAGTTTCCATAAGAAGTTGGGAAGGAATATAGATAAAAAAGCAACCCAACCATAGTCCATTAAACAGATTCATTATCTATAAGAATCTCAACTTCCAGCACATCAACGGGTATTCCCGAATTCGATTCAATCCATCATCTCCATTTATGACCCTAACAACCTCATACAAATCACTATGAATCTCACCGTCACAGGTTTCAATTACTACCAACAACCTGATCCTCCCTTCCCATTATGATAATCACATTCATCAACTACAAGTATAGCCTTAGGCCTCCCCACCCATATCTCATCATCCTTTCTAGGAGCACATCACATTGTATATTTCGTCTCATAAATAGAGAACACCAAAAGATGAATGAAACAAAAAGATTCAAAATGGAAACTTGGACATAAAAAAAAGGAATTTATCCTTATAATGAAAACAAGTTCTCACATCCCCCAACACAAGGAATCCAATATTTATTAACAATGATCAAACTCATGCCCAAATGTTTATCTTTTTCAAATAATCAGGTTTTCTTCTATCTCTAATTAACAAATTCAAATATCATATGCTCAAACTATGAGTAACCCAAGGCATCACCTACAATAAGATATTCAAATTATTTAAACATATTTCCCAACATTTTCTAGACATAAGATGTTTTAATGAATAATAATTCTAATTATCATGATGTTAGTCATTAATATCATAAAAAAATAATTCAATATTAAATTTCTTAATCCAATCCCATTAACACATGGAATAATACATTTGATTAAATATGCATACTTACATTAGTTTGATTGTCATAAAATTATAAGAAACAATGGATTTATTAAAAATTATTCTTTAATTTGTGAACCAACAAATTAATTTTGTATTTAAGTTCTTTACCAATTTCATCATTAATATATTGATAATCCAAGATAACAACCATGATAAATATCTTAACATAGATAAAACACTATCTTGTAAATCATGAGGTAAACCATTATCATGATCGAAACCATATAAAATCACTAACCGTAAACTAAATCTTATTAATATGGTTTATCCTTTATTAGGTTGATTTCACTTTCATCTAAATAAACAAAATCACGATCAATTTTCTATTGAATATAAATAAAATATAGGAAATGAATTCTCTAATCTAAATGAATCGATTTTATTCACACAAGAGCTGACCAATTTCATGGATCTTTGATCACCTATCTTTCTAGAAAACTAAATTCCTTGAAGTATGTTTCACCATAATCACTCTAAAAAAAGAAAAATAAACACCATTAGAATGATAGAGTTCAAACACCATAACATGAAAAGGGAGAATGGTAGGAAACAAGGTCAAATAGAGAGAAAATACTAGAAATAGTGGCTATATATTTTCATGGATCAACATTGATCAAACTTGGGAAGCTTGGGATTAATTCCTCCTGAGAAGAGTATCAAAGCCTTTAAAAAAATCTCTTAGTAACCAATGGTTGTGAGTAAGTAGTGGGAGAAAAGTGGGTTTGTCTGGGTCTTAAAATATTTATAGAAATCCTATAAAACACCAAACCATAGTACAACCCACCATACCATGCCACATGATAGCTGACAAGGGACATACTACAACACATTATAAGGGACCATGTCATAGACTTCCTGTTCAAAGGTGTATACGAGGAACATGAAGCCTTACATGGTGCAATTCTTATATACCCAGGGAGGGGCTAGAAAAATTCCTAAACCACCATGCTATAGAGCCTACCTAGTAACCTTGAGTGAAGACTATGATGATGATAGTATCCATTACATAGTGGTGAAAATATTGGCATAACAAACTAATTTCAACTTCAGGGTCTTTGTGTTGTAACTGTTTACTGTATGGAACAACAACCATCTAGGATACAATATTGACTAAATATATGGTGAATCCATACTAAAATTGGTAGTAGCTACAAAAATTCTCTTATTTTGACCCTTCACCTAAGCCACCATCCCAATGGATTAGATTAAGGCATCATGACACAGAATAAACTTAAAATCTCCATTTTTACTCCAAAACACCTTGAAACCTTCTCTGGACAACTGCAACACTCAAGAATCCCAAAGGAAAGGGATATTAAGATCAGGTAACTTGCATTAGATACCTCTCAAACCATTATCTTCCTTGATAATTTAAAACCAATCTAGAGAGAAAATAAAGGAAAGGGTCATCCAAATGACCACCCCATGAGATACCTCTCAAGAACCTATCCATCATAGGAGCTCAACCAACTCACTTAGAGAAACCAAGAGCAAATCCATTTAAAAAACATCAATCAACAAAATTGATCCCAGAGGGATATACCACAAAAATAAGATCAAGATTAATAATAATCAGGGAAACAAGAGAGAAACCATCTCATAATGAGAAATGTTCAACATCCATAACATGCATTATTATGAGACAAGAGATAAACAATAAGAATATTTGGGTATTGAGCTCTTATCTGTGACTCACATTGCCTATTACAATCCTAAATGACACTATGTTTTCAAAAGACACAAACCACGGGAATAACATTCCCAAACAACACCTTCTCCTGGTAGTCTTGGATCTCCACATGCCACTCCGCGAATGTCAAATATTCATCAACATCAATCTCACCCAAATAAATTAATTAAGAGTCATCATGAAGCTAACATGGTAGTTGTGACATGTACAAGAATTTTTTTATTTGAATTATATGTGGGAGAATTTCTATTTGATAATCCATGATTCCAACATGATCCAAATCCTTGAAAACCCTAAAAAACAGGGGATAAAGCTTACTCCAATGACCAAACCTTCGCTAATGATGATGAAGAGTCTCATTTAGAAACAAATGATCTCAAACATAAAACTATAGAGGTATCCTACTATGACATGCATATTATTTTTTATGATCCCATGTTGCTTTCAAACTTTAATAAATTACATAAACCATGTCTCTCATGTTCTACACTAATTTTGGCCTAAGAATTTCTGAACCTCTAATCCTAATCCTGCACAACAGAGAATAGAAATGAAGTCTATATAAAGCTTTATATGGTTCGATACCAATAGTGGATTGAATTTTTATGTAAGAAAACTTTACTAATGGTAGGTGTATCATCCCAAAACCTTTATAATATAGGACATAAGAATGAAACATTTCTTCAATAGTATGGATGATAAACTATGTTTGACCATCCATATGTGTATGAAAAGAAATGTTATGGAATAATTATGAGAATAAATCTTGTCAAAGACATATCCACACCCTAAAGGTAAAATAAGGATCATGATAAGTGATAATAAATATTGGGACTCTATGGAGTCTCACCACCTCCTCCAAATACTACCTTAATAAAATCTCTACTGATCTCGACTCCATGATCACTGTGAAGTGGGATGATTTCATCAAAAAATCCACTATATATGACAACCCTTCTCTTTATTTCACATTAATAGAATATTTATTACATAAAGTTACACTTAATACAACCCAAAAGATCGATAATTATTGTTTATTTTGTAATCAGGTACATAGAATAACATCTTGAACATGAGATAAAACAAAATTATTGAAAAATTCTATATCATGCTTCTAAAAATTCCACGGCTTTTAAAACTGCACAGGATAACCTGGGGACATACATAAGAAATGGGTGAGCTATAAATCTAAATAAGGGAATTAACATAGAATAAGGTGATATATGTTATAAAATAGACATATATATGGGTAATAAAAGTTGTGAGAATCATAAAAAAGAATAATAAGGCATGATATATCATGATAATCATAAAATGGGAAATGTGGCAACAACATAAAACACTGCATCATAAAAATAGGTTAAGGATAACAACCATGACATCATGATGAATAATGTCCCATAAAGGAATCAAGTTCACACCCTATACCAAAATGACATCTCATGAGACTAAACATTACCCAATTCATTGGAGCACTGTATAATTCTAAGTACACCCATCACATTCATTTCATTCTCTTTCTTAAGTGTGCCACATAAATCACACAACATGGATTCATTAATCATCATATTTTATTAAAAAATCAATGAGTTTTGAATAAATACACGTAATTACCAATTAAAAGAAGTATAAGTTTATAAATTTTAAAGAACTTGATTGAAAATGGGTATGATATTCATTACACAACTGTTTTGGCATGGAAAATCACGATGAAATTTCAGTAGCATAACAGTGTCACATAATAATTCATAAATTTGAATGATGAGATAAAATGCGTTTATAATAATTTAGAAATAAAATAGGCAGTAATAGGGACATGTAAAGACATATCCCAAAATCATAAATTGTTAATATAAGGTATAAGATAATACGAAAACCTGAATAAGGAAGTGAAGGTGAGGATCCCTTACATGAGTGTGTGACTCCAATTACTTGGAAGAAGATTATTGAGAGATTTAGAGCACCTTGGGAGAACTCTAGAGAGGGTAGGTAATAGTAATGAAGTTATCAAAGTATTTTTAGTGAAGATAAATGGGATATTTGGTGGGTTTATATAGGAAATGTGTGTGGATTTCTTTAGTATTTCACAAACTTAGGTATTAGACTCTGTATAATAAAATAACAAAAAATAAAAACCTTCCCATGGGGTTTTCCCATGTTTTCATCCAAAAGGGATTGGTTTTAAATATTTTATAATGAAAGGTTCATAAGATAAATAAATAATACCCTTACTTATGTGAAGGTGATTCATACTCCTAAAAAAATGATTTTAAAAACTGAAAATATAATAATGGTTTTGGAGGATTCACAAAGGCTTTAGAAACTAAAGTAAATAAAAATAAAATCACATTATTTTAAATTTAAAACATATATTTGGTTGTGTATTCTATTTATAGTATTTATTACATAACTTTTGGTTCATTATGATGTCATAATACATAAAGTATATTTATACATCATTTAATTTTTACCCAAAAATTTACCTATCATAGAAAAATATAAAAAATTAACCCTTGGATAATTTCAATATTCTCATTGAAAAAATAATATTCATTTTATCTAATTAATTTTCTAAATATGTGAATTTTCAATTTTAAAATAATAGTTGATATTTTTTTAGAAATGGTGGTTATTTGACAATAACAATTTTCCAACCCTTATAAAAATTACATTTGACTTAATAAAAATTGTATGACCATTTATATTTAATAATTTTTTTAATAATAATATTTTATTAAAAAAGTATTTATTTAATAAATCCATTAATTCAAAAAAATTCTTTAATTGAATTTAAATATTATCCAAAAATACTATTTGTGTTTTATTATATAAAAATCATTTATAATGTAATAATAATAGGATTCAAATTTATTCATTGTTTTATACAAAATAATTTATATACTCATATTTATAGGGTCTTGATACATATCCCTTTAATACAACATAAAACCCCATAAGAGTAAGGTGTGCGATAATGAGACCTTCAGGGGGTGGTTCAATATACATGGTTTGGGCTGTAAATAAAATGGTTTCACTCATGCTTAAGTTGGTGAATCTTATCTTGAGATTAGTCATTGGAAAATACTAGTGATTTTATCTCCCTCAGAAGCTCTGATAAATGAGATTCATAGGGTATGCTCCTACTAGTTGAGGCCATCAATTCCTTTGTCCGTGTCAATTTGATTTGTTAAAATCCTATATTTATAGTAATCATGTGATCATTATTCAAAAACTATATTATCAACAGAAATGATGCTTAACTGTACTTTAAATAGGATATAATAAACCCATATAAGTGTATGTGTTTTCTATAACCATATTAAAAAATAAAACTTTTAATTATATCACAATGTAAATTTTATTTATAACAGCTTGGGTCATTACAATCTTCCCCCCTTAAGAAATTTCGGTCTTGAAATTTTCATTTCACACACTAAAAAAATATTAGGGTAAGTCTGTTCGATCACCTCCTGTCATTCCCATGCTACTTTTTTAAACTTTTGATTTCTCTACAAAACTTTGACCAGTTTCATTATCTTATTTCATAGAACTTTGCCTCTACAATATAAGATCTTCACTGGATGCTCTTCATATGAAGTATCATTCTCCAATAGAATCACCACTAGATTGAGGACATGTGAGGGGTCTGTTATGTACATACTCAATAGGGATACATGGAATACATCATCTACTTAAGATAGGTTTGGTGGGAGTGAAAGTCGGTAGTCCACCACTCTTATGTGATCAAGGATCTCAAAGTGCTTGATGTATCTTGGCCTAAGCTTTCCCTTCTTACCAAATCTCATCACTTTATTCCAAGGAGACGTATAGAGAAAAACCATTTCTCCAAAATCAAACACTAGGTATCATCAGTGATTGTCAACATATCTCTTCTATCAACTCTATGTAGCCTTGATGTGCTGGTGGATATTCCTAACATTTTACACCATTTTTTCAACCATTTCAAGACCTAGCTATTTTCAGTCCCCAAATTAATCCCAACATGCACGTGTTCTATACCTCTTCCCATAATTTTTTTGGGATCCATTTGGATGATTTAGTGGAACCTTTTTTTGCAAGTGAACTTGGCCAGAGGAAGATATTGAGCCCATACTCCTTTGAAGTCAATTGAGCATGCTTTAAACATGTCCCCAAGTGTCTGGACAGTCCACTCATATTGGATATCAGTTTTCTGGTGATAGACCGTGTTGAAGTTAAACTCAATATTCAGATCATGTTTAAAAATATTTAAGAACCTAAAGTTTATTCTTGTATCTTGATCAGATACAATTGATAGTGGGACTCCATACAACCTTACTGCTCCACTGATTCATATCTGTGAAAGTTGATCCAGTGAGAAATCCTCTTAAATCATAATGAAGCATTCAGTATTTATAAGATGATCCACCACAACCTAGATAGAATTGTTTCCTTTGTATTTATTCAAAACTCTAATGAAAAAGTCCGTGGTGATGTTTTCCCATTTCCATTTAGGTGTTGGTAATGTTTTCATCATCCCACTGATTTGTTTTTTCATTTGTTCATTCACTTACTAACATATAATACATCTTGATGTATATTATACAATCTATTTATTATATTGTCACACCATTAGTGTTCTTGGAGATATTGATACATATTTGTGCATCCTGGGTGGATGGAGAATGTTTAGCTCTGTGTATCATCCAAGAACTCCTTCTTTAACTCAGTATTTGATAGTATATATAGCTATGAACCAAATCTTACAACTCATTATTCATTAACATTGAAATCTGAGGATTTATCCTTCCTTATAGTTTTTAATTTATTTTAAATTTCCACATCATCTCTTTGAGCATCCTTTAACCTCTCTATAAGGGATAAATGAACAATAATTTGTGAAAGTATAGATGATGTTCCTTTCTTTATGATTCCCATGTCCATCCTTTTACAATATAAGAAGATCATATCCCTCTTAATTCTCATTATTTATAAAATTGATGTATTATTTCTATATAGATCATCCTTTACATTTTTCACTTTACTAAAATTGTATTGGATTGAGCATTAATATTCCTTGATCAGCTCTAATTGTCTTCATTGGTGCATATTCATTTCTTTCTCTATAAATTTATACTTGAGGATTTTGTGATCCGTATATATTTCACCCTTCTCTCAAAATAGATAATGCTACCATATTTTCAAATATAATATCACAACAACCAACTCTATATAATTCATTTTTGTAGTTATGTTCATGAAATTTTAACTTCCCTGAATCATAGGTTATGAATTTTTCATTCCTCACTAACACACATCCCAGTCCCTTATTTGAAATATCGCTGAATACCATGAAAATCACTCCACTTATGGGTAGTGTGAGAATAGGTATAGTGATAAGACTCTTTTTCAACCCCTTTAGGATCTCTTTATATTCATAATTCCAAGAAAACATGACTTCTTTATGAGTTATATTGGTTAGGGGGTATGAATATTGTGAGAAATTTCTCACAAATCGATGATAATGCCTAGCTAATCCATGGAAACTACAGATATCTGTCATAGATGGTGACCTCATCCACCCTTCAATTGCTAATATATTTTAAGGTTCAATATATATTACATTTCTTGTGATGATATTTCCTAATAATGATACATCCTTCAACCAGAACTCCCACTTTTTGTACTTTTCATAAATATTCTCCTTCTGTAATATCTTTATCACAATACTAAGATGCTCCTAATTCTCCTCCTTTCTGTTGAAATATATTAGAATATCATATATAAATACTACCAATATTTTTATAGGTAATCTCTAAAGACTCTATTCATTAATTTCTTGATGATATTTGGAGCATTAGTGAGTCTGAATAACATTACTATGAACTCATAGTGCCTGTACCTTGTACAAAAAGAAGTCTTAGGGATATCCTAATTATTCACCCTAACTTGTTAATATCCCAACTGCAGATCCACCTTGGAGAAGTATTTTTATCCATGTATCTTATTGAACAAGTCATCAATCCATGTATGATGATACTTGTTCTTTATCGTGATCTTGTTGAGATCCTGAAAATAAATGAAAAGGTGCATCGATCCATACTTCTTCTTCTTAATAAAGAGGACTAGTTCACCCAATGGAGAAGCACTTGGGAATATGAAACCTTCATCCAGATTCTCTTATAGTTGTTTCTTAGACTCCTCATGTTCTAAAATATCCATTCTATATGGAGTATTGGATAATGGTAGTGACCTAGGTATTAGCTAGATTAAAAATTCATCCTCTCAACTAGGAGGAAGACCAGAAAATTCCTTGGGAAACACATCAACATATTCCTTCACAATGGGAATGTCTTCAAGGATGATTATTTCTATAGAATTGGTCATTTGAGCTAGATATTTTTTCTCATAGGGTAATAATAGGTTCTAAAGAAGATTCATCCTCCCCCTTGTACTTGTACAAAATCAGGGGTCGATTTGCAATATAGAGAGTGATTCCCTTCTTTCCACAATTTATGTTAGATATATTCAAATAAATCCAATACATGCCTAGAATTGAGTCAAATTCAAATAAAGTGACTATTAAAAGGTTTTATGGTAAGTTAAAACCACTAATTGTGACATGGGAGGAGTTATATAATTGGGGTGAAATAATTTCCCCATTTGTAGTTTTCACCAATAACTTTACTTTCATGATCTATGGTGGTGTTTGAATAGTTATGCTAAACTTTCATGATATAAAGGAATGCATAGAACTATAATAATAAATTACATTCATTATTATTGAATGAATATATATCATACCTATAACCACTTCATTGTTGGGATCCACCTTAGTGGTTATGATGGAAAAATATTTCCCTTGCTACATTGGGGTTTTTTGGTTGTCTCCAAAAACCCTTGGCTCATTGCATTGGTTTGAAATTTTCCTCTGTTACATGTAGTTATAATAGTAAAAAGTACACCGATGATTTACTGGATTATTCCTCTATTCCAATGCATTAGTGGGTTTCTCTATTCAGAAATATCTAGCTAGATATCTTTCATTCCTACACTTAAATCATTTCCTCTCCCACTTAGACAATTTTCGGGGTGCTTCTTTCCACAACTTTGACAAGAGGGATGATGAAATTTCTTGTAACTATTATATTTCTCCATTGGACCACCATAATTACACTCAAATTTAGAATTATTATCCCTGTGATACCCATGATATTCACCAATCTCCATTTTGACTTTGAGGGAACAACAATCAATTTTCACATAGCTATCAAAGTCATAGACCGCCATGGATTTTTTTGACTAGGTTTTATCCCACCAAAAAAGTGGTCATCCTTGCATTTGTGGGTAAATACAATGTCAGAGGATTATCATGCACATCCTATGATTTTTTACTCATACATGCCGATATATTTTTCATCTTTTTTCTTGAAGGAAGTAAATACCTTTCCATTTTATGTTGGAGAGTACGAGGAAAATATTTATCGATTTTTTTCCAGAATTCCTTCCACCCCATCACTTCAATCTCTTCCTCAGGCTTCATAATTTTTATCAATTTCCCCCACTGATCAACTTCTCCCTCCATATGATAAAAAACTAGTAGAATCTTCTCTAATTAAAAATATTTAAGGATGGAAAATATATTCTCAATGGAGTTGATCCATTGTTCCACGATTAAGGGATCAAATGATCCATTGAAAGTCAGAGGCCTTTATCTCATAAAGATCTCAATTAAAGGGAAGGTGAGGATCTCATACTTGAGTATGTGACTCCAATTACTTGAAAGAAGATTCTTGAGAGCTTGGGAGAACCTTGGGAGGACTATGGAGAGGTGATAGAAGATTAATGAAATTATAAATGGAATTTTATTTAATATAAATGGGATCTTGGGTGGGTTTGTATAGTAAATGAGTGGGGATTTCTTAATTATTTAAAATGCATTGGTTTCTGGACTCTATATAATAAAATAACTAAAAACACAAAACATCACATGGTTTTTCCCATATTTTCTGAGAAATGGGATTGGTTTTAATTATTTTATAAAGGAAGTTTTCAAATATAATAAAATAATACCCTTGATTATGTGGAGGTGAGTTATACTATTAAAGAAATTATTTTAAAACCTTAAAATATATTAATGGTTTTGGAGGTTTCAAAAAGGCTTTATAAAATTTAAAAAATAAAAAGAAAAAATTATTTTAAATTGAAAACATATATTTGGGTTTTTATTCCCTTTATGGTATTTATTATATCAATTTTGGGTCATTATGATGTCATAATACAGAAAGTATGTTAATATAGTATTTATTTTTTACCTAAAAATTCAACTGTCTTAGAAAATTAGAAAAAATTCACCGTTGGATAATTTATATGATATTATTCCAAAAAAATATTAATTTTATGTAAATAATTTTATAAATATGTACATTTTCACTTTTAAAATAATAATCAACATTTATTGAGAAATTTTGTGTTTTTAAAAAAAAAACAGTTTTTGAACCCTTATAAAAGTTACATTTGACTTTATAAAAATTATATGATCATTTATATTTAATAATTTTTTTAATAATAATATATTATTAAAATATTATTTATTTAAAAAATTAATTAATTCCAAAGAAACAAAATATTGAATTGAATTTTAATATTACCCAAAAAGAAAATTTGCATTTTTTTATATAAAAATCATTTATAAAGTAACAATAATATGATAAATATATATTCATTTTTATGTAAAAAATAATGTAAATACTCATATTTATAGGGTCTTGATACATATCTCTTTAATACTCTAGCAAAAACCCTAAGTGTAAGGTCTACGATGATGAGACTTTCATGGTGTGGTTCGACATACAAGGTTTGGGCCATGATCTTGATAAGCATAAACTTCTTCTATAATTGGTTTGGATCATTCTTGTGTAGTTGGATATAAGACTGGGATTGATGAAGGGTAAATCCTAATTATTCTATCTCCCTCAAAATCTCCAATAAAAGGGCTTCATAGAGTAAAATCCTACTAGTTGAGTCCATCACTTCCTTTTTCTATGTCAATTGGATTTGTTAAAATTTTATATTTATACTAATAATGTGATCAATATTCAATGAATATATTATCAAAAATAATGATTCTTAAATGTATTTAATGTAGGATATAATAAAACCAAATAAGTGCTTGTGTTTTCTATAAACATATTACATAATAACACTTTTACTTAAATCACACGGTAAATTTTATTTATAACAGTTTGGGTCATTACACTATCACCCCTATAACATCATCACCTCCCTGAGATTGAGGTAACTTTATTATGATGTACATCGTGATTTCACCCCACATATACTAAGGAGTATCTAATTGATTTAGCAAACCAAAAAGAACACGGTGCCTGACCTTCACCTTATGGAAGACCAAACATCATGACATACACTGTGCAATTGAACACTTCAACTAAGGCCACTAAAAGTGACCTCTTAGACCATAGTACATTTTTTCATTCCAGGATGTACCACCATGGGTGAGATATGGAACCAACTCACACATCACCAAAGGGAAGAAATGTCTTCCCTAAAAAAAATCCGATGAAGATCATCCTCAGACCAACCATCAAGGGTATCACAAAAAACAACTCGGTATCTCTTGACCTCCACCTCAGAATCCCCTAACTGGGAACCATCTATATTTTGAACCAAATATTAAAATTCTATAATATATAAATTATAACCTCTTCCAAAAATAACTCCCATATTATGATGAAATTGTAATAGATCTTCCATCAATCTACATGAATCTCCATATTCACACACGACATCACTATGTGACTTCCTGCTCTCTGAATGAACCAAAAAAATACATTTCCCGATGTATATGAAATATGTATGTCTTATTAATGAATGAATTATATCCAAATATAATACTTAATGTTCGTGTAATTCTATAATAATAAATAAATTATGATTTTATGATCATTAAAAACCAAAAAAATCTTCACTGATGAGGTAATTTCTTCACAACTTTAATAAAAAGGTAATTTAGGCCAACTCAAGATCATGTGTGGCATAGTTATACTCACAAGGATGTAACTGAAGATATACATAAGAAAAAATGATATATTATTCATTATAACATAACCCAAACTATGATTTTATGTGTTATAAAAAACCTAAAACTGAACTCCATCTTCTAGAAAACAAATGACTGGATCAGTGACCAAATTATTATTTTCGTACTCAAAATATACATGAAATTGGTTAGTAAACAAGAACTAATAATTATTTCTAGATAAGGATGTTAGAGGAGTAAGAAATATATAGAAATTAGTTATGATCCTCCTGTAATAGGCTATAAGATCAAGGAAAATCCACACCTATGAAGCAGTCTTGGGATATTCCCATTAAACAACCACTTTTATATGTAATGGATCCACAACTAATCCCCACTTGGATATTAAATTAACCATGAAAAAAACTTCAAAATACTATCAATCACACTTCAAAGAAATTATGAATAGCTTCTGATGATTAAGAACTCCCAAAAAATCATATAGATGCTCTACATGATCCTCCTCAGATACATAGTACAAAAGGATTTCATCGATGAAAACCACCATAAAATGATCTAGAAACTCCCAAAAAACTATGTTCATTAAACCCATGAACATAGATGGAGTTTTTATCACACCTATAGCATCCCGTCTTTTTATAACATAACTTTCATTTCATTACACGGAACTGAGGATCTTTAAGGTTTAGTTTCTTGGAAACAAGGAACATAATACATGAAAAGAACAAAAAAAAAACACTCTTATTAAACACTTGAAAGGCTTCTCCTTAAGTTCATCCTAGGTTCATTACTGCATCTCATAACCTGGGGACATACATCAAAAGAAAGGGTGAGCAGAAGGCCCAATAAGGGAAACAAGAGAAACATTTTACATGTGAACTTGAGATACTTCAATAAGGACATAAAAAGAACATTAAGGAATGAGAAAGAAATTAGGAGGCATATCATAAAAAATAATATTTTGAAAAACATGAAGATGTGGCTACATCATTTAACATAGACAATCATGAACATATCACCAAGGTCCATCCCCAAGGTGTCATTTGAAAATTACCAAGGTTATTCACCAAGGTATCGTGAAAATTGTAATCTCTAGTGGTTACATCATTACCCAATGCATTGGAGCGCTATCAGGGCGCACCCTTAAATTTTCCTTTATTATCATGTGAGCCACATATATCATCATCAAAAATTTCATAAATAACCCATATAGCATAAAATAAATGGGTTTCATTTCATAATCACAACGTTTTAAAAACCGCTTTAAGGACATGATCTTTACGTCACTTTAAAACCCACATAAAAGGAAGGTGGGTCTCATGTATGTAAATCCCAGAATTTAAAATATAAAATTTTGGTATATATGTGAATACCCCTTTAGAAGAAAGAGATTTGAGTATTCACTTAATAATATAAAAGAACTTTATAAAAAGAGAGAGACATTTTGAGACGGAAATTCTGCAGCATAACAGCTATGTTACGAGGTTTTAGAAGACATTAATAAGAGAGGTAATATGGGTCAAACATTCATAAATGACCCATAAAACAGTAGATGGACAGAATAATAAGGATACATGATCATGGTAATGAAATTTCATGGACATACCATTTGAAATGAAAAACATGGAAGGAAGAAAAAAATTAGATTTCTCTTATGAAAGTTCGGCAGCCTAACAGCGTTACTTAAACTAAAAAAAATGATTTGAAAAGATAAAATAGGGTCTCTCATCATGTGAACATAAGAGTTAAGTATTATAGATATATATATAATGCCCCAACATAATTAAAAATGAACTTGAAAGACTTGACATGAAAGTAGAACTTTGAAAAGAATGAGAAGGGTGAAAGAATCCCCTAAAAAATTCGGCAGCCTAACGACGCCACTTAAAACTTAAAAATACTGAATTGAAGAGATAAAATTGGGTATCTCATAATATGAAAATAATATTCCAGTATGATAGATATAGAGATCATACCCCAACATAACAAAAAGGAACTTGAAAGAATTGACATGAAAGTAGAACTTCAAAATGAGAAGGGTGAAGAACCACTTAAAAATTCGGCAGCCTAACGGCGCCACTTAAAACTTCAAAATACTGAATTGAAGAGATCAAATGGGGTCTCTCATAATATGAACATAAGAGTCCAGTATGATAGATATAGAGATCATACCCCAACATAACAAAAAGGAACTTGAAATAATTGACATTAAAGTAGAACTTCAAAACGAGAAGGGTGAAGAACCACTTAAAAATTCGGCAGCCTAACGGCGCCACTTAAAAATTCAAAATACTGAATTGAAGAGATCAAATGGGGTCTCTCATCATATGAAAATAAGAGTCCAGTATGATAGATATAGATATAATATCCCAACATAACAAAAAGGAACTTGAAATAATTGACATGAAAGTAGAACTTCAAAACGAGAAGGGTGAAGAACCACTTAAAAATTCGGCAGCCTAACGACGCCACTTAAAACTTCAAAATACTGAATTGAAGAGATAAAATGGGGTCTCTCATCATATGAACATAAGAGTCCAGTATGATAGATATAGAGATCATACCCCAACATAACAAAAAGGAACTTGAAATAATTGACATGAAAGTAGAACTTCAAAACGAGAAGGGTGAAAAACCACTTAAAAATTCGGCAGCCTAACGGCGCCACTTAAAACTTCAAAATACTTAATTGAAGAGATAAAATGGGGTCTCTCATAATATGATCATAAAATATCATTATGATAAATTTAGAGATCATACCCCAACATAATAAAAAGGAAATTGAAATACTTTACATGAAAATAGATCTTGAAAAATGAGAAGGGAGAAAGAATCTGTTACAATAATTTCGGCAGCCTAACGGCGCCACTTAAAACATCATAAAACGAAATAATGAGAGTAAGAGGGGATATCTCATTATATGAATATGAAAAGGGCAGTAAGAGGAGTATAAAAGAACATCCTCTAACATAAGAACATGGAGCATAAAAGGAATGACATAAAAGAGATTACTTGAAATGAAAGAGAGAGGTCGGATCCCTTACCTTAAAATGTAACTCTTAAACCTCAAAGGTTGGGACCTTGAGGGCTTGGGGGAACCTTGGGAGGACTCCTAGGGAGGTAATGAGACCATAAATTCGTTGGGGAAGAGTGGGGAGTCGAATGGATGAGAGGAGGGCTTGGTATTTATAGGAAAAGTGAGGGGACAAGGCATTAATGGCCAAGGGACACCTCACATGTGCTTTTCTCAAACCCATGTGCTCTCCCTTGGCATTTACCATGGAGTTAGGACACATGGGGCCCCAAAAACAATAATTCATCACCCTTGGCCGGCCAACCCTTAAAATATTTCATGACATCATCATGACACAGCTATGATGTCATTAAACATACCGAAACCCTAAAACTGCATTTTTACTATTCACTGAAAATTCAACTTTCTCAGAAAAATCCCAAAATTTAACACTAACCAAATATAAATTCTCTGATTTCAAAAATGAACTCCATTTTATAAAAATAATTTTCTAAATATTTTTAAATTTATTTTTAAATAAATACACTATTCACCGAAAATTCATTTTTTCAGAAAAAAAACCCAAAAATTACCATAACATAATATTGGTGCTCTGAGTTCAAAAATGAAATCCATTTTATAAAAATAATTTTCTAAATATTTTTAATTTAATTTTTAATTAAAAAACACTATTCACCCGAAAAAACTAATACTTGATTAATAATTTATGAAACCGTTATTTAACCATTTTATTGAATCACATTACTTAATCAAGGTGCCTAGATTATTTTAAAACTTTCTTTAAGTGAGATTACTAATCCATTTGATCATATTACTAATCCTAATCATAAAATCACTATTCATAATTTACTATTCATCAAAAATCAAGTTGATCTTATAAGACTCCAAATTTCGTA
The DNA here is from genome assembly GCA_963277665.1 of Viscum album. NCBI lineage: Eukaryota > Viridiplantae > Streptophyta > Magnoliopsida > Santalales > Viscaceae > Viscum > Viscum album. The sequence goes on along the minus strand of OY728138.1, from coordinate 997,461,851 downwards.
CTGAACATAATTGTAGAAGACCATTTTTTGAAAATCATTACACATTTTTAATTATTTAAGGTTTACATAAACATTTTTAAAATATCCTTTTTCTAAAATTCATCAAAATATGCATACTATATTTATCCGGTCATTTGAAAATTCATAAACATAATCATAAGAAGAAATTCCAATTTTTATTTAAAACAAAGGATTACACAAGGAAGTTACGGTCTTCTTACATAGCCCCTTATCACACTAGCATAAGACCTAAGTGTAAGGTTTGCTAAGGTGAGAGAGTTCGAGGGAGGCTCGGCCAACATTGCCCGAGTAGTAATTTCTATCAGTTTGAACTTCTCGCGAAGGCGATTCCATTCTAGCTTCACATGATGAAGTTCGGCTTGGGTTTGGTCTAGAGAAAAGCCTAATGGTGCTACCTCCTTCCCAAGTTCTGTTAGATGGGCTTCGATCGGTCCAAGACTACTAGGTGAGTCCATCGAATCTTCTTTCTATAATAATTAACCAAGATTACTTATTTTTAGAGACAATAATCAAAACATTTTGTTCATAGCGGTCATATTGACTGATGGTCATATAACAGTAAAAACTCAATGGTCTCATTTTATTTATAATCATGTTTATCAAATAAAACATTTTTGTTGAGTATCAAAATAAAATAAAATAACACATGAAATTAGGAAAGAAGATTTATTCAAAATTTCGGGCCGTTACAATCTTCCCCCCTTAAGAAATTGCGTCCTCACAATTTTTAAAATTGGGTTTTGAAATTTCATTGAATGTCCCACATCGGAAAAAGATTCAGTAACACCATTTCATTAAAATAAGGAAAAGGAAGTACAAAGGCCACCCGAGTTTACTCATACTAGGATTCCATGTAGGAAACATGGACATGGAGGAGAAAAAAAGGGTCACGTTCTAAAGGAGAGTGATAGAAAACATTATTAGGAGGAAGTTAACCACCAGAAAATCCCAAAATTATGATGTGTGTAAGCAGTCTTTGATTACCTAGTAGGAAACGTAAACCAACAACGTTTTTGTTTTATGTCCCTTTTAATAACTTTGAGGAATTCATTTACAACATAGAACAAAAACATAAGGAAATATATCTACCTTCATGTAGAGTTTCATACATTAATAAGTTTTTACCAAAACTAATCTTTTCTCCAAACGATGAGCATTAAAAACTACTTGGTCTCATCAAAACACACGAATCATCTTCTAGGGAATCACATAATCCACAAATGATCAACTATCTATTTCTTCTATTTTTAAACATTATCGCAAAAATAGAATGGTTAAGGTAAAACAACTCTTCAAAAAGAATCCCATAGGAATGGAAACTACTTTTAAATCTTCAAAGTTCCATGGTACTACCCAATGTACATCATAGACCATTCCGTAAATAATGGTCCTTAAGATTCCTCAAAATGAACCAAACTAAGATTGAAACTCAAATACAAGAAAGATTTGATAACATAGTCTTCCAAAATAAACTTCATTGTTCATCTCCAAACAACATCAACCACTCCTAACATCTTATAACAAAAGTAGCTAACCTAAACATATTTTACCCAAGATAGGTTAATCATTCCCGTAAGTAACCTAAATTACTATAAGTCCACCATAAATTCATCGATTCTTCAAAATATAAGTCAACCTTACTCCTCAATGAAAATACCGTAGTAATCTATTTACCTCGATCATATAGGGTCCCCAAAATAGTGAACGTTTTCCAAAATAATAATCATATTTTAATCCCCTAATCATCTCTGTCATATTAATACGGAAATCGTAGAATTTCTTATCACATTGGTTGTTGGGACATGTTCTTCCATTTCCCGCCATTAACTAAGAAAAGAAACTATAATTAAGGGCTTAAATACTTATCTAATAATCATGAAAAGGAGATTAAAGCATATAAGGATAACTTGTAGAAGAAAAGTATACCCTAACTTCTGATCCCCTAGGTTCCAATCTAGGTTATCCATGATCATATATTCTTATGTGAATCTTTGTTCCTTTAACAATGGTTCATACTAAGCATATGAATTTACCAAAGCATATCCCCTGGGAGTGTCGTAACCAAGAGTGCAGCAAGGCCCGTTGTCGTGTACTAGTTCCCGTTTGAGTCTAGCTCAAAGCGGTGTTTTCGGGTTTTACTCCTATGTACATCTGTGCCAGAGCCACCTCTACCTGCTCGTATCCAGACAGGGATGTATTTGCTTGGCAACCCCTTACTCAATACTCACCAAAATACCAAGAATATTTCCTATATATAAACATTTCTATAGGCTTCTTCCTAAAGTTTTCATATCCTAATTTCCAAAAATAACTAAACCATACTTTGATACCAACTATAGCATCCCATCTTTTTATAACATAACTTTCATTTCATTACACGGAACTGAGGATCTTTAAGGTTTAGTGTCTTGGAAACAAGGAACATAATACATGAAAAGAACAAAAAAAACACTCTTATTAAACACTTGAAAGGATTCTCCTTAAGTTCATCCTAGGTTCATTACTTCATCTCATAACCTGGGGACATACATCAAAAGAAAGGGTGAGCAGAAGGCCCAATAAGGGAAATAAGAGAAACGTTTTACATGTGAACTTTAGATACTTCAATAAGGACATAAAAAGAACATTAAGGAATGAGAAAGAAATTATGAGGCATATCATAAAAAATAATATTTTTCATAACTTTAAGTTGTGGCTACATTATTTAACATAGACAATCATGAACATATCACCAAGGTCCATCCCTAAGGTGTCATTTGAAAATTACCAAGGTTATTCACCAAGGTATCGTGAAAATTGTAATCTCTAGTGGTTACATCATTACCCAATGCATTGGAGCGCTATCAGGGCGCACCCTTAAATTTGCCTTTATTATCATGTGATCCACATATATCATCATCAAAAATTTCATAAATAACCCATATAGCATAAAATAAATGGGTTTCATTTCATAATCACAACGTTTTAAAAACCGCTTTAAGGACATGATCTTTACGTCACTTTAAAACCCACAGAAAAGGAAGGTGGGTCTCATGTATGTAAATACAAGAATTTAAAATAGAACATTTTGGTATATATGTGAATACCCCTTTAGAAGAAATATCTTTTAGTATTCACTTAATAATATAAAAGAACTTTATAAAAAGAGAGAGACATTTTGAGACGGAAATTCTGCAGCATAACGGCTATGTTACGAGGTTTTAGAAGACATTAAAAAGAGAGGGAATATGGGTCAAACATTCATAAATGACCCATAAAACAGTAGATGGACAGAATAATAATGATACATGATCATGGTAATGAAATTTCATGGACATACCATTTTAAATGAAAAACATGTAAGGAAGACAAAAATTAGATTTCTCTTATGAAAGTTCGGCAGCCTAACAGCGTTACTTAAACTTAAAAAAAATGATTTGAAAAGATCAAATAGGGTCTCTCATCATGTGAACATAAGAGTTAAGTATTATAGATATAGAGATAATTCCCCAACATAATTAAAAATTAACTTTAAAGACTTGACATGAAAGTAGAACTTTGAAAATAATGAGAAGGGTGAAAGAATCCCCTAAAAAATTCGGCAGCCTAACGGCGCCACTTAAAACTTCAAAATACTGAATTGAAGAGATAAAATGGGGTATATAATCATATGAAAATAATATTCTAGTATGATAGATATAGAGATCATACCCCAATATAACAAAAAGGAACTTGAAAGAATTGACATGAAAGTAGAACTTCAAAATGAGAAGGGTGAAGAACCACTTAAAAATTCGGCAGCCTAACGGCGCCACTTAAAACTTCAAAATACTGAATTGAAGAGATCAAATGGGGTCTCTCATCATATGAACATAAGAGTCCAGTATGATAGATATAGAGATAATACCCTAACATAACAAAAAGGAACTTGAAATAATTGACATGAAAGTAGAACTTCAAAACGAGAAGGGTGAAGAACCACTTAAAAATTCGGCAGCCTAACGGCGCCACTTAAAACTTAAAAATACTGAATTGAAGAGATCAAATGGGGTCTCTCATCATATGAACATAAGAGTCCAGTATGATAGATATAGAGATCATATCCCAACATAACAAAAAGGAACTTGAAATAATTGACATGAAAGTAGAACTTCAAAATGAGAAGGGTGAAGAACCACTTAAAAATTCAGCAGCCTAACGGCGCCACTTAAAACTTCAAAATACTGAATTGAAGAGATCAAATGGGGTATCTCATCATATGAACATAAGAGTCCAGTATGATAGATATAGAGATCATACCCCAACATAACAAAAAGGAACTTGAAATAATTGACATGAAAGTAGAACTTCAAAACGAGAAGGGTGAAGAACCACTTAAAAATTCGGCAGCCTAACGGCGCCACTTAAAACTTCAAAATACTGAATTGAAGAGATAAAATGGGGTCTCTCATCATATGATCATAAAAGATCAGTATGATAAATTTAGAGATCATACCCCAACATAATAAAAAGGAAATTGAAATACTTTACATGAAAATAGATCTTGAAAAATGAGAAGGGAGAAAGAATTCGTTACAATAATTTCGGCAGCCTAACGACGCCACTTAAAACATCATAAAACGAAATAATGAGAGTAAGAGGGGATCTCTCATTATATGAACATGAAAAGGGAAGTAATAGAAGTATAAAAGAACATCCTACAACATAAGAACATGGAGCATAAAAGGAATTACATAAAAGAGATTACTTGAAATGAAAGAGAGAGGTCGGATCCCTTACCTTAAAATGTAACTCTTAAACCTCAAAGGTTGGGACCTTGAGGGCTTGGGGGCACCTTGGGAGGACTCCTAGGGAGGTAATGAGACCAGAACTTCGTTGGGGAATAGTGGGGAGTCTAATGGATGAGAGGAGGGCTTGGTATTTATAGGGAAAGTGAGGGGACAAGGCATTAATGGCCAAGGGACACCTCACATGTGCTTTTCTCAAACCCATGTGCTCTCCCTTGGCATTTACCATGGAGTTAGGCAACATGGGGCCCCCCAAAAAATAATTCATCACCCTTGGCCGGCCAACCCTTAAAATATTTCATGACATCATCATGACATAGCTATGATGTCATTAAACATACCGAAACCCTAAAACTGCATTTTTACTATTCACTGAAAATTCAACTTTCTCAGAAAAATCCCAAAATTTCACACTAACCAAATATCAATGCTCTGATTTCAAAAATGAACTCCATTTTATAAAAATAATTTTTTTTAAATATTTTTAAATTTATTTTTAAATAAATACACTATTCACCGAAAATTCATTTTTTCAGAAAAAAAAACCCAAAAGTTACCATAACATAATATCGGTGCTCTGAGTTCAAAAATGAAATCCATTTTATAAAAATAATTTTCTAAATATTTTTAATTTAATTTTTAATTAAAAAACACTATTCACCCAAAAAAACTAATACTTGAATAATAATTTATGAAACCATTATTTAACCATTTTATTGAATCACATTACTTAATCAAAGTGCCTAGATTATTTTAAAACTTTATTTAAGTGAGATTACTAATCCATTTGATCATATTAATAATCCTAATCATAAAATCACTATTCATAATTTACTATTCATCAAAAATCAAGTTGATCTTATTAGACTCCAAATTTCGTACTGAACATAATTGTAGAAGACCATTTTTTGAAAATCATTACACATTTTTAATTATTTAAGGTTTACATAAACATTTTTAAAATATCATTTTTCTAAAATTCATCAAAATATGCATACTATATTTATCCGGTCATTTAAAAATTCATAAACATCATCATAAGAAGAAATCCCAATTTTTATTTAAAACAAAGGATTACACAAGGCAGTTACAGTCTTCTTACATAGCCCCTTATCACACCAGCATAGGACCTAAGTGTAAGGTGTGCTAAGGTGAGAGAGTCCGAGGGAGGCTCGGCCAACATTGCCCGAGTAGTAATTTCTATCAGTTTGAACTTCTCGCGAAGTCGATTCCGTTCTAGCTTCACATGATGAAGTTCGGTTTGGGTTTGGTCCAGAGAAAAGCCTAATGGTGCTACCTCCTTCCCAAGTTCTGTTAGATGGGCTTCGATCAGTCCAAGACTACTAGGTGAGGCCATCAAATCTTCTTTCTATAATAATTAACCAAGATTACTTATTTTTAGAGACAATAATCAAAACATTTTGTTCATAGCGGTCATATTGACCGATGGTCATATAACAGTCAAAACCCAATGGTCTCATTTTATTTATAATCATGTTTATCAAATAAAACATTTTTGTTGAGTATCAAAATAAAATAAAATAACACATGAAATTAGGAAAGAAGATTTATTCAAAATTTCGGGCCGTTACAACACCAAAGAAAATTATAATAAACTTATAATTGTTACTTCCCGGTACATTGGAAGCGTGAAATGGTAGGTGATATATGAAAATTTATTTTAATAATAATTTCCTGAAATCAAGAGTGGGGATCTTTCACGTCAAATTTATAATTAATTTATTTAATATATAAAGAAATAAATACCCAGTCTTTAGAAATTTATTCATTAATTATTGTTGATAATTTGAAAAGTCCCTTCCAGATTTACTTTATTTCACTTTTGAGGATCTAATTGTAGAATCCCTATAGTGGTGATCCACATGTGTTTCAATGGTCTTAGAGAAATTCCACTCATTCTCTAGGCGCTAGAGCGGAGAATCCAATGTCTTGTGTTGTTCATTCTTGAACACTCATTCTTTGGTCTTGAAGAAATTCTCTTTTAGGTTTCTCATTCTTGATTGGGAGATAGGGGGAGTTGAGAGAGAATTCTTTGTTCCCAATAATTCTCTATTCCCAAACATGTAATTGGTTTTGAGAATAAGTTACACAATAGACATAGATTTATATTTATAGAGCTATGATTTTAGTTAGAAAATTTAATTCCATAATATCCATTAAATATAATTATAACCATTTATGAAATCCCATGCCACATAATAATAATAACAATATTTTTATTTTTGGGGGTTCCAACTTGCGCAAAATGGATAAATAATATTTACTGACTCGTAAATAATTATTTTATCACCAAACACATTATTTGTCCATTCCAAATCCTCTTGTATTTATTGAACACCCGAATAAATATTTTATTATATTAAATAAATATTTTATTCATAATCTAGTAAATAAATATTTCTTAAATATTCAATAAAATAAATAAAGAAATTTTATTCACAATCCTATTAATAAATATTTTTTTAATTTATTATATAGATTTAAATAAAATAAAATTATTCCTCAGTCTTGAGAATAATATTTATTCCATTAATTAAATTCAAATTTAACTTAATTTAGATGACCAGAAATGCTTAGTGTGTGATTATCTAGGATTCTTTCTCATTAGCATTAGGCGGGCTTAGCTAAAGTCCAATATTACGGTATAGAAATGGTTCAAGGAACCCAAGAGAAATAATATAAAGTAATAATGATAACAACCACATACAAACACTCATTGTTTAGCATAATCCCTTTATCACATAATCTCATCAAGCAGGTTTCATGATGGGGTCATCAACCTATATTCTTGACACTTCATTCTTTGACTATATGAAATAAACTCGTCATTACACCATAGCCATGGAATTTAGGGAGATGGTTATATTTCAATCAAAGTTCTAAGATATTAGCTTCCATATATATGGAAGGGTCAAATTATTTTTGACTTATCCCTTAATAACATGTCATTCGTGACACACCCAACATACCCTAATTCCCGCCAAAATACGACATGACAGTTTTTGTCAGAAAATCTAAATGCCTAAGTCAGGACATGCATTAATGATAATCTTAAAGTCTAAGGATCATTACATATCCTATTAGATAGGAATATATGATAACACCAAAACATGTAGAATTCCTACTGGTGACTCTGTTCTCATAATCTGTCAGTTTGGAGATTACCATGTGTGAAATTCATGAGAAACAGTCTCATCTTCTTACAAGTACTCACACTTGACAGTTTATATACTATGTGTCTCATTGTAGTATGTTATCCAACTGAAGAACTATATTAATAATATTATCATATCACTTCAAGGTTCTCATCATAGTGGTGAACAACTAGGACCTTATCAATGTGACAAATACTCTAGGACATTATTACATTATGGTCATGTAGAAAAATGAAAAATATGTAATAAGATATTTAATTTAATATTTAATACATCAAATATTCACGTAATAAAAGTAAAAACAGTTGGTTCTAGGAAAAAAATCTAGAAAACATCCACTTATACTAGAGAAAACTGCCTATGACTTTCAGTTCGCTAGATCTCACATGATAATCATATTTCTGCTGATTCAAGGCTTTGGTCAAGGGGTCCACCATGTTGTCTTTTGTGGAAATACTACTCACTTCAAATTCACCTCATTGATAAAAAATACCTCAAGAGATGATACTTCAAAAGTATGTGAATTTTCCACTAATGTGACCTTGGATCTTTTGCAAGATCCACCACTGTAGTATTATCACTATAGAGTGTGATATGATATTTACTTCTGGGTTCTACATCAAGCTATTGGAAGAAATTGCGCATATAAACTACTTCTTTATCTACCTCAGAAGCTTTAATATACTCATAAAATACTGTAGAATCTACGACCACAACCTTCTTTGAGCTCTTTTAGCTCACAACACCTCCATTCAAAGTGATGATGTATCCCATTTGTGACTTCATGTCATCTTGATTAGTCTAGAAACTACCGTCTGCATATCCTATGATGGCTATTTCCTCATTTCCTCCATAAACTAGAAACATATCCTTAGTACACCTTAGATACTTAATGATAGTCTTGACTGCCATCCAATGGGAGTCACCTTGATCAACTCGATATCTTCCTACCACAATTAATGCATAGGAGACATCTAGCCTAGTACATCGCATCACATACATGACTGGCCCAATCATTAATGTGTATCTAATCCTTACCATTATATTTCTTTTCTCGTGGGTTTGAGGAAACATTTTCTTGGAAAGATGAATTCCATGTGACACTAGCAACAATCCACTCTTGGATTATTCCATACTGAATATATTTAGTTTCTAGTCAATGTATATACTTTGGATTAGGTCAAGAAACCTATTGGATCTATCTCGATGGATCATGATCCCAAGAATATATGTTGCCTCGCCCAAGCCTTTCATGGAAAATAATTTTTTCAACCATTCCTTAATAGATAGTATGACTGATATTTCATTTCCAATAAGTAATATGTTATCAAAATATACTACTAAGAAAACAACTACACTCCCACTAAACAGTTTGTAGACACAAGGCTCACATTTGTCCTTTATAAAACCAAATTCTGTTATGGATTTATCAAAATGAATGTTCCATGACCCAGATGCTTTCTTGAATCCATAAATGGATTTTTAAAATTTTGATATCTTATTGGTATCCTTTGGAGTCACGAACCCTTCAGGTTAGGTCATGTAGACATCTTCTTAAAGGTTCCCATTAAGGAAGGTTGTTTTGAAATCTATTTTAAAAATCTCATAGTTATGGTAGACCATAATGGAAAGTATAATTATGATGTATTTCAGAATTGAAATTGGTGAAAATGTTTCATCGTAGTCAATACATTGATTCTGTTTAAAACCTTTTGCAACCAGTCGCGCCCTATAGGTACTAACTTTTCCTTACATGTCAATTTTCTTCTTGAATACCCATTTTCAATCAATTTTATTTACATCAAATGGAGGATCTAATAAAATCTATACTTGGTTTTGTTATTTGGAATCCATTTCGAAATTCATGGCTTTTTTCCACATGTAAAAATCTGTGCCACTTACTGCTTCCTTGCAGGTTAGAGGATCATTATTATAAACTAATAATGAGTCATAATCCTCAGTAAATATAAAACCATACTATTTTGGTTCTCTAACATCTTTTTTACTCCTACATAGTTCTTGTGTCTCTCTAACAGTTTCTTATTCCACAAGGATTTGTGAAATCTGATCTTATACCAACTCTTGTGTGTATTGAGCCTCAAATTCATCGAAGTTTATCTCGCTCCCACTATCTCTTTTTGTTATGTGCTCCCTATCAAGGAATATGGTGTGTCTTTCCACTTTATCCATTTTGACTGAGAGTTCCTATAGGTAATATCCCCTTATTTCCTTGGGGTATCCTATAAATGTACACTTTTTTCCATAGGGTGCAAGTTTGTTACCTAAAGAGGCCTTAACAAATACTTTTCTTCCCCACACATTTAAATTAGATAACATGTTTTTTCTTCCACTCCAAAATTCATATGGAATACCATTTATCAATTTAGTTGGTACTTAGTTTAGTATGTGTTCCGCTGTTTGTAACATATATCCCCAAAATTATAATGGAATGTTTTCATGACTCATCATTGTTCTCACCACGTCTAACAAGGCACAGTTCCTCCTTTCACTTACAAAATTCCACTAAGGCATGTAAGGAGGAGTGAGTTGGTATAGGATCCCAAAATCTCATAAGTAATCAATGGTTTCTTGATTAAGATATTCTCTACCCCAGTATGAGTAGAGTTTCTTAATATTCTTTCCAATATAGTTCTCAACTTCATTATTTTATTTCTCGAATTTATCAAAAGATTCTGATTTATACCTCATTAAGTACATATATCCATATCTAATAAAATCATCAATAAAAGTTATGAATTATGAATACCCACCCCTTACTTCAATAAGAAATGGTCCACACACATTGGTATAAACTAATTCAATAGTCTCTTTTATCCCTTTCATCTTTCCCACTAAATGGGGATTTGCTCATTTTTCCTTGTAAACATGCATGAAATACACCAATTGGTTTGAGTTTGAAAGAAAATAAATATCCATATTGATGTAATTTTTTCAATAATTTTTCATTTACATGACTTAGCCGATGATGCCAATGTTGGGTGTTGTATGAGTCATGTGAGGTAACCTCGTTATCAATTTCCATTACTTGGTTCATGTAACCCAACACGAAAAGACCATTATGTAAATGTGTCTTACCATAAAAAAATATTATCTTTATAAAAGAATCAATATTTATTTCTAAATTTAAAAATGAATCCATATGTATCTAGTATGGATATAGAAATAAGGTTTTTGGAAACTGAAGGAACATAATATCAAACCTTTAAAACCAAGATCATTCTGATTGTCAATGTGGGGTGGTAGTCCCTAGTAGCTACAACAACAAGTTTTTCTTCATTTACTTCTTGTATATCTACCCCCCCCCAGTCAATTTTTTATGAATCTACTTGGTTCTTATATTTGAATACATATATGAGCACAAAAATATGTATCTAATACCAAATTTGTAGAAATAGATAAATTGATGTTGATAAAAAACACACCATAAGCTTCTCCATGTTCTTTAGATGAGGGTAGTTTTCCTTCTAATGGACCTTCTTGCCACATGCGAAATAGGCAACATCCAGTTTCCTTGCCTCCCCTTTGATCTTATTCTTCTTGGAAAGGAATGAAGAATATTTGGTATTAAATATATTTTCATTCCGTTTTCATTTTTTATCCATATGTAAAGAAGGATTTTCGCGCTTCATATCTTTATCTACTTGGTGTAGGAAGAGAAGAAGATCTGGTTGAGACTTCTTAATGTCGTTCATATTAACATTCACAAAAAATTGGGGAAGCTCTGAGGGAGTGATGCCAAAATGAGATCGGTGCCCAGTTCTTCAAGGATTTTAAAACATAGAACCTCTCAGTGCTCATTGTATCCAATCAGATTGACTACATGAGGCCTAGTTGGGGAACCCTATCCCCACTTGATCTGATAGAGAACCTTGTAAATCTCAAACTGTTCCTATCTGGCTCTATCGTGGTAAATACAATGGAGGTTCTCAAGCATGATATACACATCCCTATTTTCTTGAGACTAAATGAGTTCATTAGACTTAGATGAAAGCATAAAAAATTTAATGGCTACCATGTAATTCTTATGTTTTTCATAGACTAGGAACTCCCCACGACCTACCTCTTGAGTAGGCAGACCAGGCATTGATAATTATAGCATGTAAGATTTCTGTTCATGGAATAGAATAACCTAAAGGAATCTAAACCACTTTTGAATGTTACTTCTAGGTAGGATATTGTCTTTATCCAATATTGATAATTGGTATAATTATCTTTTCATTTTATTATACAATTAAAAGAGCAGATTATTAGTATTTTTCTTGATTACATTTTTTTGTTAGAAATAATTAATTGATTTTATTAAATCTCCCACTATTTTATCCAGTCCCAATACCCCACACCATTTAACTTGTAATGTCTAGTTTATAGAACATTCTAGTTGAAATGATCAATATGACCCTTCACATAACCCAAACAAGGGTTGGTCAAGCTATTTTGAAGGGTTTTGGGTAAGCAAGTATTTTCCAACTATGGGCTTGCAGCTCCTTGATCCATTACGTGGACTCCCCAATCCATAAATCCCAATTTGTATTTTCTCAACAATTGTCTCCAAATTATACCAAGTTAATAAAGGGATACTCCTCTTGATGTAAAATGGTTAAGTCAACCCAAATCTTTCATAAGAAATACCCTTATAAAAGTATGTGTACTAACAAGGGTTGATCAAACACATTGTTCTATCAAGTTTTGTTCCTAATCAAGTATCAAAAAGCTTAGTCTTACTTAATATTAGATTAAGGGATTTTGTTTTATTATACATAACATTTTTATCTTGTTTTATCCTTTACATGTCTTTTTAATATTTAAGGGGATGTTTACATAATTAATTAACCATGTTTGGATAAAACATTTATGCATAATCAATTTTATTTAAATTCCATCATTCCATATTAATTAATTCATTTATGTGATCGTGGTCTTACATAAATAAATTTAATTTTTATTAATTAGAAAATTAATAAATAAATAATTCAATGACCTGATCATGAGCTTATCTAATGGTTGATTTAATGAGAGGACATTAAATTAACCTATGACCTAGGGGAAATAACTCCTTATGCTGGACGTGGAATGAGCTACAACATTCCATGTGTCCACCTACGTATCACTGAGTTGGTGTCATTATGGTTCCATTTTGAAACATCGCCACATATCTATTACTCACACATAGATGAGGGGAACCAAATGATTGGTTAAATGTAATTACATAAATATCCTTGGACATTCAGGTCTTAAATAATAATGGAGGGAGGTATGACTCATAGTCCATATTTTAATTTAATATTAAATAATTGAAAAACCATGCAATAAAATTAAATAAATAAATATGAAAACATATATAGGTCTTGGTCAAGATCATGAATGGTCACACATGCAACGAATATGTAGAAGTAAATGCCTAGAATTCATTTCATTATTCATTAATTTTTATTATTTATGATAAACACACTTGCATTAATTAATTAATTAATTAATTAATTCCCTTTCATATTAATTATAATCCAATATTATTTGGATATACCTATCATTAATTTCATTCATGAAAATTAAACGATATAACCAATAATGACATATTAATTATAGTAAATTAATTGACAATTTAAAATTATTTAAAACCAATATTAAATTGTTAAACAAAAAATGTTGGGCTAATAAATAAAATATGGTTCTAATGCTTCAATTTCAAATTTTATGTAATTATAATTTCTTCCAGTAATAGGACACTACATGGTATAGACATGAAACTACACGTCATGTAACTCAGTTACCGTATATCCAAGTCACACTCCTGGGGATTCAGTGTGTTGACTCATCCATACTACAAGGCGTGTACATGCTAATTACACACCCTGTATCCTCTTTCCATGTTCCAGGTTGGCCTGATCTTCATGGAGTGTGAAATAAAAGCACCACCTGTAATTAATTACTTGGCTCATCTAGATATATTGTGCATGGGTATACAACATGTAACCCAGTTTTACTGACCAATGAGTTGGTACTTCCCGAGGGCATCTCTAGTAATTCTTCATTTGTTCTTAAAACTTCAATAAAATGAAATATTGAATGAAAATGATTAATATATTGATAACATGTTAATTTAATTCAGATTAAAGAACAAATAACAGTAAATAAAATCTAACCCCAATTGTGCATAGATCAACAATCAAATAAATAAATATAAATTTTATTATGAATGTTCTGATACCACTTGTTGGTTATGGGCATAACAGAAGCATGTAGTGGTGGGTTCTATATTAAAATTTATTTTAATAATTTTGGCCTGAAACTAAGAGATAGGATCTTGCATATCAAATTTATAATTAATTTATTTAATATATGAAGAAATAAATAACTGGGCTTTAGAAATTTCTTTTTTGATGATTGTTGATTGTCTGAAAAGGACCTTTTGGATTTCCTTTATTGTTCTTGTGAGGATCCAAGTGTAGAATCCCTCTAACGGTGATCCACATGTATTTCAATGGTCTTCGAGTAATGCCACTCGTTCTCTGAGTTCTAGTGCAGCGAATCAAATGTCATGTCTTGTTCATTATTGATTTCTCATTCTTCGGTATTGAAGAAATTTTCACTTAGGATTCTCATTATTGAGAGGGACAGTGGAGGAGGAGTAGAGAGAGAATATGTTGTGTGAAATAATTTTCTATTCCCAAACATGTAATTGGTTTTGAAAATAAATTACACAACATACATAACTGTCTATTTATAGAGTTGGGATTTCAGTTAGAAAATTTAATTGCACAAAATCCATTAAATATAATTATAACCATTAATTAAATCCCATGCCACATAATAATAACAATAGTATTACTGTTTTTTGGTGGGACAACTTGTGAAAAATAGATAACTAATATTTACCAACTGGTAAATAATTATTTTATCACCAAACACAGTCTTGCTCCATTATAACTACTATTGTATTTATTGAACACCCGGATAAATATATTATTCTCTTAAATAAATATTTTATTCACAAACTAGTAAATAAATATTTATTAAATATTAAATAAAATAAAAATATATATTTTATTCACAATACGGTGAATAAATATTTATTTAATTAATGTGATCAATATAAATAAAATAAAATTATTCCTCAGTATTGAGAATAATATTTATTCTATTAATTAAATTCAAATATAATTTAATCAAAACAACTATAGAGACATAGTGTGTGACCCTCTAAGATTCTTTCCCATTGGCATTAAGCGGGATGGCCTAAATCCCAAGATTACTATCTAGAAACGGGTCAAGGAATGAAAGAGAAATAACTTAATTTCACAATAATGAAAACCATATATGAACGATCACTCTGTAATATAATCCATTTGTCACATAATGTCATCAAGAAGGTTGCATGATGGTATCATCAACCTATATTCTTGATGAATCATTCTTTGAATATATAAAATAAAACTGTCATCTCACCATGTCCATGGAATTTAGGGAGATGGTTCTATTTCAATCAAAGGTACAAGATATCAAATTCCATAAATATAGAAGGGAAAAATCTTTTCTTGATTTATCCATTATTAACATGTCATTCAGGTTGCACCCAACGCACCCTACTTCCCATCAACATATGGCATGACAGTTTTCCTCAACAAATCTATGTGCATGAGTCATGACATGCATTAATGATAATCTTAAAGTCCAAGGACCATAACATATGATCATAGATAGGAATATCTGATGACACCAAAACATGAGGAAATCCTAATAGTGGGTTTGTTCTCATAATCTTCTATCTTGGAGATTACCAAGTGAGAACTTCATGATAGGAAGTCTCATATGCTTACGAGTACTCACACATAATTGTATATATACTATGTGTCCCATCATAGTATGTGATCCAACTGCAGAACTATATTAATAAAAAAAATTATAGAACTTCTGGGTTCTCATCATAGCGGGTAACTATTATGACCTTATCAATGTGAAAAATACTCTAGGACATTATTACCTTATAGTCATGCAGAATAATGAATAATATGTAATAATATATTTAATTTAATATTAAATATATCAAATATTCATGCAATCAATGTAAAAACAATTGGATCTAGGACACTAACTCTAACAATAATTTCCATGATGGCATTGTTAAGTAGTAATTGTAATTTCCTCATTATTCACTTATATATGATGATATACCAAACATAAATTAATTTTTTAGAACCAAAATGATACTTTCATTTGATCGAACAAATCATTAATCCATGGATTAGAATATAATTTATTCACTATCACCTAATTCAAGAGATGATAATTGATACAAAATATATGAACTTACATTATCCATATTCATGAATAATACAGGTTCACCCCAAGGTGACACACTCTGATGAACAAAACCTCGTAGAAAAATATCATCAATATATACTCGCATCTCTCACATATTAGAAGGTGATCTCCGATATGGAGAAATTGATATCAAAGAAGCAACTAGTTTTAGATAAATCCCAAACTCAATCTCTCATCTAGGGGGAAACACTACAACCACCTCTGGAAGAAAATTATGGAACTCTTCAAAAAATCTAGGAAACACTGATTTATGAACATCAAAAGAACTAAACATCATCTAATCTCCTAACAAGATAAGGATGGAACACACCTATGACCCATCCAAGGGTTGATATCACAAAAAATACTACTTGATATCCATAAAATTCATATAAAACAACTTATATCCTGAATTAATCCACAATATCCATCACCAAATATATCCATTCCATATTGAGGATGATTTCATATGGTAATATCCATAATCATAGGAAGTCTCCCAAAGAGAGGTGATGACCCAAGAAAATCTCACTTTATATATATGTACTTCATACAAAAAATCTTGACCTCCAACTCATGTTGTACATTCCAAGGGTTCTATAAGTCTCTCCACATAAATTCCCAAAGGATGGATGAGGGTAGGTGATATGAAGGAGTTTTTATCACTTTAATCAAACAACGAATTCATCCATGTAGAAAATAAGAAAAGGTTTCCTAGAATGATGTCTGGCTATCCTAGTACTAGAAATACTAAACCATAAAGCTGACCACGTCATAATACATAAACTCTATGAACCTAATGAGTCTCACCTCTGTAGCCACACTCTAATTTATAATGATGAGGAACATCTTTGGGCAACACTCTTTCTACCCTATCTCCTATCAGCTTATCCTAAACTAGAACACATTACTACTGCTACCTTGGATACAAATTTCTCAATGAAGAATCTAAAGTGAAACACCTTGTGAAGACTAAATAATCCAAAAGCTTAGGTTATATCAATACTTATGAACTCAGTGTTAATAAAAAAATGCATATAATACATTGGTATAGGCTTGATAGTTTCCACCCTTAGATAAACAAGATGATGATGGATGGGACCTATTAATGAATGACTAGAATATCTTATATCCAGGGAATTGGGAACCCTGTACCACACCTCTAATTTATGTAGAATATTTATGACTCCCATATTAGGATGATATAGTTTTGTCTATCATCCTATCAACAACCTCATCCCTTTTCACCACCTCAATATATGTCAACAACATGAATGAGGTGACCTGACGCTGGATCTCTAGATAAAAAGCCTCCACAAAATTCCTTTCCTTAGACTCCTCATATGAAATTAGGTCTAGAAAATATCAGAAAAGGGTCCTGAAATGGATCCTAAACTCATAAATGCTAGAAATCCCCTATCAAAGAGTAAGAGACTCTTGGAAGCTAGATGACTTCACAATTAAAGAAACATACTCTTCTCAAAGATAGTCTTTAAACTTATCCCAATATACCACCAAATCCTTGCAATCCCTGAGGAAAAAGATCATATACATCCTTGATTATCCATGAATCATATTCACAACCACACAATCCATTAATCCTTAAAATCATGGATCAAACTAAAATCAATGTAAACATCCTTCAAATAGACCTCTATAACTAATTTGGAAATGAATCACTCATGCTTATTGAAACCATAGATCTATAACTCTCTAAGATTCCTCCTCCAAGTTTCATCTTCTTTTACCTCTACTATATGATGATATACTCAAACATCCTATTAAATATATTTGGTGTGAGACTGATGAGGACGTAAACTTGGATCCATGCTTGGTATAAGAACAAATAGTTATAGAGTCATCAACATGGAATATGGAATACTTAATTATTTAATCATTTTATTTATTTTATTCTTTAAGGTCAACCTAATCTCAAAGGTTAATCCATTTCAGACACAAGAATAAAAAATAATGATGCATGATCATTTCTTAGGTATCTACCCCACAACCAACATCAATTATATTATCAGGATTAGTAAACATAAAAATTATTGCATTATATCATAAGGGGGCCAAAATAATAGTGTCTCATCTGGTCTCTTTTTTTACATCTCCTACTAAATTTATCTGAAATCATTTCCCTAAAAAACCCATGTAGTCTCAGCTGTTCCTAAATCCAAACTCCATCCTATCCCCAAACCTAAAACTTGGGTACCTTTTTTATGACCTCCTTCCCCAAAGAGTACCCCTATTAGGCTAGTAGTGAGAGAAAGGAGATGGGGACCCCTGAGTCCTGCTACCAGTTGGACCCATGTTGGCTACTAGAACCAAGGGTATATCATATAAAAAATTTGGAGGAATTACCCTCTAATAAGAACATATGTAAAAGAGATAGAAAATAAAGAACCCAAAAAAACTAATGCTCATAAATAAAAAATAAATCCAAAGTAAATTAATTTAATTTCATACAAAATTGAACAACTAGAAAGGAAATGACCAATAGAAAAAAGGTAAACTCGGTAGTGACCATGAAGCCCAAACAGTTCCTAAAAATCCATTAACTAGTAAAATAAATATTGATCTTTTAACTACTCCCACTAACCTACAAAAATAGTTTATATACACATAGGATTATAATAATAGTTATACCAAGTAGTTCCCCTAGAGCCTCTTGTGAAAAAGATAAAGAAAGCATACTAAATCCTAGTGAACAATAAGTGAAACTAACTCATCTCTTAAACATTTATATTATGTTACCAGCCTAACCATGGATATATATCACCAATTAAAACATAAAAATGGTCATATTATAATAATAATTCAATGAGGGTAACCTTTTATTTCTTCCCTATGAGTTTTGTGCTCTACCCCAACATCGTATGTCCTAATCTGTCCCTCTCTAAAAGAACCTAGCCCAAAGAAACCTGGGCTAAGTATCACAACATGTAACTAATGCATCACATCATCCCATAATTCTATATAAATTATACATATAATAACCATGTATTTTCTATTATCCACTACATCTCATGTGACACATATCACACATCATGTATTATACCTTAAGCTACAACAATCCACACACAGAGTAAGGTACTTCAATCCATCAAATCCTATACACATCATAACTATTATTATAGTTTGTATATTATATATAGAGATACATGTTTATGAAATAACCACAATCCATTACATCCCCCTATACACATATATGAGAAACTAACCACCGTGTATACCAACATATAATACTACCATGAGAAGATCGCGAGGCTAGTGGGGGTAGTTATCCATCCATCCTCGTTAACCTAGATGTTGGGGAACACACACTCCTAGAGTTAAATTGGGGTAAGTCACCCAAAACAACATGGTTGTGGTAGAATATGAAATCATAGAACATAAAAGATATAATATAGCTCACAACCACACTATAGGTAATAACATAGTTCTAAGATCAAATACTACTATCAACACTTAGACACCCTGTTGCCACTTCCATAGACTAGATATCTTATAAGAATACAAGAATTTAAGGAGTTTAATTAAGTCCATTATTTTATTATGACATTTTACTTCATGTTAATTAATTCATTAACCATTAATTTACATTATTCTAATTACTTTTCATTAACCATAAAAGTGATGTCCAAACCCCCTTAGCATAATCCAATCAATTCCATGGTTTCTCAGGAAAATTCATTATTTTTTCATTTAACAAGAACCAGCCAAATGGGTTAAAATTTATTAATCTTTCACCATTAAATAATTAAAGGTACTCTAGGAAAACATCCCAATCTACAATAAAAAATATACGCACAACCAATAAAATCTATCTACCTCAAGAAATGGAGAATGAATGTGGATAAACAAGAAAACCGACCATTAAACTTAAAAATATTCATTATTATTAATAATATCATCTTTCAACACATAAATGAGTAATCCTAGATTCACCAATTCCATAATTTATATTTCCATCCCTAACATCCTCATGAAAATCACCATGCATCTCACCATAAGAGACATCAACTATTTTAATAAACTCGAGACTCCCTGCTCATCATGAATATCACGGGTATCTTTACTTATACCACAATCTTGAGCCTCACCACCCATATCCAATCATCCATCATAGGCTCATGTGACATCACATATCAAGGCTCATAAATAGAGAACAAATAAGTCAACAAGCTACAAACATAGTCAATAGGAAAACTTGGCTTTAAAAATAAGGCATTCAACCTTATCATGCCAATAATATCTCACAACACCCAACACAAGGAATCTATCCTTTATAAACAATAAAGAATCTCAACCACGAGAATTTATATTTTTCAAATAATCATTTTTTATTCCATTTTAATTAACAAATTCAATTATAACATGTTCTAACTATGGGTATCCAAAGGCATAAACTATAACTAGATATTCAAATTATTTAAACATTAGTCCCAAAATGTTCCATCCTTAATAATCTCTAAAGAACAAGAATTCAAATTATCATGCCTTTAATAATTAATCTCATGAACAATCATTCAAAATTCAACTTCTTTATCTAGTTCTATTAACACATGGAATAAAACATTCAATTAAACATGAATACTTGCATCAATTTTATTATCATAAAATTATAATAAGCACTGAATTTATAAAACATGCATATTTAACTCATTAACCAACCAATTAATTCTGGATTAATGTTATTTTTAAATTTCATCAAAAACAATATGGTAACACAAGCACAAAAAAAATTATAAATAACATAACATGGATAACACACTATCTAGTAAATCATGAGGCAAACTATTATCATGGTGGAAACCATATGCTATCAAAAACCCTAAAAAAATTCTTATTTAATCTAGTTTATGATTTATTTTGTTAATTACACCACCACTCAAAGAAAATAAATCATGATAAATTTACAATTTCATGTAAATAGAATAGAATAAATTAATCCCCTACATCAAAAGTGCCAACGTTTTTCACATAAGAACATATCAACATTACAGATCTTAGATAAAATTTCCCAAAAGAAAAATACATATCTCCAAGGACACCATTCTGTAAACACACCAAAAAAATAATACAAATACTATTAGAATTATGGATATAAAATCCCACAGCATGATGAGGGAGAATGGGAAGAAACGAGATCAAATGGATAGAAATCACTAGAAAATGATGTAAATCTTACCTTGGATCACCAATTATTGAACATTTGAATATAGGGATTAATTAATATCAAAATGGGATTAAAATAATTTGAAAAAATCTTTTAGGATCATAGGGTTTAAGAGGAAGTAGTGCAATAAAAGTGGTTTCAGATTGGGCTTCTGGTATTTATACTCTCTGTAAAACAACACACCATAATGTAACCCCCCTGAACCGCACTACAAGATGGATGAAACAAGACATAATATGACACAACATAAGATACCACACCATAGCCTGACTAGTTAAAGGAGTACCTAAGGAACATGATGCCTTAAATGTAGTATATCCTATATACACAAGGGATGATATATAATGCAACCTAAGACACCATGTCGAAAAACCTAACAAACCCAAGTGAAAACTATGTAGATGTTGGAATCCACACTACAAGGGTTCCAAAATTTAAAGAACCCACCAATTTCCACATTAATGAATTTATTCCATAACCATCCACTCCAAGACATAGTAGCTAGTCAGGCTACTTCCCAACATTCCTCTATGTCACAACCATGAAAAAAATTGGCAGTGGCTCCGAAGATCCTCCACCCAGGACCATATTCCTATAGTGTATCCCTATGATCAACAACACATAATCTTTTTGAACTCCCCATTTTACATCTGAATCACCTCAAAACACATTTGAACCTTCTCTGGACACCTCAAAAAACCAAAACTCACATAGTAAAGGGCTATTAAGACACAAGCCCTTACATTAGTAATCTATGTATTTATAAATTGATCATGGATACATCATATAAAAAATGTTAACCATGATATTAATATCATATATATTTATATATATTTATATATATATATATATTCATCAATAAAAAGTATAGATAAAGAAATGAATTACCCCATTCATTGAGATGGAGGTTGTACAAACACATGAATGTTGTCTACATTTTTAATGAATGAAATGATTGAATGTTAAATAATAAATAAACTTTTTAGGATAATAATAATATCATAAATAATATAAATTTATTAAATACATATTTATAACCAGGTGTTATAAGTAGTGATGGAAAATGAATTACATCGGTTCGTGAAGCGACGGTCCACTGTACACATGAATGATGATTTCTTTTCCCATTTGATGGAAGAGGAAATAGATGTTGGTGATAACATTAATATAATTATGTCTCAATATATGGAAGATTCATGTGTTTTTATTTAATCATTCTCAATAATATTTGAAGTATGTAGAAGAATAAATAAAAGTAAAACATTCAGTTAAATACTATAACTATTCTTTAAAAAACATACTTTTCTTTACAAATTAAACCCTATAAGGTTGGTATTAAATAAAAAATAAAACCTATAGAACATGGGGAGAGATATTAGGAAGTTATTTAGTCCATTACCATCCAAACCAAAAAAAATTTAAGTTCAAAGAAAAGAGGAGAGGAGGTGCCCTTTTATAAGGAAGGGGAAGAGTTTTCTCAGAATTTTATAAAGTATTAAATTAATATAAATTATTTATCCAGAAAAAATGGATCCAAATTGATATAATTATAATATAATATGTGTATGATTTTAAATAATGTCATACAATAAAAATTTTACATGTTTAGGTGATGTTTTCACTCTAATATTTTTGTTTTTTCCTTTGGATGACCCTTTTGATGATTACCGTGATAACAAAGTTTTTTAATATTTTAAGGTTAAGATAGTTATTATAAAATGGAAATTGGACCATTATTTATAATTTAAATCATATCCCATAAAATTTTATAAATTTAGAGTTTTTATGAATTTTAAATCATTTAATAAAATATTTTTATTATAAAATAACATTAATGTCATTTTTGGAACTATTCATTTAATTTGACTTTGAAAACAAAATGACAACGATTTAATTAGAATAAATTATTTAACACATATATGGTATGATATTTTTATCTATTTTTTTAATATTAATTCCTTCAAATTAAACTAATTAATTTCAATTTTCTATTAATTGAATAAATATTATATCACCATTGTGTAAACATTTAAGGTAATTATTTAATCCTTAAAAAATAGAAATAATTTAACATGATAAAAAAATAATTTATATTTAAAATAACACTTTTATTCCCAAACATTTCCTTTGTTTATCCCATTTATAAAAATTTAGCGATAACATAAAAAAGAGAATGCCATTTTCACTTTTCATTACACAGACTAATATAAAGGTTAAAATGAAATAAATATGGAACCAAGTTCTCATATTTTAGAAAATTTGATTTAAATTTATATTCTAGAATCATCTAGTTGAATAAAGGCAAGTGTTAGAGTCAATTTTTAGTCCTTATCATATTATTTTTAACCTTAATTAAGTGATTTACCCTTACCGTGGTAACAATTATTTACTATGGTTACTATTCATAATGAAACAATAAAAGGGATCTATTTAAAAATTTATATCACTTGATTAAAAATATGGAATCCAATTTTAAATATTCAATTTCATAAGTGGAATAATTTAATTTAGCATTAAAGTGAAAAATAGAATTTAAAATAGTTTTTAAAAAAATTCATTTTTATGTATAAAAATGTTTTTATACCAAATGTAAAAATTAAATTAACTCCAATGACTAAAATTGGATTTTTAATCAAAATTAACTCATAAAAATTTTAAACTTGTACAAAAATTAATTTTACATTGTAAATACTTTAAAAGAAAATACAATTTTTAATAAAACTCGGAATTCTTCAATATTTATTGAAAAATAAATCTTTTCAAACAAAAGGAAAAAATTTCACCATAATATAATTTTTATATTTATATTTAAAAAATGATATAATTTTTATCAAATAAAATTTCGAAATGTTTCAGAAATTATTTTTAATATTTACTCACCAAAATCATTAAAAACATTTTTTTGAGGAAAATATATTTTTGATTAATAAAATTACTTTTCTAAAAATTGAGTGATTATTTAATAAGGCTTTACCAAAACATGTATATTAAGTAGTAAATTTATGTATATTTCATAAAGTAGTTAATCTTATTCATATCAGTCAATTTAATGTCTAGTCTATAATGGTCATATTTAAATAATAATATTTCATTGTTCATTTAGACTCAATGTTTCATGTTATATATGCTAGTTAACATAGTTTTTTTTTATATTCTCAAGTCATTAAATTATTATTCCTTAAAAATTTTCTTCCTCAAAATTTAATTTTACATACTAATGTTAAAATAGGTTAAGGTACTTCTAGATCATGGTTTCCTCTAGTTCTCATGTTTCCTCTTTGTATTTATGTCATCATTATCATCATTCCATTTTTATAAAAGTAAAATAAAAGAAAAAGAGACCATTATGGGGGGGCCTATGACTAGGGGTTATAAAATAGTGTAAACCAAGGGCATCCCCTCTAATAAAAACAATCCCCTTTGGTTGGAAGTGAGAAGTGTTGGAAAGAATGGTCACATTGGAGCCTTGTTCCGCCATAGAATCTATGTGATCTCCTACTTAAATACCTTCCTTCCAAGTTTGTGTCAATTTTATTCTATTGTTGGGGAGATATTTGCATTGCATTATTATGTAATAGATCGACCAAGGAATTCCACATTTTCCATTCTAGGAGTCATGGATGATCATGGAATCAGTTTCCACTTGTGAGAGGAAAACATTCTTCTGGATGCAAAGCTTATGCCCTATGAGGACTGCCTTGGCCTCTACAATTAAGGGATTGTCACTGCCAAAGAGAGATTTAAAATCCAAAACCACACATCCCCTACCATATCTAACAATCCAGCCTCCTCACGTGGCCCCCGAACTACATGCTTCATCTATATTTAGCTTGAGACCGTTTTCTGGAGGAAGCCACCTCACCCATTTACCATGTTTCCTGGGGGTGGGATGCTGGACAGTGGGACATGAGCCATGTAGAACTCATTGGGATGGTGCATCCTTCTAGTTGGTGACGAGGGTCACCATATCCGCTATCAGACTCCCTGTCCTTGCGATGATGAATCTCCCTATGGATGTAACTCCCTCATACCTAGCTCAATTCCTAGCCTTCTAGAGGCATCAACACCCAACGTTGAGAATCATCGACCTCAATATTTTCTCCACCCCCATATCATCTATCCCCTAAAACCCCCTTTTGAAAAATGTTGCATCATGGGATCCTCTAGAAGAGTATAGAGTAAACTCCCCCAAAAAATACTATGTTTCGTGAGCCCAATCCCCTTCAAAGAACAATTGGTTCACATTATCCTCTCGTTTTTTCTTGCAACAGTGGATTCTAGGGGCCATTCTAATACCAAGCTTCCTGATGTTTTCATCTATTGGTGTTTCTTGGTTCCTTATACTCCAAACTAGAAAATTATACTTTGTTGGGATCTTACTGCACCAGACCACACCATTCCATCTATCATGTTGAGTCTAAGGAATGATAGATCTACAAAAGTCCTTGAAGTTGAATCTCTCCATGGTTGAAGGACTGATGATGCATCTATCAGGATCTAAGATGATTTCAATAATGTCAAAAAACTATTACTGCCTCGGGTCCAGAACAGATTTGAAGAAATCCGGACAAAGGTGTTCCTCCTTAAAGGATTTGGTGGGTGTAGGGCGTCCTAAATACCCTAACACCCTACCTGCCCAATTGTGATGGTAGAACATCAGATTCCCATCACCTACCATCCATCGTGAGTTCTGCTATAGGTTCTATATGAGGGTGCATATCATGGACACTACAACAGAATCTCCGTTTAGCGGCGGTTTTTTTTGCGTTTAGCGGCAGTTTAAACCGTCGCTACATTGTTTGGCGGCGGTTTACAGAAACCGCCGCCTAATAGGGCGTTTCTAATCCATTAGCGGTAGTTATTTACGTTTAGCGGTGGTTTTAGGAAAGCGTCTTAGCGGCCTAATTTCACGGCGGTTTTCTTGAATTTAGCGGTGGGTTTACGAGCCCTAGATATCACTTTATTCGCGGCGGTTATAACCGCCGCGAATAAACTCAAATTCCAGCGGCCGTAAAACTACCGCTAAATTCAGGAAAACTACCGCAGAATGAGGCAACCATGATGCTCCTATTTAGTGGCGGTTATAACCGCTCCTAAACGTAAATTTAATTTAACATTTAGTGGCGGTTTTCACCGTTTAGAGGCAGTTTAAACCACCACCAATATACATTTCGCGGTGATTAAAACCCCCGTGAAAAGCTGCCCAGAATAAAAATAATAATTTTTTGCTTCTGCTGCACCACTGCCCTGAAAAACAAATAAAACCAGAAAAAACCATCCCTAGCCTCCCACTAATGACCAAGAGCTGAATATCCATAATAAATCACAACATCCAAAAAACATGTTTTTCTCTCAATGAGAAATCATATACAACTTTAATATTTAAAAATAGATCAAGAATCTAAAACCCTGGAAAATAAGACTTCCTATTAGAGAAAGTATTATTAATATAGCAGTCAGATATCCATCAAAGGTTCCAACACATTCCTCATACTCATGTATACAATATCATAAATAGTAAATACTAGGAAGATAAAACTCCATTGATACAACATTGTAACATCCCAAACCGGATTCCACTAAATCTTATAACTTCACTTTCTTAGGATAGATCATCCATAGCGATTCCACTCTACTTATAAAAATTGATAATTGATGAATTAGTATTTATATTAGTACCAACCCATTTATATAATGATTTTTTTTGGTTTTGTGGCCTAGAAACCATCCTTAATACTTATAATAAGTTTGAACTAATGAAATAGCTTAAATAACACATTAAAAATATATTGTTATAAAAAATCTTGTTGTTGGAATAGTTTTAGAGTTACATTGGGATATAGATTTTATAGGAATGTGGATATTTCCAGCGAGTCTTAGTTGACATCTTTTTATGTTGGAATATAGGTTAGGTGGGAGATTATAGTGACCTTTTAGGAATAAACCTAGAATTAGAGTTGATTCCTCGTGTTATGTGAGGGGTTAACCTAGTTTTTCTAGAATCCTTGGAGATATTAAGCATCATTGGATGCATATTTTTAGTTTTTGGTCATAGAATTTTTTTTTATGTATTTTGGGATTGAGTAGGAATCTAGTTGTGGAATGATTCCCCAAGTTGGTAGGCGATCATGAGATAAGTAAAACTTCTAGGTGTTATGAGCATCTTTAATGCATGAGATTAGTGGGACTGACATGCCAATCTAATTTTATTTAGTTTAGTTAGTTGCGTGAGTTTAATTTCAAAGGTGTATGACTCAAGAAGTCATCAACCATGTTAAATGGTTATGTAGGATAACGTGACCCTTGGGTTTGATTTTTTGAGTAGGCTAGAAAATACCAAGAATGCACAGTGTCATTGGTCCTATGAATTATATGAAATGGGTGTTCCCATTTCATTGATGTAACATCAATTTAGTATTCATTATCATATAAATTTCCTATTTAACTAAGGTTTGGTGGAGAGAGTTGTGTGGTGTTTTGTGAAAAAATTTCTAGTCTCTAAGAGTTTGAGGGATGAAATCACAGGTAACACCTTCAGGGGTATTATCACATAACTACTTGGTTTAGGGTTGTGGGATCTAAAAAGGTTTTGTTAACCAATAACTCCCTGAGTGAGGTTACCTAGGTATTAAATATGTTATGGTGAGTGATGTTGGCCAGAGTTTTTAGTAGAAAAGATAAGTTATCCTAGTTCTATGGATGACTATGTAAGAGGATCGAGTTTTATAACATCATCAATCTGGGTTAAAGTTCAAGATGTAGTTATTGATGTTGATTGAATGTGTGCGCATGGAATGAGGATTTCATAATGCATGTGATTATGAATAGACCATTTTTATTTATTATTAAGTGGATGATGTAAATCTATGTCGTAGGAAGTGAACCACATGTTGTTCAAGGAGGGAATATTAGTTCCAGATGAGGCTTCAGCATATGCCAAGGATGGATTTTCGTGATGGAACATGGTATAATTATGTTGACTCACATCCAGAAACCATGTTTAGTGTTGGACAGAGTGTTTTTCATGGGAATTAGATTCCTATTTTTATTAAAATGATGAATATTAAAATCCTATGGTGGGGAGAATCACACAGGTCATGGAAAATGTAACCTTTGGGAGAGTGGTTGTAGAAAGAATAGTCATGAATGGTCAAAATGACTTTGAGAAGTCTGTGAGCTATAAAATTCATGTTTTCCAGACATGGAGGAGGTGTTAAATTTAAGACTTAGGTATGAGTTTGAATCAGTTTTGGAAATTATATTCAGACTCGGGCTGTATGTGAAATCTAGGAAATGTGATAGATTGATATCAGATATTTTCTTGTAATGTAGCATGATGTTGAAATGGTTGGTTGAGTATGCACCCATTAAATCACACCACAAGTCAATTTTTGAATTCAGTGGGTTCATCTCAATTATCACGATATAACTTTTCAATTTATGTTAATATGATTTAGTTTTGAAATAAAGGCATTGGCCATCAATTTGGATGTCCTCTAAGCAGGTCAACCTAAAGAGTTATGAATGGAATTTCAGTAAACAAGTGCATGTTGTGAGTTAAGATTTCTTTGTGTAAGATGTATTAATAATGAAGAGTGTGTTTTGGTTATGACCCTTTAGTTTAAATTTTTAGGAATAGATTAACAGTGATGGATGATTTGTAAATGGAGGTAGAGGTTTTCATGTGGCACCGCTTTATAAGGAGTTTTCAAGTGAGCTCAAGTGAGATCTGTCTTAAATAAAGAAAGAAAAGCCCGAACATGTCAATGTGAAACTAGAAGTGATCTATAGTAGTATAGTGCTCATGGTTTAGTGGTTTGAGAATTACTATGGTGGGAAGACACCATGGACCTATAAATCATGTGGTGCTCGCTTTAAGTAGTTTTCATTGTTAATGTGTCTGAGTGGTGTCACTTGGTTTAATGTTGCTGGATTAAATTCAGATTGAAAAGAAACCTAGGGACAGGTGATGAGAGGTGGTTTGGGGGTCTTATTAAATTGGACATCCTCTAGATGTGGGTGTTGGTCAAATTCAATACGATCATTACACGAAGTCGTGGGAGTATAACTATGGTTTCTTAGGTTTATGTTTGGATAGAAGAGTTTTGTACCAGACCTATGACAACTCCCTATAAGGCCTAGTGTTGGTAAAGAAGAATTTTCTGGAATTCCAGTAATTAAAGTTTCATAACCGGATAGCTTGTAATGAATCAAAAAATGGAATTAAGAATCATAATATAAATAATTCAAGGATATAATGGTATGTAATAATTACCAGACAGACCATGATTAAGTGGAAATTGTGTTGGGAATGCAGTCCAAGTCATGCAGTAACAGTTCAGTGATCAAAACAGTTATGGTTGGAAATGGTCCATTGTAACCGGTCAGTTTTATTTTGTGTTTCTAAGTTATGTTCAACAATTTAAAGGGAATTTCATGGGATAATCATAAATTGAAAATTGAGGTATATTTGGTTATATGATTTTTAGAACTCATACTCCCTGGGTGTTTGGTTTGAATGTGAATTTTGAAATTTCATATTCTAACTCTATATAGAAGGTTGGGTTTATAACTAATCCTCATGATGTAATTTGAGACTTTGTTAGACCATCCTTTATGGTTATGGGAATATTTTAAATGTTTCTTTTTTTTCTGTAAGTATAGATTGGGGATGAGTTGTCCTATAGTGGGGAGTATGTAAAAATCCACTTTTTGGACTATTTTGAATTTTTCATAAATCCGTCATAGTTTAGTATGTGGAGGTATGTATCATCAAAAAATTCCAATAAAAACTCAATACTCCTCCATTTATTCATCTATTTAAAGAATAGGAAGGATAGGGGTTTGGATTCTGCTCCTTTTACCTCCTTTGTTTTCTTCATTTCTCTAAGTGTTATCATTGTGCAATCTTATATGCCCTATTTTTAGTTATTTTCTCAGGTTATCCATTTTCATATATTTTTTATTGAATCGAGAGACATAAATATATGAGTTAACCATCCTAATATTGAAGTATTTGGTAGAAGTTATTTTCTTAAAATTCATGATTTTATAAGACATACCAATTGTGCGTCAAGTCGACATCCATCTTCGAGATTATATTTTAATATATAAAGTTTTCTTACCTAAATTCAAGGACTTATGATAATTTATCACCCCTCAGTCACACCTATATCTTAGTGAACCACACTTGATTTAGAATATTCCCTGGAAGATAAATTTCATATCCTTAATCCTAGGAATTAGTTTGATGAATTTATGACCCTCATTAAAATGTTCTCACTCGAAATGGTTAATTAATTAATCACTCATTCCATAGACCATGTCATACCTATGGATGAGTCTTGACCTATTAAACAAGTATCCCATTAGGTTCCCATTCTTCATAGTTTCCTATTTAGATATGTAGTGTATTTAGGAGTTTTATAACCTAGGAAGCTACCCAAATAAATTTAATTTAGTGTTTGACCTTAGATGTCACAAATAACTTAAGAAACATTCTCATGAAATTTTAAAAGAGATAGATCATGTTTAGATACTTTTGACGCTTAAATCAGACATTTTCAACAATGGGCCTCACCAAAGTGTCCACAACACTATCCCCTTGATCACTATGAAATGACCCAATTTGTTCAACACATCAACAATGGGTTTAACTCCTAGTCATCCAAAATCTAGACTACCAATTAAAACAAAGACCTAAATGGAATGATGTATACCACACTCAAGAAATGAATACATAAAAAGAAACATCAGAAATCAATAAAATGCATAAAAAGAAACACGAGAAATCAAGGAAATTTTAGGAAATGAAAATGTTTGGTGGAAACTATGTGCCACAAATGTTACATATACAAACCAACTGTTTCCATTTTTGTTCAACACATGAAAAATACAACTACTCCGGGTCCAATGATGCATCGTCACCCTCTCCACCTTTATTTCCACTTTGTGTTGTCACCTGTAAGAACATTATATTGAAAATTAAATACGGTTACATATTTATATTAAAACTTAAAACCAATGAAAGTTAGCAAACTAAATGATTTTGATTTTCTGTGATTTACCTGCATACCACCAATCTATGCACTCCCACTGGGGGCATATATGCTCATCTGCTAACGTATTTCAGTCAAATATTTCTACAAAGAAGATATTTGATCCCCCTGCTGGTTAACTGTGTTTCGTAAAGAAACAATCTCTTTCTTAGAATCTCTGGGTATGGGCTGACTAAAGTCAGGAGTAGATGCAGCAGCTATCCCCAGTGGCCTGCTAAAAACCTCAGATGGCACGGGTCCCAAACCCATCCCGCGCACTCTCCCAGGATGCTCCTTCCCAAGGACTTTAGCAACCAGGTCATCCTGGGAGATAGAGTAGGAATGCATAGGATTGGCATCCCATAGTTCTTTAATTTTTACCTATAAATCAAATATCAATATATATTAACACAGTAAAAACTGATAATAAGTTATTATGATAAAAAATTGACTTCATACCCCAACTTCTTTAGCAGGATCATTAACAAAACATCCATCTGATTTCTTGTGAACATCCAACCATAGTTCAGTTCTGGATGCTTCATGGCCTAAACTCTGTGACTCCATTAATAAAAGATAAATCAACAATTCAATATATTAAACAAATAATATTGTCTTATAAATATTTAAACTAATTAAAAGATTACTATTGTCGTTTGACTTCTAGAAAAACTTTTTGAGCCCCGTAGTGTGTGGGATGACTTGCTTCGCTCGGTTTGATGCATTCTGTCTTGAGAGATCCTGAAATAAATAAAATGAAATTTAATACTGATGTATTGAATGTCATGTCCTTTTCATATAAATGTATAAATATAAAATGAGGATAATATAATAATATATATATTTCAATACCATCCGCTTCTGATCCCGATGCCTGTCAATAAACACTTTCCATTGCTCTTTTGGTACCCCACTGGGTAGCTTCTCATACATTTATAGCACGGTCAACGAAGAATCATTGACATCACACCACAATATCCATTTAAAATCTTTCCACTTCTTACTTATATTTTTCAACGTCCACTTCCGTGCTATCACATCAGCAACGGTAAAGTGGAAGAACATCTGTATACAGAAATTCATTTTGAACATATTAGTAACATGAAATTCAATTAAACCATAATTTAATAAATTTACCTTGATTTGAGAATCAAACACTTCATTTTTCCAGCTTGGAGGCATATGTCTCCAATCGTCATATGAAATGGGAAGGGAAATGGGATCCGCTGCCAGCTGGCCTAGAATCTGGCCAAGTAACCCCGCGACATCATCCGTAGGGACCCCGTAAGAATCAAATGGCACAATAATCTTCTCGCCATTCAAATTCCAAACATCTGAACTTTTTATGTTTTTCTCCATAGTTTCATTTTTTTCATCTTCAATGAGCAAACAATTAGTATAAACAAAATGCAATAAATTTATTTAATTAAAATTTGTACCTATGATAGTGACACTCTAGTATGTCCGGGATGAACTGGAAGGGGCGCGTCGCTGACCCACTACTGAGGCTGCTGAAGGGGGAGTCGACGACTCAACCTCTACTGGGACATCTATAGATAGTTTGAGAGATGGTGCAGGGGTGTCGGCAGCTGGTGCCTCAGATGTCGTGGGGAGGGAGCTAGATGGATAGTCATCTGTCGTAGAACTGGATGAAATAATATACCGCTTCTTCCTTGGAATTCCTGTCATTTAATCAAATAAAAGTAAGTTGAGAATATATATTTCAAAAATATTATGCAGAAAAAAAATTTAAAATCATAACAGATGGAGTACTAACCGACAAAATATATATAACAATGATAATGAATGACTGCAGAAATGAAACAAGTGCTTGCTAAATAAATAAATTATTGTACATACAATCATTTTACCCTTTAATCATGTCGGTTTCCTGCTCCATTTATTCATCCACTTCATTCATCCTTGCTAGACTAATATTTTCAATATCATGGTGGACAAATAATTCTACTTCTTGTTGCTGATTAAATTCAATTTCAGAGGTCAAATTTTCCACTTTATCACCCATATCATACAAATCTCTTTGTATTATGTGAGAAACTACACTCCAACCTTTATTGGAAACATCATTCACATAATATACCATTTTTGCTTGTGATGCTTATATATATGGATCAAGAAGTTCAAGATCACCAACATTCATCAAGTGAGAGAAGTTTACAGAAGTAAATTGCAAGGAATCTCTTTTAACACCTCTGATAATATCGACCCATTTTCATTTGAATAAAACAACCGAAAAATGTCCATGGTAGTTTAATTCAATAATATCATGCAACTTTCAATATTATTCCACTTCAGCAAATGTAAATATACCACTATTTTGTGTTCTCAAACCCACTTCTCGATCGACTGTACGAAATCTAAAGCCATTCACATTATAATCGTCGAACTTAATAACTTCTTTTAGAGGACCTCTAGCAAGAAACTTCAAATCTTCTGACACCTCTGCTCGAGTATCAGTATTCATGATCTGAAAAAAGAAATATACTTTTTTAGATTTACAAAATGTATGTGTTAAACTAATATTCGTATTTATTGCAATATTTATGAACTTACATGTTGTGCAAACCATTCTACAAGATCTTTATTAACGACTTTCATTATATCTTTCTCATTTCGTGTTCGGAATCTCATTCATCTCTTTGTTTGTATCCTCAACTCTTCAATAAATAGATCTGCAATTTCACTATTCAGCAGCACATATCTATGTGCCTGTAATAATTCCAATTCAGTCAGAGTCACATTTGAGGTCCTCCCAACCGATCGGCCAATAGCAAGAAATATTTTGGATTTCTGATGTATTTGAGATTGAGTCGATGTGTCGTCAACACATCCAACTCGATTAAATCTTGGCTCAATATCATCCAAGTATCGAGAACAAAAGGTAAGACACTCCTCACCCACATAGCCTTCAGCAATTGAGCCTTCTGGTTTAGCTTTATTTCTCACATATGATTTCAAATGCCCAAGATATCTGTGAAATAAAATAAACATAATTATACATTTAATTAAGTACCAAAAATTGTTTACTTAACTGGAAAACATATAAATAAAGTACCTCTCAATTGGATACATCCAATGATAATGAACGGGGCCTCCTAATTTAGATTCCTCAACCAAATGCACAGTTAAATGCATCATTATAGTAAAATAGGACGGAGGAAAGATCATCTCCATTGCACAAAGGGTCAATACAAACCTCTCTTGGAGGTTGTCAAGCTGAAATAGATGTAGAGATTTCTCACATAGTTTTCTGAAAAATGTGCAAAACTGGAGTACAACAGCTGTAATTTTTTCAGGTAATAATGTATGCAATGACAATGGTAGTAACTATTGTAACAAAATATGTGAATCATGGATTTTCAATCCATGTAACTTATGATTCTTCAAGTCAACACACCTCGAGATGTTACTTGAATACCCATCAGATACCTTAACATTCTTTAACATTCGAAGGAATGTATCTTTATCCCTATTTTTCATTGAAAAAATTGTCGGAGGATACTTTTCATTCTCATTTTGGCCAGAGATCGCATTTTATGTTCATTTCTTGTAAGTCTTTACGAGCATTGAGATGATCCTTCGACTTTCCATGCTCATTAAGCAATGTGAAAATCAAATTGTCACAGACATTCTTCTTAATATGCATCACATAAATATTATTCCACAACAAATTAAATTCCCAATACGGAAGTTTGAAGAATATACTTTCTTTCTTCCATTTTTGCGTTCCGTTTTCGCTTGACGATGAACTTCAGACCCGTTTTCCGCTATCATTCAAATGATGAACCTCCCCAAATTCTATTTCAACATTTTCAAGCTGTGTCAATATTTCAAAACCATTTAACAACTTTGGAGGTGGTCTACGATCAATGGAACCATTAAATTTTGATCTGTTCAGCCGAAATCTATGAGATGCATCGAGAAATCTTCGATGACACAAGAAGCACCATTTTCTACTGTGAGGTAGTCATTTGGGCTCAAAATCAAAGTTACAAACGGGACAATCCAAACCTGTTTAAGTGTTCCAACCAAATAAATTCCCAAGCCCAGGGAAGTCACTAATGGTCCACATTAAAGCAGCATGCATTTTGAACATTGTTTTAGAAGAAGCATCAAATGTCTCAACACCGTTGCTCCATAACTCCTGTAATTCGTCAATCAAAGGCTACAAGTATACATCAATATCATTTCCAGGCATTTGTTTTCCAGGAATAATCATCGAAAAGGTAAAAGATGTTTTCTTCATACATATCCATGGAGGAAGATTATAAGGGATCAAAACAACTGGCCAAATGCTATAATTGGTACTCAAAGTCCCAAATGGGTTGAATCCATTGGCAGCCAATCCCAATCGAACATTCCTAAGATCATCTGAGAAATCAAGATGTAATGAATCAAATGTCTTCCACGATTGGGAATCTCGTGAATGTCTCATTAACCCATCATTGTTATTATCTACAGAATGCCACTTCATGTGTTCGGTGATTTTCGATGACATGAATAATCTTTGCAATCGAGGCTTCAAAGGAAAGTAACGCAAAACCTTTGCAGGTGTGTTCCTTTTCTTTTTCTTCATGAAATTATGTTCATTAAGACTTCCAACATCACCCTTTGCCTGCCATCTAGAAGAATAACATTTCTTACAATTCTGTCTACTTGAATCCTCTCCCCAATAAAGCACACAATCATTGGGACACGCATGTATTTTTGTATAATTCAGACCAAGCTTGTTAACAACTTTTTTCATATCATAAAAAGATTCTGAGATTTTTTCTTCAAGAAATGCATCATGAATCAATTCCAATATCATGGACATTGCCTTATTTGTAATTCCACATAGACATTTGATATGGTACAACATCAGCAGAAATGAAAGCTTTGAATATTTCAAACACCCACTATACAACTCTTGATTTCCATCATCAACTAAATCATGAAACGCATTTTCCTCAGTGAAGTTTTCTCTTACATTTGGCTCCATAGAATCAAGAGGAGGATCCAATGATATGTGAAAATCTTGATATGCCTGTGTTACAGTCTCAAAAACATCACTTTTCACGTTGCAATTTATAGAACCCTCTTCTGTTTGTTCTGATATGTTTTGATGATGATAGTGGTGTCTTGCAGTGCCGAATGCATCATTTATTAGGTTTTGCATTTCATTTTCCATTTTCGATGAACTTGGGACCTCATTATGTGGATTAACATCAGTGCTCAATCTTTCTGTAACGTTCGATTCTCCATGCCAAATCCAACACAAATATTAAGCAGGGAATTGCTTCAGTATTAAATGTTCATAAACCTCATCTCTCTTCAACCATGTTCTAAATTTACATTTAGGACATGGAAATTTTATTCTCCCTTCAACTGATCGATTAGAAATTTCAAAATATAAAAACTCATTCAAACCCTTAATATACTGAGGTGTGTTCCTCGATAATGTGATCCAGCTTTTATCCATGTATATCACAATGTGCCTACACAAAAAACAAGGAATCAAACATGAGACGTCTTCTATAACCCCATCATCAAAAACAAATAATGATGAACAAAATTTCCATAATAGAGAAAAATTCAAGGATATATCAATAAATGGGTTTCAAAATTCCTCAAAGTCCCTAAACTGGAAGCACAAAATGGATGAACTCTTTCTATAAGAATGGGCCTTTTCATCATGTTATGGTTCACCCTGCCTCTACTCCTTTCACATTGTATTCTCTTCATTCCCACTATAAATTTGTTGCATACCTGATAAAACTAAGGAATGAACAACCATCGATTTCCAAAAATATTTAGCTTCCATTCACATGTCCCTAGTGAGAACCTCCAAAATGGATGTTATGCCCAAAGAAAGTAGAGATGTACCAAGTTCTGGGTGAAGGCCATCACCAAAGAAATGATCTTTCTCATAATTGATGACCCCTATCTTTGGAGAATATATAACAAATCTTGAAAGGTTATTGACATACTCCCATACTGATCTTTCACCAATAAAAAGTCTCATGAGCTCAGTCTATTTCGCTACATTCATTCCCTTAGGAAATAACCATTAAAAAAATCAATCTTGATGAGATTCCAATTCATACATTCATGAAGTTAAGAAGGTACCACTGACTCCCAAAAGACTCTACTCAAACTATAAATCCAGTTCTAAAAAATTCTCACCCAAAATGTATCAGGTTCCCTAAGATAATTGAGGATCACCTCAATTTGTTCCAACTACCTAACTACTTCCACTGACCCTTTAAAAACACTTCATGAAGGATGATAGTGATTCAGGAATCCTATTATGGTGTCCGAGATTGAAAATGATTTAACATCAACAAATCAACATGTATTCTAGGTTGGAATAAGAACTAAAGAATCCTTTTTGAAAATTACAGTGGACAACAATAACATCTAAATGAACTATATCAATTAAATACTCAAAATAAAGCGTAATTATTCTATATAAAAGTAAGAATAAAATACAAAAAAGTATAAATTAAACAAGGAACACACTAATGAAACCAAAATTAATTTTTGTTTTAAACCACCATTTTTTATAAGTAATTATGAAATACCACCTCCAATAAGTGTGAACCTCATTTGGAAAATACAGATTAGAGAGGAGTTGAAACAGGATAATAGTGAAATAAATTGTAATGTAAATGCTTTGGCTTTGTGGGATGGGTGTCTAGGCGCAAACCATGAATACATTTTTAAAACTTGTTCTTTACTATGACTCGATTCATCTTTTGGTAATCATTACAAAGTTGAAGGGTTCCATAATATTTATTCACAAAAAACAAATCCATTTCCCAATATTAAATTCTTGGGAGAATAAATCATTTATCAGATACAGTAGGTTTATCAAAACACATCATAAAGGAAAGAACATAGAACATGAAATAAATATGTCCCTACCATGAAGAATGAATGTCAATATATACATTCCTATGTGCCTATCATGATGCATTAATACTCATTTAACACCATTCTGGGCCATGTGTATAAATATCAAGAATCAAAATTCATTACTAAACAATACCATCACACAAAATACAAATCACCCAAGGTGAAATAACATCAACCTTTTCAATAAAATAACATAAGAACCAATCTCGTCCATATGAACACATATTTCCCCAACACATTGGCTAGATACTCCTATTCAGAAGCTCATTGCTTTGTCTTGGCACATCCTAGTATCTCTTATACCTTTCCACAAGTAGTAATGTAATAGAAATTAAAACATGATTCTTTGATACCACTTTGCTACATCCCCCAATCCATCACTCTCTCATGTGGCCAAATAAGGTTTTTATGGGACCTCATGCATTCCTACCCATATTCCACAGGCCATTGACTAGAAATGAGTGTGATATTTATAGTGGGGAGACCATACCCTCAGGTATGTAGTTATATATAAGTGGAAAAATCAACATAAATAACTATAATAAAATAAATATCTGTAGAGGAAACCATATAATAAAACATATAAACAAAAACAATCCAACTAAAGAATCCAATAAATAATAATTGAATAATGTAATGAGATGATGTAATTAAAATGAATTTATTGATTGTTGTAATATAGAGTAAAAGACTATGTGTTTCAAATAGAGACACAAAATTCCACTATCCCAATCCCCATTTCAATCCCTTCTCCAAAATCCAACCCATCCTATATGAAAAAATTTAACATAAAGGTCTCTTTACCTTTTTGAATCCTATATCCATGCAATCTACTAGGGTTCAAAATGTTGAGATGAGTAGGTTGTGAGTAAAACTTATTAGGTCAACACCATTATTCATATAAAAAACAGTTGGCTATATATTGTATACAGTAAGGGGATAAGAATGAATATTAATTAATCAATCAACACAATACACGAATCATCCTAATACAGAACCATGTCAGATTATCTCTGATCTTATTACACAACCATGCCAATAATAATAATAAACCATGGAAAAATTAAAAAACTTGGAATATCCCTCTATATAAGCATTTCATCCATTGGGAATAGCCATATATAAAATTAGTTCAACATGTGTCCATTGGAATAGATCACTATATTAACATGCTAAGATTCCAACCGGGCATTTACAATTTCAAAACCAAAATTCATTTCCAAAATATTATAAAGATCCAATCAGGATTTTAACTTTTTCAATTCGAATGATTTACAAAAATGATTCCTAACCATTTCTAAAAGAAAATAAAACACTACTTTCATGTTTATAATTACAAGAGGCCCTTTAAACCATTTAGAAACCAACCATGTTCCAAAATATCAAATGGGAAAAGTTTCAAATTACACATTTGAACCCAATTTCAAAACCACATAATGTAGAAACACACCATTTAGAAACCAATAAACCTTTTGATAGAATGAGTTTTATGGAAAACATTATTTTAGAGTTCCATTTTCATTTGAATGTCCATCCATGTGTGCCCCTTGTGCGCACATGGATGTGCCAACATCCAATGAAACCCATTAAGTATCCACAGAAACAACCAAAATCCATTTCCAAAGAGACATCACATGCCTTCCAACCAACATAACACCACACTATAAAAGTCACCAAATTCCACATATAAATCCCAAACAACAATCCAACCGGTTTAATAATACAAATATAAGGGGAAAACCACACAAATCATCTAATTTTACCTTAAAATATCCATTGAAATTTTATCAAACACATTGGGTGCATATATACAAAGGAATATTTGAAGAATCCCTTCAAAACCAATTTTTAGAAAATTATACCAATACTAAAGCACCACAAAAAACCTAATAAACACATCACAAGAATGAAAAAAATATTTATAAATTTAATTAAATCACCCAAGGATCAATGGAATGAGTTAGAAGGAAAAAATATAGAGACACCAACATCAATGGAGTGAAGATGTGATGAAACTCTTGGATAAAGAAGAAAACACCCCAAAGAACAATCCACACACCCTAAACATCAATAAAATAGAACCAGACATCAACCC
Organism: Viscum album; assembly: GCA_963277665.1. NCBI lineage: Eukaryota > Viridiplantae > Streptophyta > Magnoliopsida > Santalales > Viscaceae > Viscum > Viscum album. The sequence continues at coordinate 997,421,337 of OY728138.1, read as the reverse complement.
TAACATATATGGTTCATACAAAGGGATGATCCCCCAAGAGAAACCATGAAATCATGAGGGTAAAGATAAAAGAGGAGGAAAATGACAAAAAATCCAAAGAATCTTACCTTGGAAGCTTCACGGACCACTAACAGAGAGAGAAAAACTAAGGGTCGCGGGGTCGCCGGGGTCGTGGGGTCGCCGGGGTCGCGAGGGGCCGGGGTCGCGGGGTCGCCGGGGTCGCGGGGGGCCTGGGTCACGGGGGAAGCGGGGGGCCGGGGGAATCTGGGTGAGGAGGGTCGGGGTGGGGGGAAGGGTCGGGCTGTAAAAAAAACAATTTTTCGCGGCAGTTTATTATAAACCACTGTGAAACCTTTTTTACAAAAGGTTTAGCGGCGGTTCCTAGAACCGCCGCTAAACAGCGGTTTTGTTGTAGTGGGACCAGAGGGGAGATCCTTTCACAGACGTCTCATCAATATTTCATCCATGGTTTCATGACATAGTCTTTCCCCATAGGGTACACTCTTCAATCATTTCCCAGACCAGTTTCGCGTGCAGACAGGGGATGGTATCTCTGAGGCTTCTGACATTAATCCCTCTAGCTTGAACGGGATGATCCATTTTCACCCATTAAACCCAGTGATTTTTCCCTCAGAAGATGCATCCCAGCTGAACCCTGCCAAAATCATTTTTATGTTTTTTATCAAACCTTTCGGCACAGTGCTGGACGCTAAAGCATAGACTGAAATGGAAAACATGTCACTGTTAACAAAGGAAACTCGGCCTCCAAAGGATAAAAATTGGTTTTTCGAATTGAGGATGCGACTCAAAATCCTGTTCACCACATGGTCATAATCTAATATCCTCAAATTACCTGAAGAGATGGGGGGCACCAAGGTACTCCATTGGGAAGGTGCCTCGTTGTAGGGCCATCCTATTGCACATATTCACAGCCCAACTTGCACCACATTTATTATAGATGTAAATCATACTCTTATCCTTGTTTACAGTCTGGCCTCTCCAGTGGCAGTAGTCTTCAAGGATTTTGTTGATACTATGTATTGATCTCTTGCTCTCATTCATGAAAAGCATTTTGTCATCTACAAACATCAGGTGGGAGATGGGGGGAAGTCTTATCTCTCTACGATGGGGAAGGATGTCCCCATTGATCATCCCTTTGTTGACCATGAAGCTAAGCACATCTTGCATAAGAATAAAGATACTAGGGGACATGGGGTCCCCTTTTCGGAGCTTGCAAGTTGCTTTAAAGAAGCCATGTGTCCGCCCCATAAATTACATAGTGAGAAAAGAGGAGCTAACACATCAGAAGACGAGATCGTAGGCCCAGGGTGATAGACCCATCCCAGCCAGCACTCTATTGATGAAGCCCCACTCGATCTGATCATATGACTTTTTCATGTACATCTTGATGGATATGTTGGATCCATGTGACTTGGTGTTGATATATCTCATCATCTCATGTGATAATGCTATTGCCCCTTGAATTGAACAACCCTTCTGAACCCATGTTGCTCGAGGGAGATCCATCGAGGTAGATGTTTTGACAATCTATTATTAATAAGGCTTACAAGGATTTTATAGGGGAAGTTACAAATACTCACTGATATATAGTGTTGAAGAGAGGAGGGATACTTGATCTTCGGTATGAGCACAAGGGTTATAGCACTTTCTACGCGCGGTAGGACTCCCCCACAGAAAAAAAATCCTAAATCACTGCAATACTGTCACTCTTGACCACCTCCCACGAGCTTCTGTAGAATGATCTAGGAAAGCTGTCAGGACCCGATGCACTTTCAGGATTAATTTTCATCATGGTCGCATAGATCTCACCTGTTTCTGGTATCTCTTCTCGGGAAACACTGTCCTAGGAAGATGCAAGGTTTGGAACCCCTCTCCAAAACTCTTCAACCCCCACCGGATATCCTTTGGGCATGTTCAAGATCGGGCCTACCAGTAGCTCTTTGAAGAACGAGAGAGCCATTCCTCCAACATTGTGATCATCGGTGAATGAACCATCTTCTAGGAAAATTTTGGGTTTAATAGGACATCTCCTTTCCCTAATGTAGGTATGAAGTATGCTGAGTTCTTGTCCCCTTCATGTAGCCATTTTACTCTTGATAATTCTCATAACTTTCATTCTTCTAAGAGGACCATTTCAGCCCAGATCTTCTTTTTATCTGTGAGGGCATTGTAAATATTGTCGTCCCATGCCTCCTCTAACCTAGTCTCCAGCAGCTTGATTACCTTTTTTAGATCCTCCATGGTCGCGTCAATAGGGGGAAGGTTCCTAGCTCATGTAATTAAATGCTATTTGAGGTACCTCACCTTGTTGTGGACAACCACCCTTAAGTACCCTTGAATCGCCTCCCCCCATATCTTCCTTACCAAACAATGGTAGCTCGGATCGCTGCTCCACTGATTGCTAAATTTGAACCTTTCTTCGCCGACTTTCCTGGAGGACAAGGAAAGCAACAATAGAGAATGGTCAGAAATTCCTCTCACCAGATGACTTAACTTGGAATTTGGAAACATAGATAAGGCACAAACGTTTGATATACACCAGTCCCGATGGCTCTATAAAAAACTGAGTCCCTTTTGGTTGTTGCACCATGTGAAGCGGTCACCTAAATATCCCATGTCGAGAAGCCCTTTTGCAGCCATGAGCTGCGAAAACTCTAGACTCTCCTTGCTAGGAAATGACCCCCTTACCTTCTTCCCAGGAGGATCTTCAATGATGTTGATGTCACCTTCTAAGAAACATTTTCAACAAACCAACATTGGAGCGCAGTAGGAACGAGCCCCACAACCAGGCGATGCTATCAGGGATCGCTGGGAGGCAGGCATGAGAACCCAGAGTGGTAATCACCATCTCTAGGGGGTTCGCATGTCCCATAGGAGAGAAATAGGGGGCCTCAAGAGCTGGTGAAGAGAATAGCAGAGAGACGCTTGCTGGCGGCGAAGGTTTAGGCCTCCACATCAGTTCATGAGGGCCTGAGCAAGTGCCTTGCAGCAAAGCCTGGGGTGGATCTTCTTTTGGAACTCCTCTCTGTTCTTGCTGCCGGAAGCCATGCCACGGTTTCTTGTAAACTTCCAAGGAGTGTCCCTGTAGGAGGCATGAATAACATTACCTGGGGAAAATAGGGTAGACAATGTCTTGGGACCATTCGAGGAGGTCATCCACCTTCAGACAGAGCTTCTCTGGGATGGGGAGGGATAAATCTAGATCCACACAAATACGGGATTCCAGGGATTCCTTGCCACTGTGAGTGAGGTCATCCATGAAAAAAAAATATCTTAGAGAGTCACCAATGGCTTTGAGCAAGGCACCGTTCTAGAAGGGAAACAAAAGGCCAAGTAGGTAGATCCAAACCGCCAGATGGGAACCTTCTTTCCCCTCGTGAGCCTCCATCGACCACCCGACCAGATTGAACCACCAGCGGCCGAAAACACAAGGATCTTTGAACCACACCAGAGTGAAGTCAGATTCTGAAGCCATAACCAGACAGAACGACTCATTGTGAATAGTGGAGATGTGCACCGGAGTTTTCAAACCCCAGGAATCCACAAACCGCTTGATGATCTGTAAAGGAGGTTTCGTGGAGCCGAAACGCGCTACGAGAGTCCACTATAAACAATCGACCATTTCAGCAAAGGACGAGGCTGGGATCTCTACCGACAGGCGCAAAGAATCCCGCAAAGCTGAGGAGGGAAATAGGCCGATGGCTAAAAAACAAGGCACTTAAGGGCAGTTGTCAGTGCCACAGAGTGCTTCCTTGAAGGACAAGGGCAGACGGCAGGGGTTCCGGTGAGGGCTGAGAGAACCCCCCACCCCCCACGGGCTGAGACCCACGCCGGAGGAAGAAGCCTCTCGGTCAGAAGCTATCGGAGCATCCGCCGTCGCCAGAGAACGAGCGCCTAAAGGGTTAACAGTCAGATTTTTTTGAAAATCCCCGAGTGCGTGAGGCGCATTCTGTGGAGCCAAGAAACAACTCCAATGCATTCTAAAATATCAAAGGGACTGATTTATCTAGGACTTTTCTTACCCTTATTCCCAAATCTCAAGACTCCCTTCCATTGAAATTTTCATAGAAACACTTTATCTCTAACCTTGAACTACTTGTATTATCGATGATTGTCCCCATAACTCTTCTATGGATCTCATAAATCCATATGTTTTGTTGAATGTTATTGAACTTTTATACTAGTTCCTCAAAAATTTTAGGTTTTGAAAATACTTTGTTCCCCAAATTCATTCTAGGAAATATGTGTTCAACATCTCATCCCATAAAGGGATTCATAAGGATCCATTTGGATTCCTGAGCAAAAACTATTTTTGTATGAGAACTCAGCTAGAGGAATATTTTAATACCATAATCATTTGAAGTCAATCAAACATGCTCTCAAAATGCCTTCTAATGTATGGATAGTCCACTTATACTGTCCCATAGTTTAGGGGTGATAAGAAGTATTAAAGTTCAAATTAGTATTTAGACCTTATTACCGACTCTTCCAGAACATGGATGTAAATCTTGAATCTTGGACAGATATAATCAATTGTGGTGTTTCGTGTAGCCTCACCAACTCTTGGTTGTATATCCTTTCTAGTTTATATAGTGAGAATTCATTTCTAATTGCAATGAAGTGATAAGAATTTGCAATATGATCCACCAAAATCCTTGTAACATTATTTCATCTTGACATCTTTAGAGGTCCAATGACAATGTCTATGGTGATATTTTACCATTCCCGTGTAGGTATGGGTAAGGGTTGTATCATCCTCTTAGATTTTTACCTTTAATCCTTCACTTGTTGATATACTAGACACTTTGATAAATATTTCATGATTTCCTTCTTGATATCTCCCCACCAATAGTGACCTTATAGATCTAGATACATATCAATGTTCCCTACGTAGATAGAGAAAGTCGAGATATGTGCATCATTTAGTAGATCCTTCTTTATTTCAGGATTTGATGGTGATCAATTTCATGAACTGAATGATAAAACTCATTCTTCATCAATTTTGAACACTAAATATTTCCCTTTTATTATAGCTTCTGTAAGAACCCGGTTCTTATTCTTGAGGTACATGTTTCTTCTTTTCTCTTTTCCTTAAGTGTTTTTGAGAAAAATAAGGAAATTGGGAGAAAATCCTAAATTTTGTGACTACACTCCATGTACTTTTCCACACGCCGTGTACTTTGGCCGTGTGGAATGAGCACATAGGGCGTGTAGGCCCGTCGATGATGATGAGTGTAAAAACCGACTACACACCGTGTAGAGGGTACTTACACGTCATGTAGTCAGTCGGCTGACAAATAGTAAGGCGGTGGCCAGCTGAGCGACAGTACATGCCGTGTACACACGAGTACACGCCGTGTAGTCATGTAAACAGATGAACAGTGCCACACTGGCGAGAAGCCGCTGAAGGAACAATTAAAAAATGAAAACTACATGCCATGTACCCAATAGTACACGCCGTGTTGTCTGTTTTTTTCACTTAAAATGGGCATTAGCCTCCCCTGTTCACAGGGAAGGCTTAGAATCGGAGGAGAGCTCAGGAAGGACGGCCAAACCTTGGAGGATCAACCGATCGAGCACCGATAATCTGATCCCGCTTCCGTAGATCACGTTGGAACCGCATGGGTAAGCCCTCCCTTCTCCTTGCGTTGTTCTTGCCAATTCTTCATCTAAGGGAAGTTATTTGAGTTTGAACGAGAATTATCTTACCTCAGATCTACTTCATTCTCAGGCATTTCGAGGAGCGTCGTTCACGTATATCAATCAGGGGTGTTTGAGGTAGGTGGTCTAGTGTTTATTTCTAACTGCTGTAGCGAGTTTGTGTACCGTTGTGATACACACCCATGAATAGGGTGTCGTATGGCCGATGCCTTGCATAATTAAATACCTATAATTGCATAGGTAGTTTAATGGAATTGTAAAACTGCTATTTAGGATCACTGCTTGGATCCAGGACCACCCCGGGGGTGCTTTCCTCTGTTTAGCCGTTGGGCCAGGTTACCTGAGGGTATACCGTGAAATTTAGCATGCTTTAAATTGCCTTGAGAAGAATTTTATATAATTGCTTGCTTATCTATAAGGCTCGGCTCGATTACTTTAGCTTGAGGTCGTGGTTATATTATATTAGCCTAAGGGAATGGTTAATTAGCCTGAGGGAAAGCCTGAGGGCGTGATTATATTAGCATGAGGGCATGGTTACATAGCCTGAGGGCAAGCCTGAGGGCATGGTTATATTATATTATCCTGAGGGCATGTTTACTTAGCCTGAGGTCAAGCCTGAGGGCATGATTATATTAGCCTGAGGGCAAGGTTACTTAGCCTGAGGGAAATCCTGAGGGCGTGGTTATATTATATTAGCCTGAGTGAATGGTTACTTAGCCTGAGGGCAAGCATGAGGGCGTGGTTATATTATATTATCCTGAGGGCATGGTTACTTATCCTGAGGGCAATCCTGAGGGCATGGTTATATTATATTAGCCTGAGGGCAAGTTTCTGATTAGCCCGAGGGCTTAGTTCTGAGGAACATTGAATGTTATTAAATTAAACTGCTAAATGAATATTAAAATGGCAAAGAAACAGGTAAAGTTAGTTACTTTTGAGTACTGCTTGGTTTATTGCATTTATAACTGCACACTGTGGTTGCACATTTTCACTGACAGTTGGGCACGAACCTTTGGTGGGTGCCTACTGGGATTTATTTCTCACACCCTGTTTGGGGTCATGTCTTCGACCCCAAACAAATTACATTTCTGTAGGTATGGATAAGGGAAAGGGTCCCTATAAAAGTACTTGAGTGTTGCTGAGGTGTAGGGGAGCATGAGACCGAGCTCAGGCTTGTGATGTTGCCGACTGTTCTGTTTTGTTCTGCTATACCTGTACTTTCCTTTGTATCGTATTGTACTGCTATGTAACATGTTATAGATGTTTTCATAGAATTAGTGACATGATGCATCTATATATATATATATATATATATGACTGCTGGTACTGTTTAATTTCAGTTGTCCATTTCAGTTGTATATTATTACTACTTCCGCTGTTGTATGTTATTTATATTTTTCGTTGTGCTACACTTTGACAAATGAGGGCATAGTTTCCTCACTATCAGACCTAGGCCCTCACTACTAGTCGGCAGCCTCTGGCATTTGGGGAAACACGCTTGAGGTCATGTGACCAACCGGGTTTGGGGCACCCGTGGAGTGGCACCCAAAACCGGGACGTTACAAAGTGGTATCAGAGGAGTTTTTTTCTTTGACTTACTATTTGGAGCCTTATTCAGGGATAGGATGGACATGATAGTTGGTAATAAGCTTTTCCCGGGAGTAGCTAACCCGTGTACATGGAAAATCCAGTCTACCTTGTATTTTTGCAATTATTCTGATTTTGCAAATTTTATAGTTGATTTGATTTTCACCATTGGGTGACACACTTGTGGTGTACCGTTTATATGTTATCCATGGGTTCTATTTAGTTGAAACCCGATGATATGAGGGTATTCCGTCTCATGCATCATTTATACACATGATAGAAATCACATGTCATGCATAGTTCCATGCCCTGTAGGTGCATTAGAAGTTGCATGTTGTTGTGATAGTTATTGTGCTAGAAAAGAATGTTGTTGTGATAGTTGCTTTGATAAATACCTGCTATGTGATAGGGTATTTTTGTGTGAGCCTGTTGATAGGATGGATGCCAAACTTTAGTTTTTGGGGGAGTATGGGCCCTCAATGACCGGAATTTGGTGGATCATTGACTTGTTTATTTGGTTATAAAATGTATAAGATGCCAAACTTAGTTTTGCGGGGAGTATGGGCCCTCACGGATCAGAATTTGGAACTTAGGTGTTGTTTTTTTCAGTATTTTCTAGGTTCCAGAGGATTATCTGAGGCTTACCGTCTGGAAAACCCAGAATATATGTCGTGTAGTTCTATAGACACATGCCATGTGTTCTTCTATTCGGGAAGAAATGAAAACTTTTTTAGTACACGTCGTGTTCCCTCAGTACACGCCGTGTAGTCTCTTCCCGTGTCATAGACCATGTGGGCAGGGAAACGGGGTAGGGAAAGGCTTGGGAAGAAAACACGCCATGTAACAAATGTACACATAGTGTAGTGTTGACACGGAGTCCACCCGTGTAACTAACAACACGGACGGAGGAGACCTTGAGACATACACGCCGTGTCCACCTTAGAGCACGCCATGTAGTCTGACCTGGGGACCCAGCCGTGTAACTAACAAACATGGGTTGGTGTTAGCTCTTTTTGAGCATGCCGTGTACCTGAGGGACATGCTGTGTAGTCCTTATCAGTGGGAGACCATGTGGACTTAGCCGTGTGGCTGGGGAAATGGGGTGGTGCACACGCCGTCTGCGGGTGTAACACGCTGTGTAGTGTTAGCCGAGTAGTCATCCATGTCACGAACGACACAGGTAGATGGAAATTAAACACTTTTTATATTCTATACATGTCGTGTAGTCTTTTTGAAAGAAAGCTGTGTGGCTTATCTGTGTAGAAGGACTCAGGTAGGGAAGGAGGAGTTAAGTACATGCCGTGTATTTAGAAGGCACGCTGTGTGTTTGGGGTGTTACACGGCCAGTTTAAGCTGGAGTACTCGCCCATGCGAATGGTTGTGAGTAAACGCCTTGTAGTATTTATACACGCTGTGTAGTCAAGTTTTGTAAATTTTCAAAACTTTCCTTCTCTGTCTCCTTGTTTTCGGTCTTTAATAATTTTGATCTAAGGTCTGCATTTGACCTTGTAGAGTCATGCCGCTGAGATGACTATGCATTGTTCTCCAATAGAGCAGCGACGATTATACTCCAAAGGTGGTAGGACATGCGCTACCAGTGGATCCCCCAGCAGAGCCAAATGCATCACTGGCCGTTATACCAGACACAGGCGCAGATGTGCAGTTCCGTGAAGGCTTCATGCGATTAATGCAGACCTTTCAGGGAGCACCGTCGGCTGCCACATCTATGGCTGAGCTGACTCGTATCTTCCAGCAGCAGCATCCGCCTATGTTCTCAGGGGATGGTGGACCACATGATGCGGAGTCTTGGATGGATTCATTGCAGACTATTTTTGAGCATCTTGAGATGCCTCCAGGGCGGAGGGTCAAGCTCGCGACATATATGCTGCGCGATTCTGCCAAGAGGTGGTGGGATGTTACCACCCAGTCAGAGCATCACAGATACATGGCGTGGGAATATTTTCAGATATATTTCTATAACTTCTTCTTCCCAGAGACGTTGAGGGCAGATAGAGCTCAAGAGTTCATGAATCTTCAGCAGAGCACTATGTCGGTGATGGACTATTCTGCTCGTTTCACCGAGATTCAGCGTTTTGCACCCGTTCTGGTGGGTAATGAGACGTTGGGAGCTAGACGCTTTGAGGATGGTCTTCGATATGACATCTGTGCACTGGGGAATGTCTTTAGGTTGCCTACTGTACATGCTATTGTGAACTAGGCACTGATTACCGAGCGGAATCTTCGGGAAGCTAGTGGTGTGGGCCAGGGTGGTTCGACACTAGTTTCTGGTACTATTTCTACTGGTAAGAGGAAGAGACATATGGACTTCTCTCAGGGTGGCTGTACCAGCCAGAAGAATACTTTAGGTGGCCCGATTGTATGCTACCAGTGTTGTAAGGAGCGGAACAAGAGACCGCAGTGTTCCCAAGACCCAGTGGAGTGTCGAGCTTGCGGCAAGATGGGTCATCTGCATCGCTTTTGAAGGGCGTTTCTACCAGTGACTAGTGAGTGGGGTTATGTGAAGACTTCGTGTGCGGGGGTAGGACCAATAGCTTATTACCAGTCAGGAAACTGGAATACGTCAGGGCGTGCAGGAAGAGCTGGTGGTCGTGGCCGTGGTAGCCAGACACTAGGATCTTAGAGGCAGAAGGGCGGGAAAGCTCAGGGTAGCCAGGCTGTGTCATAGGGCCGTGGCACTGGGCATGCATATGCAGTGCAACAGACCCAACATGAGCAGGATCTCGGACCTTCTACTGTCAGAGGTACTATTCTATTAGCTTTTGTCTTATCTTCAGTACTTTTCGATACGGGTGCTACACATTGCTTTGTATCTGTGCCTGTTATGGAGAGCCTCGGGCTCTGTGTTTCTTCTTCTTCTGATGTTATGACGCTAGACACTCCTTTGGGGACTAGAACGGCTGGTGTGCATCAGTGCAGGGAGTTCCCCCTTGAGGCTGGTGGGTGTCACTTCCTTTAGGACCTCTATGTCTTGGAGATGACGAACTATGATGTCATTATCAGGATGGAATGGTTGGTTCCCTTTCGAGCCTTTGTAGATTCCTATCGTCGTAGGGTGCGTTTCACATCACCAGAGGGTGGAGAGTTTCTATACAAGGGTGAGTGGGATGTTCAGGCGAGTCGAGCTAGACTAGAGCATCTTGGGAGAGGTGGAGTTACAGCCTAGATTGTGAGTTTATATCTGAATGATCAGAGGACTTGTCAGAAGGACTTCCCTCCAGTGGATGATCGTTTCAGGGATGTCTTCCCGGATGACTTTTCAGGTCTACCTCCAGAGCGTGAGGTGGATTTCTCTATTGAGCTCGTGCCAGGAGCGGCACCGATATCCATTCCTCCTTATAGGATGGCTACACTTGAGTTATACGAGCTCAAGAGGTAGTTATAGGATTTACAATCAAAGGGTTTTATCCAGCCCATTACGTCTCCTTGGGGTTCTCCAGTCCTTTTTGCGAAGAAGGCAGACGGTACCCTCAGACTCAGTGTGGATTATTGAAAGCTGAACCAGTTGACGGTCAAGAACCGATATCCCTTTGCAAGGATTGATGATCTTTTTGACCAACTTCGAGGTGAATGAGTGTTCTCGAAGATTGACTTGAGATCCAGATATCATCAGTTGCGTGTTAGACCATCTGATATACCTCTCATAGCCTTCAGGAGAAGGTATGGTCTATATGAGTACTTGGTTATACTGTTCAGACTCACAAACGCACCAATAGTTTTTATGGTTCTGATGAATCGTGTGTTCCATCCATATCTAGATTCTTTTGTGGTAGTATTCGTTGAATATATCTTGGTGTACTCTCACACTCGACACAACCATGCCACCCATCTTGAGATCGTATTGAGTACACATAGAGAGCATCATCTATATGCTAATCTCTCAAAATTCCACTTTCGGATGGACAATATTGACTTCCTCGGTCATATCATCTCAGAGGCATGAGTTCCAGTAGACCCAGAGAAGGTGAGAGCAGTAGTTTCCTAGGAGCAACCTAAGAATGTGTTTGAGATACAGAGTTTCTTGGGGCTGGCTAGTTACTACAGGCGTTTTATACAGGACTTCTCCTGCTTAGTAGCGCCATTTATGAGTTTGACTAAGAAGGGTGTGAAATTTGTTTGGTAACAAGATCACGATATATCCTTTCAAGAGCTGAAGGGAAGGTTGACATCATCACCAATCTTGATACTCCTAGAGCAGGGGAAGAGCTATACAGTTTACTGTGATGCATCAGGTATTGGGATGGGAGCTGTGTTGATGCAGGGCGATCGAGTTGTTGCGTACGGGTCTCAGCAGTTGAGGGCACTTGAGAGGAATTACCTGACGCATGACCTCGAGTTGGCTGCAGTTCTTCATGCGTTACACTATTGGAGAAATTATATCTTGGGAGAGAATTTTGTGGTTTTCACCGACCACAAAAGTCTCAAGTATATCTTTACTCAGCATGACTTGAATCTAAGGCAGTGAAGGTGGGTCGAATACGTTCAGTCCTTCGACTTTGATCTTCCCTATACACCTGGTAAGGGTAATGCATTTGCTGATGCACTGAGCAGGAAGACTCAGACACAAGCGGTTTATGAGGCCAGTGGTGAGTGGAAGCTTATGGCTTTGTTCTCTGAGATGCATTTGGAGGTGCACGATAGTCAGGGGAAAACCTATCTTTCATCTTTAGCTGTGACTTCTACCCTCTTGGATAGAGTGAGGATGAGATAGCTTTCTGATTCAGAAGGCCTAGTTCTACAGGAGTAAGTGGAAAGTGAGGACCCTCCTCCTGGGTGGAAAATAGGCAATGATGAGGTACTGCATTTCCATGGACGAGTGTGGGTTCCTAGGGATATATGTGAGGAGTTGATTCCGGAGTTTCATGCTTCAGCTTGGGCAGTTCATCCTGGAGTTGCCAAGATGTACCGTGACTTGAGACGTCAGTACTGGTGACCGGGTTTGAAGAGAGAAGTAGCTAGTTTTGTTACGAGATGTTCCACCTGTCAGCAGGTGAAGGCGGAGCATCAGAGGCCAGCCAGACTGTTACAGTAGTTACCCATTCCAGAGTGGAAATGGGATGATGTCGCAATGGAATTCGTGATTGGGTTGCCGAGGTCACCTCACGGCAATGATGCCATGTGGGTTGTTGTGGACAGACTCACGAAGGTAGCTCACTTTTTTCCGATCAAGGAGACCTTCAGTGTTGATGTGCTTGGAAAGATGTATATCCGAGAGATTGTACGTCTTCATGGGGTTCCTCGTTCTATCATTTCAGAGAGGGATTCCCATTTTATGTCTCATTTATGGCAGAGTTTTTAGAGGGCACTGGGTACACAGGTTCTTCTGAGCACAACATACCACCCTCAAACTGATGGTAAGTCAAAGCGTACGATACAGGTGCTTGTGGACATGCTGCGTGCATGCATCCTAGACTTTGGGGGCTCTTGGGAGAATCATATACCTCTAGTCGAGTTTTCCTATAATAATAGTTTTTAGGCAACTATTGAGATGGAACCTTATGAGGCTTTATATGGTAGGCCATGTCGATCAACTTTGTGCTGGATGGAGGTAGGTGAGGTAGGTTTACTGGGACCACCTCTCGTGCAGGAGACTTCTGAGCAGGTCCAGTTGATTCAGAAGTGGATGGCTACTGCACAGTCTAATCAGAAATCTTATGCTGATCGCTGCAGACGACCCTTGGAGTTCATAGTTGGGGATCAGGTTTTCTTGCGTGTTTCACTGAGGTTAGGACACAGGCGGATCAGGAGACAGGGTAAACTTTCACTGAGGTATGTGGGGCCATTTGAGATTCCGGAGAGAGTCGGACCAATTGCCTATCAGTTGTAGTTACCACAGAGGTATCAGGCCATGCACGACGTCTTCCATGCATCTCAATTCCGCCGTTATCATTCAGACCTATCTCACATCTTTCAACCAGAGGAGGTTGAGCTTTAGATAGATTCATCCTTTGAGGATCATGCGATTCGTATCGTGGATAGAAGCACGAAGGTTCTCCGAGGCTGGTTAGTTCCTCTCGTATGGATGCTATGACATCTTGGATGAGTACAGGACGAAACCTGGGAGCAGGAGACTGATGTACGTGCTCAGTGGCTAGAGTTGTTTTGAGATTTATCTTCACCACCCTTGGAAGGGAAATTCGGGGACTAATTTCTTTAAGGGGGGAATTTTGTAAGAACCCAGTTCTTATTCTTGAGGTACGAGTTTTTTCTTTTCTCTTTTCCTTAAGTGTTTTTGAAAAAAATAAGGAAATTAGGAGAAAATCCTATATTTTGTGACTACATGCCGTGTAATTTTCCACACACTGTGTACTTTGGCCGTGTGGAATGAGCACACAGGGCGTGTAGGCCCGTCGATGATGATGGGTGTAAAAATTGACTACACGTCATGTAGAGGGTACTTACACGCCGTGTAGTCAGTCAGTAGGAAAATTGTAAGGTGATGGCCAGCTGAGCGATAGTACACGCCATGTACGTAGGAGTACACGCCGTGTAGTCATGTCGACAGATGAACAATGCCACGCTGGCGAGAAGCCGCCGAAGGAACAATTAAAAAATGAAAACTACATGCCGTGTACCCAATAGTACATGCCGTGTAGTCTATTTTTCGCTTAAAATGGGCAGTATCCTCCTCTATTCACAGGGAAGTCTTAGAATCGGAGGAGGGCTCGGGAAGGGAGACCGAACCACGGAGGATCAACCGATCAAGCACCGGGAATCAAATCCCGCTTCCGTCGATCACATTGGAACCGCACGGGTAAGCCCTTCCTTCTACTTGCGTAGTTCTTGCCAATTCTTCCTATAAGGGAAGTTATTTGAGTTTGAATGGGAATTATTTTACCTCAGATCTATGTCATTCTTGGGCGTTTCAAGGAGAATCATTCATGTATATCGATCAGGGGAGTTTGAGGAAGGTGGTCTAGTGTTTATTTCCAACTGCTATGGTGAATTTGTGTACCATTATGATACGCGCCCATGAATGGGGTGTCATATGGCTGAGGTCTTGCATAATTAAATACCTAGAATTGCATAGGTAGTTTAATGGAATTGTAAAACTACAGTTTGGGATCACTGCTTGGATCCAGGACCACCCTGGGGGTGAGTTCCTCTGTTTATCCATTTGGCCAGGTTACCCGAGGGTATATCGTGAAATTTAGAATGCTTTAAATTACCTTGAGATGAGTTTTATATAATTGGTTTCTTATCTGTTGGGCTTGGCCTACTTAATTTAGCCTGAGGGCATGGTTACTTAGCTTGAGGGCAAGACTAAGGGCGTGGTTATATTATATTAGATTGAGGGCATGGTTACTTAGCCTGAGGGAAAGGCTGAGGGCGTAGTTATATTATATTAGCCTGATGGCATGGTTACTTAGCCTAAGGGAAAGCCTGGGGGCGTGTCTATATTATATTAGCCTGAGGGCATGATTACTTAGCCTAAGGGAAAGCCTGAGGGCGTGGTTATATTATATTAGCCCGAGGGAAAGAATCTGATTAGCCCGAGGGCTTAGTTCTAAGGAACATTGAATGTTATTAAATTAAACTGCTAAATGAATATTAAAATGTAAATGAAACTGGTAATGTTAGTTACTATTGAGTACTGCTTGATTTATTGCATTTATAACTACACACTGTGGTTGCACATTTTCACTAACAGTTGGGCACGGACCGTTGGTGGGTGCCTACTGGGATTTATTTCTCACACCCTGTTTGGGGTCATGTCTTCGACCCCAAACAGATTACATTTATACAGGTATGGATAAGGGTAAGGGTCCCTATATAGGTACTTGAGTGTTGCTGAGGTGTAGGGGAGCCTATGACCGAGCTCAGGCTCGTGATGCTGCCAGCTATTCTGTTTTGTTCTGCTGTACCTGTACTTTCCTTTGTATCGTATTGTACTACTATGTAACATGTTCTTGCTGTTTTCATAGAATTAGTGACATGCTGAATCTCTCTCTCTCTCTCTCTATATATATATATCTGCTGGTACTCTTTAATTTCAGTTGTCCATTTCAGTTGTATATTGTTACTTCTTCCGCTGTTTTATGTTATTTATCTTTTCTGCTATGCTACACTTTGAAAAAATGAGGGCATAGTTTCTCCACTATCAGACATGGGCCCTCGTTGCTAGTCGGTAGCCTTTGGCATTTGGAGAAACGCGTTTGAGGTCATGTGACCAACTGGGTTCGAGGCACCTGTGGAGTAGCACCCGGAACTGGGACGTTACAGCTTCCACCTTATTCTTAATTTCTATGCCATCTCTTTTAGAATCATTTATATTATCTAGAATTAATGGTGGAAAAATAATTTTATAAAGGAATGATAATTTTCCTTCCTTTAAGAATCCCATTTGCACCCTCTTTAATTCTAAGAGGACTGGATCCTTCTCAATTCTCATAATGGATAAAGTTAACTGATCCTTTCTACTTAGAGCATCCACCACTTTTTTATTTTATGGGATGGTAATGGATTGAGAAGTCATATTCCTTGATCAACTATAATCATCATCGATGGTGAATAATAATCTCCTTATATGTTAATATATATTTGAGGATGTTTTGATTCATATATATTTCACACTTCTCTATAAAGAGATAAATATCCTAGATTTTCAATGCAAAGGTCACTACATTAAACTCCATATCAGGTGTTGGATAGTTCTTCTCAGGAAATTTTTACTTCCACATGGAGTAGGATATCACCTTATCATTATGCATTAGTAAACATGACAATCACTTCATTTAAGAATCATTGTATAGCATGTAAAGTTCCCAAATTAGGGGTAGTGTGAGGATTTGTATAGTGGTAAGCCTATTTTTTCAATTCCTTAAATATTTATTCACATTCAATGGTCTAGAAAACCTTTACTCCCTTTTGAGTTATCTTGGTTTACAGGTCTGAAAATCATGAGAAGTTTCTCATAAATCATCAGTAATACCCATATAGTGATGAGAAACTATTAATCTCTATTACAAATTCTATTCTAGGCCCTTCCTCAATTGAAATTGTCTAAGATGTTTCTATAAATATAACTTTACTAGTGATAACATACCCTGAGAATGATACCTACTTCATCTATAACTCACATTTTCTGTACTATGCATACATCTTCGCCTTAGTAAAAGTCATTATAATTTTATTCAAATGCATATAATTATCCTCATTTCTTTTAGAGCATATTATAATATCATCTATAAATATGACAATTTTTTTTCCTGTTAATTGATAAGGGATCTCTTAATTATTTCTATAATGATTTTTGGAGAATTAGTGAGTTAAAAGGGAATCAATATGAACTCATAGTTTCCACACCTTGTTCGAAAGGAAATTTTGAGAATATATTCCTTATTCACCTTTAATTGGTGATAACCCGACTGATGGTCCACCTTAGAGAAATAGTGGTCCCCACATAGTTGATCGAACAAGTCATCAATCAATGGCAGGGGATGTTTGTTTTTTATCGTGATTTTTTCAAGTTCACAATAATATATAGAGGTTCATTGACCAATACTTGTTCTTGATGAAGAGGACTGGTGCACCCCACAATAAAGCACTGGGGAATATAAAACCCTTTTACATATTCTCTTGTAACTTTTTTTTACATTCTTCCAACCAATGATGGATATTCTATAAGGAGTTGAGGATATAAGCAGAGATGTTGGTTTAAGTTCAATTGATAGATCGACCTATCGGGTAGGAGGAAGAACATAAAACTCTTCTAATAATACATTAGTACAATCCCTCACAATGAGAATTTATTTAAGAATGATTTTATCATTTACCTCAATCATTTGAGCTAGATATGGTGTCTCATTAGGTAATAATATCCATGTTTGAGTATAATATTCCAAGGAAGATTCATCATCCTCCTTACACTTGTACCAAATCAGAGGATAACATGGGATGTGATTAGTGATTGCCCAATCCTTATAGTTAATGTTGAATTTATATAAAAAAATCCAATCAATGCCTAATACAGTATAAAACTCCACTAAAAAAATAATCCAATATTTTATATAATATTCAATCCATAAACATTGAACATTAATGAGTTATATACTCAGGATGAAATTATTGCTCTATTTTTGGTTCTTGCATCTAACAAAACCTCTATGTTTTAAGGTGGTGTTTGAGTAGTTCTAATAAACTTGAAAGATACGAAATAATTCATAGAACCATAATAAAATTCATGTTCTCTATTATTGAATTAAGAACCATCATACCATTCACCATATCATTATCAGGATCCACCGCAACAGTATTGATAGCATATTATCTTGCTTTATCTCTAGGTATTCGAGATTATTATCATTGATTGTCTTAGAAAACCCTTGGGTTAGGGAATTGTCTTGTACAATTCCCATATTCCTTTCATTTGAAACACTATACCACATACTAAGTATTGATATTATTCTTCATTTTGACCATTTCATTAGTGGCTTTCTTCATCTCTCTTTAACATTGATTAGCATAGAGCCCTTCTTTTATATGCTTGAAAAATCTCCCAGTTTCATTTAGATATTTTACAATATGTTCTTCCCACACTTTCTATATATGGTATGTTGGGTTTTCATTCCTCCATGAGATTTATCCATTGATCCACATAAATACAACTCTATTTAATGATTATTATCTATATCTCCATGAGACGACCAAGAGCCTCCAATATCTATCTCGACCTTGAGGGAAAAGAATAATATACTCATAGCTGTAAATTTATTGAATTGCCAAATATTTTCATATATATAGATTTAATCTAGAAAATAAATGGTCCACATTAATTTTAGCACTGATGATGAAGTTGTAGTCATGCACTACTATCCTTGTAATGTTTCCCACATACACCTTAATAAACTCATCTTACTTTTTCTTCAGTCTGAGGAACTCCCTCTATGTCTTAAGATGGTGATTTTAGGGAAAATATATATTGAAAAATATTTTCTTGTATTCTTCCCATTATATGGAATTAATATCCTCTTTGGACTTCATGTTTTGGATTATCATCCACCATTAATCGGCTTCCCCATCCATGAGATAAATAGTCCACACATCTTTTTATTGATATAAGAATTACAGAATAAAGAATATATTAACAACGGATTTAATTCATTGTTCCATGATTAATGGATCAAAAGATCCATTAAATATAGGAGGATTTTTTTTGGATAAAATATTGAACCTAAAGTTTCTATTTCTCAGAAGAGTGTTGGAATTCTTCAATATTGATGTTACTATTTTTTGTATAAGTTAGTTGATCCCGTACTTCCATGATGTTCCCAACCCCTTCAACCATAAGGCCAGCCATATCATTCAATAAATCATCATATTACCTATAACATTGGTTGTTGGCATGATTTATCATATTTTACACTATTAAATAAGAAAAAAGAAAAACAAGATGATAATACTTTAAATAATAAACATAAAAAATAGAAACTTATAAAATTAGAAGGAATAAATTATAAATGATAAGTATATCCTAACTTATGATTCTCTAAGTTTCAATCCATTTTATCCATGGTAATTTTCCTATCATTTTTTCAAACCTGACAATAAATTGGAGTCCTTTATAATGGTTTGTAATGAGTTTGTAAATTTTCCAAATCATATTCCGCGAGAGCATTAAATAAGGTGTGAAATAAAGATTATTTGTTTTCCACTAAGTGATGAACAAGTAAATGAGTAATGCACCCTTTTCATGTTTTTTACTCCTATTTTCAACTATTCTAGATCTAAATACACTTTTAGTATTCAAACAGAGATGTAATTGTATTTAAACCACTCACTCTATACTTCACCAAAATTTCAGGATATTTTCCAATACTCAAATTTATTCTTAAAGTTATTAGTAATGTATTGTAGTCCTAATACACAAAAATAACTATACTTTCCTTTTATACCAACTATAGTGTCCCAATACTTTTTACTCAAATTATTAAACTATTTTTAACATAAATATCCATTAAATATAATAAAAGTATTGAAATCATAGTGTCTTTGGAAGACTAGGTACATGAAACATCAATATGAAAATAAAAAATCTTTATTGTAATCTTCACAATGAGCTTCTAAATCCCATTTATACCTTTAAACTACATGGGATAACCTATGTAATAAATTGAAAAAGGGGAGTGCTAAAAATTCAATTAAGGTAATAAAGATGAAAAGGATGCATAACATGCGAGTCCAAGGTATACCATGATATTAGAAAAGAGAAGGATCATGAGTAATCAAATGGGAGAATAAAATAAGTAAAATGGTATCATAATATTATAGAAACATATAAAATATAGTATAAGCACATAACATGACATAATAATAAGTCAAGGATAACTACCAAGAAAACATCACATGTTGGACAAAGTCCCATTTTGTTTTAGGATTACTCCCTAATCCCATACATAACATCACATGAGAAAAAAACGTTACCCAATGAATTATAGTGCTATCTAGGAATTTTTTTAAAAAATATTCATGATAATATTTTCCATAAAAGGAAATAAATCATAATTCAAAATCATAATATTTACACATGGATAGGAATGAGTTTCATAATCATACCTCATGTCATTATCAAAGGATATTTCACAAAGACAGAATTTGTGAAATAAATATAGGAAATGAATTACCCAATAAAAGGAGGGAATAATAAGCTCAATATATATGTGATAAATATATATAATTAATTTATAATCATTATATAACATTAAATTGGGAGATAAAGTGAAATAGAGAGAGAAATATCATAATCCAAAAAACGGGTGGTTCTGAGAGATCTCTTACCATAAGTCTCAACTATCTTTATACACATTAGAAACTAATATATAATATATATATATTTATTTTACATGTATTATAGAATCATAATCATACATATAATACCATATATTATTTTCTTATAACATCTTACCACCCATTTATTAACAATTCTTTACTAAAATCACTTTTTTGGGTGATAACAACTTCTTTTTTCATGCCTGTTTTGGTACGATAATATAGGAATTTATACATTTATCGTGATTAAATAACATAAATAATTTTTACCATGATATTAATATCATATATTTTTATAATATATATATTTATATTCATCTATAAAATGAATAGATAAAAAAATGAATTATATTGTTCATTGAGATGATAGGCCATATATATGCATGAACATGGTTTCTATTTTACATGGATAGAAAAAAAGAATGGTAACTAATAATTTAAATTTACATAATCATAATAATATCATAAATAAAATATATATTTATTAAATACATCATTATAACTAGTCTTGAGAGTAGGTTATGGAATACGAATTACATCAGTTCGTGAGGCGGTTTTCCTCCGTACACAAGAACAACGATTTCATTTCCCATTAGATGAAAGATGAGATAGATTTAGGTGATTAAATTAACATAATAACATTTAATTATATGTAATGAAATGGTGTTATTATTTCATCATGTTTGAATAATATTTAAAGTAGGTAGAAGAGGAAATAAAACTAAAATATTCGGTTAAAGACTATAACTCTACTTCTGAAAACATCCTTTGCTTTACACATTAAACCCTATAAGGCTAGTATTATTAAAAACATAAAACCTATAGATAGAGGTTATGCATTTTTGGAATGGATTTGGGTAGGTATTTTTGAAACTGTATGTATTTTAAAATGTGAATAAAGAGATGAGAAGAGGTACCCATTTTTAAGAGAGGAGAGGGGCATTCTCAAAATTTCTTAAAGTATTAAATTAATATAAATTATTTATCATAAAAAATGTATTAAAATTTATATAATAAAATATTATATGTGTATGAGTCTAAATAATCTCATCTAATAAAATTTTTATATTTTTAGTTTTTGTTTTCACCCTTATATTTTTATTTTAACAATTGGTTAACCCTTTTGATGATTACCGAGATAACAATGTTTTTTACCCTTTATGGGATAACAAAGCTACTATAAAAGAGAAATTGGTCAATAAATGGATCATTGTTTATATTTTCAACCATATAAAAGTCACATGGATAAAGGAATGAATTTTTGGAATTTTAAATCATTTAAGAAAATATTATTTATTACAAAATAACATTAATGTCATTGTTGAAACTATTCATTTAATTTGACTTTAAAATCCACTTGAAAATAATGGAATTAGAATATAATACATTAAAACCACTATTATATGTTATTTTTAATATAAAAAATTCAAGGAATATAATAACTCATTCAATTTAATTTTCTTTTAAAATATTTATATTCATTTATTTAATTTTTTTATTAATTAAATAAATATTATGTCGGTGTTGTGTAATAATTTATGGTAATTATTTCATCACTAAAAAGTAAAAATAAATTAAAATAACTGGGAAAAATATATCTCAAAGAACCCTTTTAGAACTAAAAATAACTTCAATTTATGAATTTATCAATAATTTAGTGATAATAAAACAAAGAGTATGTCATTTTTTACTTTTCCTTACATAAAATAATATAAATGTAAAAATCAAAGAAATATGAAACCAATTTTCCATATTTTCGAAAATTAAATGGAAATGGATGATATAGACTCATAAAATAGGATAAAAAAGGCGTTAGTGTCATTTTTAGTCTTTATCATATTATTTTTACCCTTAATTACCCGATTTACCCTTACCATAAAGACAACTATTAACTATTACAACTATTCATAATGACAAAAAATAAAATGAAAATATTTAAAAAATCTAGACAATATGATTCCAAATATAGAATTCATTTATCATTATTCAATTTATAGAAGTGGAAGAAATTATTTTAACATTAAAACAAAAAATGCAATGAAAAACAATTTTTTTAGATGAATGAATTTTTAAGTATAATTTTTTTGTATAACAAATTCAAGTATAAAATTAATTTCAAAGACTGTAATTGAAATATGTTTAATAAATTTGAACTAATTAATTTTTAAAATTACTCTAAAATCTAATTTTACAATTTAAACACATTCAAAGAGAGTACAGTGTTCTAAAAAAATTTGTATTTTTCATAAATTATTGAATAATCAATATTTTCATTAAAATATCAAAATTTTACCATAAGATAATTTTAAAAATGATGATTTTAAAAAATGATATTATTTTTATCAAATAAAATTTCAAAAATTTCAATAAATTAATTATAATATTTTCTCAAAAAAATACAAATTGTTTTTTAAGAAAAAATATTTTTGATGAATAAAATGATGTTACTAAAAACTGAGTGATTATTTAATAAGAATTTATGAATACATTTTTATTTAGTGAGACCTTTATATATATTTCATAAATCAATTAATCATATATATACTCACAAATTTAGTGGCTAGGTTATAACAATCATATTCAAATAATAATATTTCATGGTTTTTTTGGGCTCGATGTTTCATGTTTTATAAGCTATCAAATATAGTTTTCTTCTTAAAAACAAAGGTGTTACATTATTTTCCTCTTAAGAAATGTTTCCCTCAATTTTTTTTATTACATACTAAGGTGAAAAATGCTAAGGGTACTTCAGAATCATATATTCCTCTTTTTCCTAGTTGCCTCCTTATATTTATGGGTTTTGCATAGTAATTTGAGTAGGTGAGTTATCTTTTCGTGTAGGAATTTATCCCTATAGTATATGATCTTCACCAAATGATCCTCATAATATAGATTATATTATAGCTATATAACCTATAAATTTAGTACATGTGAGGGATGTGGTATTTACTTCCTCAAGAAAGATATGTGGAATATGTTTTGTACTTGAGATACGGTTAGTGAGAGTACTAGTCGATAGGCTACACCAACAATGAGATACAGAATCTCAAAATGGTCTATTTATATAGGAATTTACATATCGTTCTTCCCAAATATCATGACTCTTTTATTGGTATATATAGAGAAACAATTTATCTCTGAACCCAAATTTCAAGTCTCATCGATTATTATCAATATAACTCTTTTATTGACTTTGAGAAGCCCTGATGTGTTTCTGAATAGTATTAACATTTGATTTTATTTCCTCAACCATTTTAGGTCCCAGCATTTTTCATTAACCCACTTCATCCCAAAAAACATGTATTCTATATCTCTTCCCATAAATAGATTTATAAGTATCTATTTGGATACTTGAGTGAAAGCTATTATTGTATGAGAACTCAACCAAAGGAATTTGTTGGTACCATCCTCCTTTTAAGTACATTAATCATTATCTAAACATGTCTTCTAGTGTCAAGATAGTTATATCATATTTTCCATTATTTTGGGGGTGATAAGACATACTAAAGTTCAACTCATTTTTAGAGTATGTTTGATACTCTTCAAGAAGTTGGAGGTAAATCTTGGATCTCGATCAGATATAATCAATAGTGGTGTTCTATGCATCCTTCACACCCCTATGATGAATATCCTTGAAATTTACTTAAATGAGAAGTAATCTCAAATTGAAATGTATTAATTATTCTTTGTAATAAATTCCAGAAAATACTATATAACATTATTTCCTCTTAATGTATTTGGAAGACTAGTGAAAAAGTATATAGTGATGTTTTCTCATTTTTGCAAAGGTATGGGTAAGGGTTTCATTATCCCCTTAGAATTTTTTATTTAAGAATTCACTTACAGACATACTAGATACTTTGATGTATATTCCTAAATATCCATCATCATATCATCCCACAAATAGTACACTCAGAGATCTCAATACATCTTTATGCTCACTAAGTGGATAGAGAAGGTCAAGATATGTGCATTATTCCGAAACTCCATTATATTAGGATTTTATGGTACAAATAATCATGACCAAAGTCTTAAAAATCCTTATTCATAAATTTTAAACTCTGTAGATTTTTGTTATCTTATACCTTCTACCTTCTTTTGAATTTTCACATAATCTCTTTGATAATCCTTTATCTTCTATAGAAGTGATGTTTATGAAACTATTTGAGAAAGTAATGATTATATTCCATTCTTTATTATTCCAATGTCCATCCTCATCCAGTATAAGAAGATTGGATCGGTTTCAATTCTCATCATTGATAAATTTATCATATTCTTCCTATTTATACCATCTCCCACTTAGGTTTATTTTCCAAGATTTTAGTGGATTGAGTATTCATAGTTATTTATCATCTATATCCATATTTGTTTGTGCATGTTATTCTCTTTAATTGTGAATATATATTTTAGTCTCTTATAATCCATTTATATTTCACACTTCTCCCCATAGAGATAATGAATCCAGGTTTTCAATGCATTGATCACTACATCCAACTCTAGATCATGTGTTGGATAATTTGGACAATTAAATTTCAACTTCCTTGATATGTAGGCTGTCAGTAAATCATTCTACATCAGTACATAGGCCAAACACATATTTTAACAATCACTCTATACCATGGAAAGTTCCAAACTTTGGGGGTTGTGTGAGGACTTTTATAGAGATAAAACTCTTTTTCAATTCCTTAAATATTTATTCACATTAACTGGTCCAGAAAAATTTACTTCCTTTTGAGTTATCTTGGTTAGTGGGTTTGAAAATCTCAATAAGTTTCTCACAAATCATTGGTAATACCCAAATAGTCCAAGGAAACTATAGATATCTATTATATATGATGGTATGAAACAATCCTCAATATCCATTTTCATATAAGGGTCCTTATATATCCACTTTCTAGTGATAACATTCCCCAAGAATGATTCTTCATTCATCCATAACTCACATTTACTATAATTTTCATATATCTTATCATTTCTCAAATCCTTGAGAATAATATTCAAATTATTCTCATGATCCTCCTTAGTTTTATAGTATATCATAATATGATCTATAAATACTAGCATGAATTTTTTTATGTAATCTCTAAAGACACTATTCATTAAGTATATACATATTTCTAGAGAATTAGTGAGTATGAAGGGAATCACTATGAACTCATAGTATCCATACTATGTTCAAAAGATAGTTATGGGAATATGTTCCCTATTCACCTTTAAATGGTGATATCCTAACTTACGGTCCATGTTAGATATATAATGGGACCTTCATAATTGATAGAACAAGTCAAAAAATCATGGCATGAGATACTGTTTCTTTATCATGATTTTTTTAGTTCATGATAATAAATATAGAGGCATGTTGAACCATCCTTATTCTCAAAAAATAGGATGGGTGTACCCCATGGTGAAGCACTCAAGTGTATAAAACCCTTTTACAGATTCACTGGTAACTTTGTTTTCAATTCTTCCAAATCAATGGTGTCCATTCTATTAGGAGTATTGGATATTGTAAAAATATATGGGTATAAGTTCAATTGAGAACTCAACCACTCAGTCAAGAAGAAGACCATAAAAATATTTGAGGAATACATCAGTATAATCCCTCACAATTAACATGTATTCATGCATGATTATCTCTTTTTTCATAATGATTTGAGTAATTTATGCTTTCTCATAAGATAATAATATCCATGTTTGAGAATAAAATTATAAGGGAGATTTATTATCCTTACAATCGTACAAAATAAATGGATGACTTAATATGTGAAAAGTGATCTTCCTCTCCAAACAATTGATATTATCTTTTTATAAGGATAGCCAACACATACCCAATGTAGCATAAAACCCACTAAATGAAGTAAGTTGATATTTTTTGAAGATTAAATCCACAAACATTGAATAGGGTGGAGTCGTATACTTGATTTACAATAATTTATCAATTTACTATTCTCACAAATAACTCAACATCCATGTTTTTAGATGGTGTTCTAATAATTCTATTAAACGTTCAATATTTGAAAGAATGTGAAAAACTAGTATAAAAAACTATGTTCTCTTTTCTTGAATGAATAACCAGCGTACTTGTCACCAAAAAATTGTTGGGACCCAAATATTCATTAGTGATAGAATGTGAGTTTCCTTTTACTATAATCCTTAGAGGTTTTTATTTTTGATTGTTTATGAAAACCATTGGTTTTAGGAAATTTCCTGCGTAATGACCATGTTTTTTAGTTGAAAAAACTGTATCACTAGCTGAGTGTCGATATCGACCTAATTTTCCTATATTATATTAGTGGATTTCTTCATCTCTCTTTAGCATTAATTAGCTGAATTACCTTTATCTGACTAACTTTAATCATATTTTATTTCCTTTTATACAAATTTATAATATTTTTCTTCAAACCATTTTGAGACATGGGACGTTGGTTCTTCTTTTCTCCATGAGATTTATCAATTTATACTCTTAAAGGAAACTCCACAATACACTTTTTATCTCCAAGCCCATGAGACCACATAAATTATCCAATTTCCATCTTATCCTTGAGGTCACAAAAAATAATCTATTCATTCTTATATAAGTCTTGAATCACCAAATATTTTTGGATACATAGCTTTAACCCACTAAATAAGTGGTCTACCTTACTTTTAGTATTTATGAAAAAGATGGAGCCATACTTTGCAAGCCTTGTGATGTTTTCCTCATACACCCTGAAAGACCCATATTCCCTTTTATTTAGTTATAGGAACTACATATCAATTTATGATATAAATTTGAGGAAATGTTTTACAAACAATTTTTTTTTGAATTATTCATATTTTATTGAATCAATATCCTCTTTGGACTTCATATTTTTGATCATCATCCACCACTGATCAGCTTCCCCCTTTATGTGATAAATGACCAGAAAGAATTTATCTTATTCTAATCATCATAATATAAATCATATCTTCTAAATAGAGTTAATAAATTTTTTTAATATGAGGATACAAGAAGATACACTAAATTTAAGAGGTATTTTTCCATAAGAATTGGCTAAAACTTTATCTTTCTTAGGAGAATAAGGGAATTCTGCATGATTTAAGTAACTATTTATATAATGTGTTAGCTGAGTCAGTACTACCATGAATTTACCATATCCCAAAATGATAAGGTTAGAATTATAATTAGGCCAATCATCCCAATGCCTATCATATTGGTTGTTTTCATGATTTCTCATATTTCCCTCAATTCATGAAAAAAATAAAAACATATTGAGAATACTTTAACTAACAAGCATAAAAAAGGTAAAATTATTAACTTATAAAGAATAACATATAAATTACAATTATATCCTAACATATGAGTCTCAATGTTTCAATATAGGTTATCTATGGTAATTTTCCTCTTAAGTTTTCTAAGCTAAAAATCTATTCAATTTCTTCATAATGGTTCATAATGAGTTTATAAATTTTCCAAATCATATCCTTAGGAGTTTCAAACTATTTGTGTAGTAAATCCTCTTTGTCATGAACCAAGTGAAAATTCAGTCATTTACCAATACACCTTTTTGGGTGAAATTACCCCTAGGTACTACTTTCTAGAGCAACATCCACATGTAATAATCAAAAATGGATGTAATTTCATGGAAACCACTCACTCTATAGTTCACTAAAATTCCAAGATATTTTAATATACTAAAACTTGTCCATAGGGTTATTAATAAATTATTATAGTATTAAACACTAAAAAATAACAAAAAATTTCTTTGATACTAACTATAGTGACCCAATACTTTTTATATTAATTATTAAAATATTTCTAACATAAATATATATTAAATACAAAATAAGCATTGAAAATCCTAGTGTATTTTGAATATTTGGTACCTAAAAAATTAAAATGGAAATAAAAAATATTTATTTTAACATTCATAATGAGATACTAAATCACATTGAGCTCTTAAAACTACATGGGATAACCTGGGGAATATATTAAAAAAAGAGGTGATCTAAAAATACTAGTAAGGGAAGAAGCACGATAAGGAAGAATAACGTGTGAGTGAAAGGTATAACATGAAATCATAAAAGAGAAGGATCATTTATAGTCAAATGATATAATAACATAAAGAACATGGTGTCATAAT
Source organism: Viscum album (assembly GCA_963277665.1). NCBI lineage: Eukaryota > Viridiplantae > Streptophyta > Magnoliopsida > Santalales > Viscaceae > Viscum > Viscum album. The sequence continues at coordinate 997,393,159 of OY728138.1, read as the reverse complement.
ATCATTGAAATATTAGATATGTGAGATTAATACAAAACATGACATTAATACAGTTCTAGTCTAACTACCATGATAACATCACATGGTGGATAGAGTCCCAGAGTAGATTAGGTTTACTCCCTAATCCCATACATAACATCTCATGAGAAAAAAACATTAAACAATGCATTGGAGAAATTTCTCAGAGAAACCATATTAACATGTTACTGATTATGTGTGCCATAAAAGCAAATCAATCATAAGGCATAATCATAATAATTACCCATGGAAATAAATTGGTTTCATAATCTTGCCTCATATCATAATTAAATAAGGTTTCATAAATAATTAATTTGAGAAATGAATATAAAACATATATTAAAAAATAAAAATAATTTATAATAATCTAGGTATATATGTGAGAGAAATATATACATAATTTATAATAATTAATTAACATTAAAGTGAGAGATAAAGTCAGTTAGAGATAGAAATATCATAATCCAATGAAAAAGGGTGGTTCAATGAGACCTTTACCTTAAGTCTCATATTTATTTTTAAACATTTAAAACTCTTGTATATTAAATATATATTTATTATAAATGTTTTAGATAAACATAATCACATATATAATGTAATATATTATTTTCTTGTAACATATTACCACCCATTTATTAACAATTCTTTAATAAAATCATTGTTCTAGGTGATAACTAGTTCATTTTTCAGGCATATTTGGGTTTTAATATTTCAATATTTATAAATTTATAAGGATTTAATAATATATAGAATGTTAAAAATGATATTAATATTATATATATTAATTATACATAGAGTCATCCATTGAAGGTAGTGATAAAATATATAAATTACACCGTTTATGGAGACAGTATGCCATATGTAATCATGAATGTTGTTTCCATTTTATATTGATGGAATTAAATAATGTTTAATAATCCAACTTTCAATAATAATTATAATATAATAAATAAAATATATATTTATTAAATCCATCATTATAACCATTCCTGATATATGGTGATGGAAAATGAATTACATCGGTTCGTGAGGCAGTAGTCCACCGTACACATGAGCGATGATTTCGTTTCACATTTGATGAAAGAGGATATGGATGCAGGTGATTGAATTAAAGAAAAATAACATATATTATATATAAGATAAAATTTTAATTTTTTCATCTTATTTGGAGATTCTTTGAAGGAGGTATAAGGATAAATGAAAATAAAAAATTAAGATAAAGACCATACCACTTCTTCAGACAACTTCCTTTTATTTACCCAATAACCCTTTAAGGTTGGTATTATACTAAAAATATGACCTATAAAATGTGTTTAGGGATGTTAGGAATGTATTTTGGTATGTATATTTTGAACCAAAATTCTTTTTATGTGTGAAAAAATAGGATAATAGGTTCCCTTTTATAAGAGAGGGGAGAAGAATTCTTAAAATTTCTTAAAGTATTAAATTAATATAAACTTTTATCATTTAAAAATGGATCAAAATTTATATAATTATAATATAATATTATTATGAGTTGAAATAATCTCATAAAATAAAAATTGGACAATTTTAGGTGATTTTATCTTCTTTATCTTTTTTGTTTTAACCCTTGGTTAACCCTTTTGATGATTACCACGATAACAATGTTTTTTACTCATTAAGGTTTATGATAGCTACTATAAAATAAAAATTGTCCCATAAATGGACCATGGTTGATATTTTAAATACTATCCCAATAAATTGTAGTAATGTAAGATTTTTAGTAATTTTAATTTATTTAATAAAATAATATTTATTATAAAATAACATTAATGTCATTTTTAAAACTATTCATTTAATTTGAATTTGGAAAAAACATGAACAAAAAAGAATTAAAATATAATAAATTAACACCTATATTATATTTTATTTTTATCTATAAAATAATTGGAACATAATAATTCATTCAAATTACATTACTTTTAATATTTTTAAAATCATTTATTTCATTTTTCTATTAATTGAAGAAATACAGTGTCTATGTCGTGTAGCATTTAAGGTGATTATTTCATCATAAAAATTTATAAATAAATTATAATTAAAAAATAATATATATTTCAAATTAACATTTTTTAAATTAAAATATTATCTATATATAAATTTTTTTAAAAAAATTATGGATGATAATACAATGTGAATAAAATTGTTTACTTTTCTTTACATAAATTAATTTAAAGGTCAAAATAAAAGAAATATAGAGCAAAGTTGAAATATTATTGAAAATTGGATTGAAATGGACATTATATACCCATAAAATAGGATAAAGGAAAGTGTTATAGTCATTTTTTAGTCCTTATCAAATTATTTTTAACGTTAATTGCTTGATTTACCCTTACTGTGGTGAAAATTATTTATTATGGTTACTATTCATAATGATCAAAAATATGATGGACCTATTAACCTAATTTGGACCTTTTTATTTCAAATATGGAATTAATTTTTCATGATTAAATTTATATAATTGGAATAAATTAATTTAACATTAAAATGAAAATTAAAAAAAACCAATTTCTCAGAAAAAACATTTTAAATATAAAAATTGTTTTTATACCAAATTCAAGTATATAATTAAATACAAAGACTATAATTTGAATATTTTTAATGAAAATTAACTAATTAAATTTTAAAACTAATATAAAATATATTTTTTACTTTGTAAATAATTTAAAATAAAATAAAATATTCAATAAAAATTAATATTTTTCAGTATTCATTGAAAAATCAAACTTTTCAAAAAAATATAAAAATATCACAAAAGTAATTTTTATATTCTAATTTCAAAGATGATATATTTTTTATAAAATAAAATTAATAAAGGTTCTAGAATTTAATTATAAACTTTTCTCACAAAAAACTATAAAATCCATTTTTGAAGAAAACTTATTTTTGATGAATAAAATGACTTTACAAAAAATTGGATGATTATATACTAAGAATTTATCAATAAATTTATATTGTGTTGAGCCATTATATATATTTTATAAATTGGTTAATCTTATTTATACCTTCCAATTTAAAGGCTAGATTATAATGATCATATTTTAATAAAAATATTTCATAGTTTATTTAGGTTCGATGTTGTATGTTATATAAACTATAAAATATAGTTTTCTTTTTTAAAATATCAGGGTTTTACATTCATTAAAAAATTTAAACCCAACAATAAATCATCCATGAGGATTATAAATGTGGCATGGATCCAGAATAATCAATTAATTATTATTGGGTATTTATCTTCAAACAATGTTATTTTGTTCTGTGATTTCATTATTGAAATCCTCTCATCCATTTTTATCCCAATTTTTAATTATCTCTTTTATTCTCTTATAATAGTTACATTAGTACCATTATATATGTATATATATATATATGTTTGTGTGTTGGGTGGGTGGGTGGGTGGGTGGGTTAAATATGATATTTTTTAAAGGAACATTGTATTTTATGAAAACTATTTATCCTTTCATGTGATAATGTACTTTTTGAATCATGAAAATTAAATGTCAAATGATTTTAAATGACTTGTTTCTGATATTTATAAAGGTTTAAGTTCATTATAAATTTTAGTAATAATGGTTTTCTAATATTATTTTTCACCATCTAAATTTTATTCTATTTAATGAAAATGGCATGATTCATGTACTTTGGATTGTGAGTGGTGTGTTTATTTTATCGGGGTTCATTATTTATCACATAGAATTTGGGATCAGTTTAGTTTAATTTGAGTATATAAAAAAAATTGATAAAAAAAGAATAAATTGCCGCATAGAGAAATTTTTTGACCTAATTTATTTCGTTAATTACTTGGGGATAGTGACTCCATAGTTTTATAAATAGGTGTAAAGATTTAAAAATTTATTATAAAGAATTGAATTGATATAATGCATGATATCTGACACTTGGGGATATTGAATCCATAGTTGTCTTTCATGGAGTTGGTCATTTGATATATATTGTGGTTATAAAAATACAAAATATAAATACTCATATTATGTTTGAAATGTGATTTCCACCTAGGTATTCTATCTTTTCCTCTTGAGAAAAAATTAAACCCCATGTCTATTGTGATTTACAACACATGTTTATGATTAAATGGAATTGGAAGAAGTATAAGAGTGAATTTAAACAAAGTAAAGAGATTGGACTTGGGATATTATTGTGTATTAGGCTTGTTTCAATGGATTTTTATGGTCTTAATTATTTTTTAGGTGATATCATTGTGCTAAACCTTTCATATTATTTTTTTGGGAGATGAATTTAGTTTTGATAGTTTTTGATCAAGTAAATTTCTAGGGTCTAGAAAAAATCTTATTAGTGGGTGTGATTATCCACTATAAATGGATATTTTTAATAAATTTGGATGAACTTTTATTTGTTTCATTATTTATAAAATCCATGGTTAATTAATTTTACAATTTAAACTTCACTTCTCATCATATGTGAAATTATTTTATAAAATTTATTAATATCATTCCATTTAAATATCACTTTGTAAAAGAATATATAATAATGATTTAAATTTAAAATTTCTAAATAAATTTAATTATTTTCTGGAAATTATATTTTCTTTATGGATTAATGATTGATTCATAAAGGATATTGATCATTTTGGGTATTGAATCCAAAATTTTCCATGTAAAAAAGAAAAAGAAAAGGTGGACACTTGAGTAAAAAAATGAATGTAGAGATCAAAATTCATTTATAATGAAGCTGAAATTTTGATTTAAGATAGATAAATTCACAATGAATATATAATTTAACTGAATCTTAGGCTAATTTGGTCATTTATAAGGCGATTCATATGTCTTAATTTGAAGTTCAAATTTTGGGCCATATTTCATGTTCCAAAACACCGTCCCACCATTTCTATCATAACATTAAACTAGATTATCCAATTAGGATAAAATTTTACCAAGTATTATAAGAAATATTTATCTAAAATTTCATATTCTATGAACTATATTAATTATCTTAAATTAATTGTAATTATGGTATGAGGAGATAGAAAATCATGTATGCATCTTTTAGAATGATTGAAAAACAAATCTCCTCCCATGTTCCACCAAGATTTGGCCTACATTAATGGATCAAAAGACTTTTAAAACCATTTTATCATCTAAAGGGCATTTAAATAAATATTTAATTAATATTTGAGATATAAAATGGGTAATATTTTTATACTACATGTATTGTTATGTTTCCATTTTCTTGTTGCACACTTTTTCTTCATTTTTAATTTTTCCAAACCCATTTTAGTTTTATAATTAAAATATCTAATTATCTTGATTATTTTACATATCATATTTATCACTACAATAACTGTTATTTAATTGTTTACATCCATTCTTACAATAGTGTAAGTTTTAATTTTTTAATTTTTTTATCTTCTTCAGTCCCGTTTCTAGGAATCAACTTGTGTCTTCCATGGAGAGTTTTGTATTAATGGAATAATAAACCTGTAGACGCCGGAAAAGTCCGTTGTTCCCAAACGAAGCTCCGGATGCGGAAAGCGAAGTGATATTTGGAGTCAGAGGCACGTTCCAGAGGGCCCGGAGGACTTGCGCGAAATTTTAGAGGATCGCGCGCAAAGTTAAGTCGCGGCGCGCAATCCTCCCGGGATGCGCGCAATGCGCTGGGCCGGCGCGCTATTTTGCGCGCCTGCGGCCTGCGCGGTGCCTTTGCGCGCTGAGTCCTGATTCCGCGCCCGCGAAGCGAATTGCGCGCCCGCGACCGGATTCCGCGCCCGGGGTTGCCTATAAATATAAGGCGACCCCCGACGTTTTGAAGGTTGCCAGAATCCGAAGCGTCGCTCGTTCGCGCAATCCAACCCCTTCCGCGCGCAATGCCGATCTTCAGGTAACCTCCTTTCTTTCGCGCAATAGAGCCTTGGGGTCCGCCTTCACGCGCAATCCCCTTGGCTCATTTCCTTTGAATAAATTTCAAACCCGAAGGCCTTTGCGCGCAAAAGAAGCCTCTTGCGCGCAATTGCCCCCGGGTGCGCGCAATCCAACCCGATTGCGCGCACCCCCCATTTTCAAAGTGGCCATTCGTTAGAGAATGAGCCGTTGCCCCCGCGCGCTACCCAAAGCCCGGTGCGCGCAATCCCAATCATCCGCGCGCAAAGCGCTGGCCCAATTGCGCGCCAGCCCGCCATTTTGCGCGCCGATCCGCGGTTTTGCGTGCAAAGCTCCTCTTTTGCGCGCAATCTGCCAGGGTCGCCTCCCTTGACCCCCTTTGGGTACCCGCCTGCGTGGCGCCCGATGGTCTTCATCGCAGGTGCCCGCGCTGTGCGTCGTCTTTCCGTGCGGCCCCCCCTAGGCTCGCGCGAAGTGACACGGACCTACCGGCGGCTTTATCGTCCAGCATGACGCTAAACTGCACTACGTCCGAGCTACAAGACGTTAAACTGTTCAGAATTCGTCCTGCATGACGCTAAACTGCACCACGTCCTGCACGACGTTAAACTGCATACGTCCAAGCTGCGCGACGTTAAACTGCCTAGCCCCCATCGTCTGCGCTGCAAGACGTTAAACTGCCAAGCATCTTCGTCCTCAACACACGACGTTAAACTGTACTTCGTCCAGCAAGACGTTAAACCGTCCGCTTCGTCCTCAACACACGACGTTAAACTGTACTTCGTCCGGCAAGACGTTAAACCGTCCGCATCACCCGATCCCGTGCTTCGCACGCAGGGTCTCCCCCCGGTTTGGACGTGGCCCCCACCCGCTCGTCTCTGCAGGGATGTCGGGATTGTCCCCCTTTTGGGACGATTTAATGGGAGTGGCTTTTCCCTGCGGGGGCAGGGTATTACAAACCCCTAGTTTCTCGTGGGAGGCTGCACATGTGTATCTCCATTGCGCCTCCCCATTGCCGAAGCCAGTAGAGGGTGTGACTGGGATCGAGTTGTCTTCTGCTTTCGGTCCAAGTCCCTTCCAACTGAGTTTTGTCGCATCCGGGCTGCCTCAAGTGCGTAAGTCCTGACAGAATGAACTACGTGGACTTTGATCCCTGTCTTCTAAACAGGGTACGTAGGAAGCCTCCCTGAGGTCCAAGCCCACCACCTGGTCGTCCTGGTCGTATTTACGTCGGTTCGTCCATCAGTGGACCCCTCCAGGGTTCACGCTTGCGTCGATTCACCTATGAATCCGCCCCTGTGGGAGACTGCCCGTGTGTATCTCCACTGTGTCTCCCCACAGCCCCTTTTCCCATTTCTCCTTTTATCGTCCAGCATGACGTGAAACTGTGATCCACCCGGCCGTTCCACCCCCCTCTGTGCGAGGTGGTCCGGTTCAATCCTCCGCCCGGCGGCCTAGACCTCTTCGTGAGTCGGCTTGCCGACGTCCAGCATGACGTTAAACTGTATACCCGAACTACGTTGACTTTGATCCGTGCTAACGCGCGGTACGTAGGAAGCCCCTACGGGGTCCAAGCTCTTCACTCCATCACCCATCCTGATCCTTACCCGGGCCGCCACATCCCGGTGGGGTCATGCCACTTCACTCCACTCCACGTTACTTGGGAAGCCGCCCATGTGCTGGCCCCAGCGTCGGAGGTTCCCCGCAAGGGGTTCTGTCATCTAATCCACTTTTCGTGTTGATCGGTCCGATGCCGTCCCCGCTGGACGTTAAACTCGCGGCATACCCCGTGTTAAACATGGGAAGCTGAGGAAAACCTCAGGTGACACAGTTCCCCGCACCTAGTACGGGATGCCTCGGGCCATCATGCCTTCGAGAAGCCCTATTAGGGACGGAAGACAGACGTGCAGAGCCGCAGTGCTACGACACGCCCCCAGCACCCAGAGCCACCCGGCCTTCTCACCGCAGGTTGCTGCCCCGACCAGACTCCTTGGAGCGTCCGGGCGAAAGCAGCGTAATTAACCGGTGTCCATGAAGATATGGCGCCGGGAACGAGATTCACGAACATTCTTAAGTCTATGAGGGAGACCCGGATTAGGCGACGAGTTCCGAGGAGACGTCCAAGGAAGGAGGAGCCGACATCCCATCATCCCGGTTTCGATCAAGGAGCAGACGCCCCTGAATAAGGGACGAATGCCGCCCGCCCTTGGTAAGCGGGACTGCGGGACCACAAGCCGCGCGCCCATCCCCTCGGGTTGACGGGTGCACGCGCGAACGCGTCCTGGCGGAACAGCGTAACCCGACGCACATCCGCACCGGAACAGAAAAATGGTGAACCCGACGTGAATCTCTTCTCCTCGATACGAAGACCGATGGCTTTCAGAGGTGTTGGAAGACCGGCGTGTTGCCCGGCCAAGCATTCAGTCTTATCCACCAGGGGCTGGGGAAGGGACATCGGGCACTCCGTCTCGCAACGTCGAGGGCCTGGGTTCCCCCCACGGAAGGCGTCGTGGCGCTAATGGTTGGTTGTCGATTCCTTTTTCCTGTCAGTGTTAATGGGTCATTCTCCCTGCTTTCAGAAATCAGGTCGCCCGATCCAGTGCCCGATCGCCACCCGCCCACTGGCGCAGGGATAGGGGAAACACCGACACGGCTACTCCGCGCGGTCCCGCCCGTTCCACAGCCGTCCCAGCAGCTGCAATTGCGGGACGACCACGCCCTCTCTCCCCCTCGGAGGTCATCCAGAGAAGGGTGATCAACACCCTGGTGCGGAGATACGAGGAAGAGGGAGTCATCCCCACTAGGGAAATGGCTCGCCTAGACCTTGAGGAGGCTGCGCCTCGCCACCACCGCCGCCCCCAAGGGCCGCGCAGGGAGGCACCACTGCCCACCTCAACGTCCAACCGCTTCGGGAGCTTATCCCCGGAGCGCTCTGACAGTTCCCTTCCCTACGCGGATGAGGTGGAAGAGGCCCGGGATCACCCTATCCGGGATTCGCTCCAGGGATCTACGGTAAGGACTCCCGCCAGGCCACGACGACACCGCCGCCAGGCCTCTCCAGTCGAAGAGCGGGCTCTCCACCTGCCCGCGCCGCTCATTCCGACTCGCCTGTCTCGACGCCAACGTCGGGCACGAGAGGAAGAGGATGCCCACCTTGGGGCTCTAGCAACAGCGGCCGCATTGGCCCAAGCCACTGCTGGCTCCAGTCGCCAGGCCTCTGTGCATCCTGAGCAGGGGAACTCCTATGCCCGACCTGGATCGAGGCCCCGACCGCCCCAAAGGCAGGTTGGGCTGACTCTCCCGGTTGCTGGCACCGGCAGTAGCCACCGCGGACCACCTCGCGGTAGCGCTATTCACCGGCAGGATCTACTCTGTGTGGCCGATCCAGGAGGCATGGGTCATCCCACCTTCCGATCCCGGCCCGGAGTCCTACCCGGAATCATCTCTCCCCGCGTCCCCTTTGATATCTGTCCCGGTGCCCCTCGCACCTTGGTTCCCAGTCCTCTTGGCCCCAGCACCAGTGCGGCCGGAGGACGCCAGGACAGAGATCAGCCCTGCCCCGAAGAACCACCCAGGGGCAGGAAGGCAAGGCGTCGACGCCGAGGGAAGAATGTTACGGAATTCCGGACGGAGATCCGACCGGTTTGCTTCTCTGACTCAGAGGCGGAGTACGATTCGGCGACAGAGCCCCTTCCCCAATCCCGCCGGTCAAGGGCAGGGGTAGGAATGCGGCACGTCAGCCTCGTGCTCCCCGAGAGCGAGATCGATGTGATCCCCGCTTCTCTCCGAAGGTATATCCGGAGTAACGAGGGCCTGGTAGACCCCCAAGGATCAAGCTTGCGGTTGGTACCGGCCCCTCCGGAAGTGCCTTCCGTCTCTATTAGAGAAGCCGGAGACTTTTTCTGGGGACCGACGGTCGAACCACGATCTAGTGCACCCTCGGCGAGCACCGATGCTACGGCAGGATGTTCGCTCGCCGGCCCGTCCTATCGTGATGTGGTAGCTAGGGCACCGCCACCCTCATAGGGCGGCCCGGGATATGGAGGCCAATCGGCCTGTTCGCCGTATTCACCGCCGGCCAGCCCGTCGGCCCGGCGGCCCGCCTCGGCACCACTACCAGTTCCCCATCCGTTCCCAGCCATGGAAGAGGACCAAGGAGATCTGGGTCCCGAGTTTGAGTCGTGGAGCTTCTGGACCATCCTTGCAGAGGGCCACTTCCCTGAGAAGTTTTGGCCAGTCGCAGGACCGGGCTTTGATGCACCCGAATCGCTCACGCCGGATGAGTTCGAATGCTTCCGCCGAACTCTCCGGGAGACTCGCTCCTGTCTTCACCGCCTACAAATGCCATACCCCGGGAGTCAAGCGCACCTGGAGGATATTGGTGAGCAGTGCCGTCAAATTGACCTGGCCATGCTCCCCGCGGTTCGGCACCCCGGGTCATTTGAGCACCACGAGGCCCTCCAACAACGATGCGTTGAGTGTTTTCAAGTACTCCGCAAAGTTATCGAGGAAGCCACTCCCCACGTGTATATCCGTGGATGGGGGCAGTACGCTGCCCTACGCTTCAGTGTGATCCGCCGACAGCCCGATTCGCTGGGTGGCCCTGAGGGTATATCCCCAGGGACAGGAACGGTCAATATGGCTGACCTGTCGGGAGAGGGGAACGACTTGGAACTTCTCGACGGGGGCTTCCCCCCCGAAGACAAGCCGTCGTCAGATCCATCAGTGAGAGTTACTCGTCATCAGAGAAACCTCCTGGGGCTCCCCGCACCCACTAAAGCACTGACGTTGAGCCGAAACGTCAGCAAAGGAAAAGAGCACAGCGAGGCTATAAAGCCCGCCGACCCATCTGCCTCCATGCAGAGGGCAGAGGAGGATCCCGAGAAGGCTACGCTACGTCAGCAGCTCGCCGAACAGAAGAAGCTGGTTGACCAGCTCCTCGCCGAGCGCGCTGCAGAATGGCGGCCTGACTACGGTGATCCCAGGCCAGGACAACAGGGATCGGAACAACCGCCCCTCGACGAGACTCTCCCGGGCAACCGTGATTACGCCGTGTTCGCCGACAGGAGAGAGGCCATTGCCTATGGCAAGAGGGCGCGGTATGTTTCGCCACACCCTCCCGAGCGGCGTGACTACCTGAGAGATCCCGCTCGGATTCCTCCCGCTGCCCCAAGGGCCGCTCCGCCCGCCATCCCACGAGCTGCCGAGTTCGACGACCCGGTCGACGACCCGATTGAAGGGCCATGCAATGCGCTCATGGTTAGAGATCCTCGCCAGGACTGGAACCCATCTCCGGACGATCCGATGGCGGCACTCATTGCCCGCTTGGAAGCCTTGGAGACTCGGCAGGTGGCGATCCCACCGGACGGCAAGCCCTACCCAGCATGGGTGGATGACATGCCGGCGCCTCCGGGATTCGGGAATCCCACTTTCGCCCCCTTCAACGGAACTGGAGATCCGCCACAGCATTTAGCCCACTTCAACTTGAGGTGCGGGCCTATGTTGGGGACTCCGGCGCAGCAGGAGGCCGCTAAGCTTCGCTGCTTTGTTCAGACACTGGAAGGGCCATCATTTGTCTGGTACAGCCAGCTCCCCGTCGGGTCGGTAACCAGCTGGGAGGACCTCCGTAGACAGTTCCTCTACCAGTTCAGTTCCACGACCCGGAAGACAAGTATCGCAGACCTCTTCAAGTGCAAGCAGAGGCCTGATGAGCGAGTCGCGGACTTCGTCGCCCGATGGAAGGGTCTCACGTATTCCCTTGACATGCCATTGACTCAGGAGCAGTTGCTGACAATGTGCGTCGGGAACGTCAAGACCGAGCTGGTCCCTTCCCTGATCACTTAGAATTACCCCGGAGGGTTCAGGGACTTCTCAGACAAAGCTCAACGTCTTGAGGAAGCCCTGCAACAGGCCAGCCAGGCACACCCGCTGCCTCCTATGATTCCTGCAAGGAGAGTCAGCAGGGCTGATCCCGCTGCTGTTGCCCAGATAGAGGCCCCCAGGCCGTTGGAGCTGCTGCCGGCGAGGCCAGCTCCACAGCCTCACAGGAACCCGCCTCCACGGGCTCAGTTCCCGGCCCAGCAGCGGCAGCCTCAGAACCGGCCGGCCCCTCCGCGTAATGTACCGCCGCAACCCAGGCGAGATAATCAGGGTCCACCTCCTCGGCCGGCCCCTCTAGCCCCTCGTCAAGACCACGCTCCCAGGGGCCCGCGACACCTGACTTACTCATTCCACGAGGATCAGGTCCCCGGTTATTTCCGGAGTGCCCTGGATCAGAGGATTGTGCGACTGCCTGAGTGTTGGAAGCCAGAGGAGGCACATCTTACGAATAACCCCCGCTACTTCCCCTACCATCGGGCCCTGGGGCACACCATCCAGCGGTGCTATGTGTTTAAGGATTGGCTCCAAGACCAGATTAACAACAATGTAATCAGGTTGGGCCCAGCTCCAGCACAAGTGGCGGGCGTGTTCGTGGGATCAGATGACGATAGTGGCAACGAGGACGAATGGCAGCTGGTCTCCGACCGCGGATCCCAGAAGTATAATAACTGGATGGCCCGCAAGACGACCATTCGCGCCCATGGAATCATCCGTGCGCGCTTGAATCAGCCTGAGCCCCCAGAACCTGCGGGTGCTGCTTCGGCATCGTCGTCCCAGCCTGCCTCTTCCAAGAGGAGCAAACGGCGGCAGCGCAAGAAGTAAGAGCGCGCCCCGCCGGTTCCGCCACTATCCAGCACTCTCGGCGATTTCATGCCCCCAGAGATGGGGGTCCCTCCTCGGATCCGCCCGGTGATGGATGATTCGTCCGATGACGGTATTGGGTACGCTTCGGTTAACACCGTCGAGCTGGTAAATCCCTTTTCGGTTCCCGACGTTGAAGAACACCAGGTGGACCTCCCTAGTGTCCCCGGTCGTCGCTACCGTCGGAAGAACCGCAGCAACAGGAGTCGCCGGGGCACAGCCGTTGGTACCTCCAGCCAGGCCGTGCATGCCACTGAGACTAGGCAGCAGGCTCAAAACCGAGCACAACGTGCGCCGCCCCCCCATTCGGGGATGACGGATTCGCCTCCGCCACTGTTTGTGGTGTGGGACCAGGCAGAACCGCCTCAGCCGCGTCGCGACCAGCTCCGCCCTGCCACAAGTCCATCCCGGCCTCCTGACTCCAGTACGGTGACCATTTCCCGGACTGTGACCAGTGAACAGCGAGATGCGCCAAGTACCAGTCGGCCGCCGATCCAACCGGCAAGGCCCGTCATGCCACCAACCGCAGAGCAACCTCCTGCAACCAGGGGCTCACGCTTGGCCAAAAAGTATGATGTCCTGAAGCACTTGGCCGACATCCCAGCAAGGCTCTCCATCCTAGAGGCTCTGCGCATGTCATCTGAGATGCGCGAGGCACTCGCTGAAGCCCTGAAAAGCCCCCTCCAGTTTGAGACAGAGGTTGCGGCTGCAGAGGCCTTTCACGCCGAAACGATCGAGGACGCCGAATGTCAGGCAGTTATCTCGTTCTCTGGTAAGGATGAAGACCCTCCTATACAGGGACACATTCGTCCGCTGTATGTCACTGACCAGTTCAATGGCCTTGAAGTCCGGCGCTGTCTTGTCGACACGGGGTCCGGGATTAACCTGATTCCAACTCGGACGCTCCGGAGATTGGGGTTGTCTGAGGATGACTTGATTCCCTCCGACCTCAGGATCCAGGGGTACGATCGCACCGAGCAAACCCCGGTCGGCAAGATACGTTTGAAGACCCAGTTCGGTGACTTGGTTGCCAACACCGAATTCATGGTAGTCTCTCAGGACACTGCGTATAACGCATTGATGGGCAGGCCATGGCTTCACCTTCACGCGGCGGTTCCCTCGTCATACCACCAGTGCCTCAAATACTCCCTTAATGGTCGAGTAGGTGTGCTTCAAGGAGATGCCTCTCCTTTTGCCCCATGTGAAGCCCGCTATCTGGACGCGGACTATTACAAGAGCAAGGACAAGAAGATCCTGGCAGGTGAGGTTGAGCCTGTCGCTGTTGCGAGCGATCCCTGGGCAAGTCTGGATGACGCTTACGTCCTCCCGATTCACCGGTTGGACGTCGCCATGGTCTTGACGGTCCGCGAGTCTCCTGATGAGATGGCCGCGACCGCCCGCGCCAGCACCAGTGGCCCATCAGGATCTGGTAGCCCCAATGCAGTTTCCAACGCAGTCTCTCCCGTGGACGATCCCTCCCCGAGCGGAGAGGATATGGGAGACGCACCCCCAGCCTTTGAGGAGGGTGTCCCCGCCACGGTCGATGAGTTAATACAGGTGAACCTTGGAACCGAGGCCGATCCAAGACCCACATTGGTTAGTGCCGCCATGCCCTCTGAGGAGCGGCAGCAGTACGTGGACTTTCTCAGGCAGCACCGTGATGTGTTCGCTTGGGGCTATGACGAGATGCCGGGGCTAGATCCTCAGGTAGCCGTCCACCGCCTTGGTCTCCCGGCGAACCATCGCGGGTTCAAGCAGCCTCCCAGGAAGATGCACCCGTCCCACGGTGCCATGGTTGAGGCCGAAGTTGAAAAGCTTATCAAAGCCAACTTCGTGAGGGAAGTTCAGTACCCCAAATGGCTGGCCAACATTGTGCCGGTCAGGAAGAAGAACGGGCAGATCAGAGTCTGCATCGACTTCCGCGATCTCAACCGCCACTGTCCGAAGGATGATTTTCCCCTTCCAGTGACAGAGCTGTTGATTGATGCCACGGCAGGGTTCCAAGCCCTCTCCTTCATGGATGGATACTCCGGATACAACCAAATTCGGATGGCCCCTGAGGATGAGGAGTTCACTGCCTTCAGGGCCCCCCAAGGTACCTTTTGCTACCGGGTCATGCCCTTCGGCCTGAAGAATGCAGGTGCCACCTATCAACGGGCGATGCACCGCATATTCAAGCCAATCCTCGGCACACTGGTGGAATGCTACGTCGACGACTTGGTTGTCAAATCGCGCCAGCGTCAGGACCATCTCAAAGATCTTGAGAAAGTGTTCAGCTTCCTCCGGTCTCGCTGCCTGAAGATGAACCCGTTGAAGTGTGCCTTTGGGGTCACCTCCGGAAAGTTCCTTGGATTTGTGGTAAGATACCGGGGTATTGAGATCGACCCAGAGAAAATCAGGGCGATTAGCCAGATGCCTCCCCCAGGTACCGTCCGGGAACTGCAAGGGTTCCAAGGCCACTTAGCCTATATACGCCGATTCATCGCGAATCTGGCCGGCAAGTGTAAGCCCTTTTCTCGGCTCATGAAGAAAGGTGCCACCTATGTATGGGATAAAGAGTGTCAGACCGCTTTCGAGGAGATCAAGCAGTACCTGCTTCAACCTCCGGTCCTGATGCCGCCTGTATCCGGGAAGCCGCTGGTCCTCTATGTGACCGCCCTGGAACGGTCCCTGGGTGCCCTTCTCGCCCAAAAGAACAACGAGGGAACGGAGAATAGCCTCTATTACCTCAGTCGCATGCTCCTCGATGCGGAAGTTAGGTATTCCCCCATCGAGAAGAGCTTCCTGGCGCTCGTATTTGCCGTACAGAAATTACGGCACTACTTGCAGCACCATGAGGTACAGTTGGTTTCTCGGGTAGACCCGTTGAAATATATCCTGAGCCGGCCTATGTTGACTGGCCGCCTAGCGCGGTGGGATGTGATTCTCCAGCAGTTCGACATCAGGTATGTGTCTCAGAAGGCCATCAAAGGGCAAGCATTGGCAGACTTTCTGGCAGCTCACCCGACCTCCGCGGATCAGCCGCTGGATCTAGGCTTTCGTGATGAGGCCATTCTCTCGGTTGATCGAGCCGATCCATGCTGGCAGATGCACTTTGACGGTGCATCCCGGAGCCCCACCGGTAGAAGACTCGATAATCCTAAGCTCAACAGAGTGGGCTTGGGCATCGTCTTCATTACCCCGGAGCGAGCCGTGCTGCCATACTCTTTCCTGTTGTCAGAGGGCTGTACCAACAATGAGGCGGAATACCATGCCCTCATCACCGGCCTCGAGTTGGCTCTCGAGATCGACGTGCCCCGTCTGTGCGTGAAAGGGGACTCCGAGCTGGTCGTTAAGCAGATCAATGGCGACTACGTTGTCAGGAAGCCGGAACTTGTGCCATTGTTGGAGTGCACCCTCCTTCTGATGGCCCGGTTCCCTTCTCGGCCGGAAATTGTCCATGTTCCCCGGTCGCAGAATGGTCGAGCAGATGCTTTGGCCAGCCTCGCTGCGTCACTTGCGGAGCCTGAACAGGACAACCTGATCGTCCGCGTGACGCGCCGCAGGCTCATCGCTCCCGTTATCCCGGAAGAAGATCGCGGCCCGTTGGTAAGTAACCTCACCACGGTTGCCCCTATGCCCGGGGCCCCGAGTACCCCAGATATGACAGTCGGATCAGCCCCTGATTGGAGGACGCCTTTGGTTGAGTACCTCCAACATGGCATTCTTCCATCGGATCGGGCCGAGCGCGAGCGAGTTCGACGCCGCGCATCGCAGTTCGTCCTCCAGAGCAGTCCCGGCCTGGAGCAGATCCTCTACAAACGCGGATTTGATGGTGTTCTCCTCCGTTGCCTTCAGGGAGTTGAGATCCCACGAGTCATGCAAGAGGTTCATGCTGGTTCATGCGGCGCCCACCAGACTGGGCCGAAGCTGTCCCACCAGATTCGGAGGTTGGGATACTTCTAGCCCTCTATGATCCATGACTGCATCGAGTATGCCAGGAGGTGCCATGCGTGCCAGGTTCATGCGAACTTTGTGCATCGGCCGCCGGAACCACTCCATACTACAAGGTATTCCTGGCCCTTTGCAGTCTGGGGACTGGACGTTGTGGGACCTTACCCGCCGGCGACAGCTCGCCAGTGCCGGTTCATTCTGACCGCCACAGACTTCTTCTCCAAATGGGCAGAAGCGATTCCGCTCAGAGAGGTCAAATCCTGTTCGATCGCTGACTTCGTGACCTCCAACATCGTCTATCGATTTGGAGTGCCTCACGCTATCCTCACGGATAACGGAACCAATTTCCGAGCATCCGAGTTGAAGAAGTTGTACGCCAAGTATAACATTCGCTCGAACCATACATCTCGCTATCATGCGCAGGCAAATGGACAGATCGAGGCGTTCAACAAAACCCTCTCTAACATTCTGCAAAAGATGGTTGGTCAGAACAAGAAGAGTTGGCCGGACAAGCTCCCCAACGCCCTCTGGGCTTATCGGACGACGACTCGCAATTCCACCCAGATGACCCCTTATTCCCTGGTGTATGGAGCGGAGGCCGTCCTGCCCATCGAGATCCAGTTGCCGTCCTTGCGCACTGCGGTCTACGACCAGCAAGCGCCGGACAGAGTTGCTGAAGCCCGTCTAGTCGAGTTGGAAGCACTGGATGAGAATAGACTTCGCGCTTTGCACAACTTGGAGAGGCATCAAAGCAGAATGGCTCGAGCTTTCAATAAGAAGGTTCGCCTCCGCTCCTTCCTGCAGGGTGATCTAGTGCTAGCCCTAAGAGCGCCGATGATCCCCGGCAGGAAGCCACCCAAGTTGGAGCCCAAGTGGGAGGGACCCTTTGTTGTCCACAAGGTCTATCCCAATGGCGCGTACTCCCTAGCGACTATGGATGGTGAGCGTGTCACTCCTCCCACCAACGCTAGGTTCCTCAAGCAATACTTTGCCTGAGTGCTCATTCGTCCCGCATGATGCTAAACTGCACTTCGTCCTGCATGACGTTAAACTGCACCATGTCCTGCACGACGTTAAACTGCATTTGTCCAAGCTACAAGACGTTAAACTGTTCAGCATTCGTCCAACATGACGTTAAACTGTACCTCGTCCAGGCTACAAGACGTTAAACTTTTCAGCATTCGTCCGCGCTGCAAGACGTTAAACTGCCAAGTGCTTCGTCCTGCATGACGCTAAACTGCACTACGTCCGAGCTACAAGACGTTAAACTGTTCAACATTCGTCCTGCATGACGTAAAACTGCCCCTCAAGAACTACGTGCGGCTTGATTCCCATCCTTATGGGATACGTAGGACCGCCTGAACCTTCATGTTTCAGGCCCATCCCCATCCTTCGGGAATTTCCATCCCATCTCGGACCCTTGGCCCAGTTGCCCCCGGGTGTGCGGCGTATGGTGTGAGCGCGGGGCTATGCCCTCATTCACGTCGGTTTGCTCGTCACGCTGTACGCCCCCCCCCCACGTTTGGGGATGCCTTCTGCTCCCCCCTTCCTTTTTTCTCTCTTTTCGTCCTGCATGACGTTAAACTGCCTCTCAAAGAACTACGTATGGCTTGATTCCCATCCTTATGGGATACGTAGGACCGCCTGGACATTCATGTTTCAGGCCCAGCCCCATTTCCCGGGAATCTCTATCCCGCGTTGGGCCTCTGGCCCCAGTTCCCCTCCTTTTTGTGCGAGGCGTATCGCGTGAGCGGGGGATTATGTCCTCATTCACGTCGGTCTACTGGTCGCGCCGTACGCCTCCCCCGTGTGTGGGACTACCTCACACCCCTCATCGTCCTGCATGACGTTAAACTGCCTCTCAAGAACTACGTGCGGCTTGATTCCCATCCTTATGGGATACGTAGGACCACCTGAACGCTTGTGTTTCAGGTCCAGCCCCGTCCCTTGGTTGATCACGGGGATCTGCCCTCTTTTGGTTGCTCTCAGGGTGAGTCCTCCGACCCTTTCCGGAGATCTGTTAACATGTTTTGGGTACTTCGGTCTATGACTCGTAGTGTCAGATTCAATCCTGACAAGTCCTGTGTTGCTTGTCAGGCCTCGCGCTTCCTCTTGTTCGAGCCTTCACTCAAAGGGATCCTCGTTAGCGGTTTGGGTACGATGCCTCAGTGCTCTCCCACCGCTCCAGGTCGATTTACCGGTGGGTCTTGGGCCGCAAATCGATATGAATCCTGCGATTGAGCGGTTGATGCTCGTTTGCTTGCCCCGTCTTAGGCTGACGCGATCGGATGTTGTGTTGCGAATGCGTCAGCAACATCCTCGATCGCCATGTCAGCTCTTTCAGGCTCTGAACATTGGTTGCGCAGTCCTCATCACACTCCGCCTTTATGCGTTGTAGTGGAATCTCGACACTCTTTTCATACTGACCTCCAGTACACCTCTACACGTTAGGCAGACCAATCAGGGTAATGATGTCGTTCGAGGCTCCCATGATTTGAGCACCAAGGATATATGCGGATATCCTCCCTAAGGGCCATGCGTAGCTGGACCCTCGTCCCCATAAGGAGGAAGGAGTCGCCCGAACAATCGCGTTCTGGGCCCAGTATATCTGGAGGCTAGCATCTCTGCCCCTCGGGTGATGGACGTACGCAGACCCCTATCCCAAGACTCCTCTCCTGGAGTCGTGCGTGACCGCAGGGCTGGGTATGTTCCCACCTCCGCCGTGTCCGCCGTACCGCGGTAAGCGGATTCCTCCATGGTCCGAACCACACGACCTTAAACTGTGTTGTCTGGTCCTACCACACGACCGTAAACTGTGATCGTCTTGGCCGCCCGACGAGAAACGACACTGCATCGTGATGTTCTCCTCGGGGGACACTCATGTTGGGCGCTGGTTAATGACCACGCCATTTATCAATGCCTTCCATGGCTTGATTATTGTGGCGACGCCAGAGATTTCTCAATCCCAGGCGCGTCGCCGCACAAAGAAAAACCATTCATCTTTAAGGAAAAACAAGAAATATCAAATGCTGCTCCTTTTGTGTGCGAGGGTCAGACCCGCACTCTTCCCCGCGCTGGTGCCCGATTGTGTTGCGCCGCGCTTCAAGAACTACGTGCGGCTTGATTCCCATCCTTATGGGATACGTAGGAACGCCCGGATGTTTGAAACTTCGGGTCCAGCCCCCCACCTCTTAGAGATTCTCCCTTCTCTGGGGAATCCGCCGCCTTCAGGTCACCCTCAAGGCGTGTTCCCCGACCCCTTGCAGTGGTCCACCGGTGTCAAGAGTACTCTGGTTTATTGCCAGGAGGGTCAGGATCCGCTTGGTCAGGTTTCCTCCGCTTTTCAGGCTTCGTGCTCCCTTTCATTCGGACCCATCGTCTACGCCCTGGGTGGAGCCCCCGTGAACGGTTCGGACACAATGCCTCAGTGCTCTCCCACCGACTCGGGCCGGTACCCCCAATGGCCTCGGGCAGCAAATCGATATGAATCCTGCGATTGAGCGGTCGATGCTCGTTTGCTGCCTCATTCCACCAACGGTTAGTGCGATACTGATGCTGCCTTTCCGCCACGGTCGGCAGTACTCCCATATCGTTACGCCGATGCCCCCAGTCCTTGAATGAATGTCCGCATGATTCACATTTTCCACCTCCCATTCCGGCCAGGCGAAACCTCGACACTCTTGACACTATCCCTCAGTGCATCTTCGCATATCCAGGGGATATGACCACGATGTGGCGTGCTTTTAGGTCCTTATGGTCCGAGCTCTAAGACCTTAAACTAAGATCTCCCCCTATGGTCCGAGCTCTAAGACCTTAAACTAAGATCTCCCCCTATGGTCCGAGCTCTAAGACCTTAAACTAAGATCTCCCCCTATGGTCCGAGCTCTAAGACCTTAAACTAAGATCTCCCCTTATGGTCCGAGCTCTAAGACCTTAAACTAAGATCCCTCCTTATGGTCCGAGCTCTAAGACCTTAAACTAAGATCTAGCCCCATGGTCCGAGCTCTAAGACCTTAAACTAAGATCCCCCCTTACGGTCCGAGATCTAAGACCTTAAACTAAGATCTACCCCTATGGTCCGAGCTCTACGACCCTAAACTAAGATCTCCCCAAATGGGGTTCTACGTCCTGCATGACGTTAAACTTCACTCTCAGAACTACGTGTGGCTTGATCTCCAGACTGATGGAGTACGTAGGAACGCCCGGGCATTCCGACTCGGGTCCAGCCTCAGGGATCGTTAAGTCCCGCCCCTCCTCGTCGCCGGCCGTCTGGCCTGACTTCGGGTAGAGTGGTGCAGTTGTGATATTCTCCCCGATTCAGCTCGGGATGCCCCATCGCAAGGATGGGAAGTGACGGTTTCCTCGCCAGAGAGGTGCTGTCTGAGAATTGAGGTGACTCACGGCCAGATTAGTGCATCCACCTAATACGCTTTCCCCACGGTGGCGCAATTTTGAGAGCGTTGGATTCTGTCTGAACAAATCGTCACTTCGCCCCACGCTTCGCATGCCCTGTTGATCTGGATTTCCACCCTTGTGTCTGAAGGAACCCCAAAGCGGTATTCATGATGACATGTGGTCCGCCTCCTGCAATATGAATGATGGCCTTTTTCGGTCCGTCTATTGCAGTTGTTATGGTCGATCCACTGTCCGCCTACCGTCTTGGGCATTTCCTGGAAGGCCGACCGTTGTGGATGTCCGGATTCGGGACATGCGATTCACCCTTTCTCATTTCCCTATGTTCGGATAAAATCTCAACGCCCCTAGCGTTGTCCCGCTCGTGTGTTGGAACAGGTTGGGGGAATGGTACATTGATTAGGTATGAGGTCTCCTTTCCTAGGAATGACCTCCCTCTTTTCTCCAGAAATCCAGGCCCAATTATGGATGCCTGATGCTTGGTTAGCACTCCCGCAAGACAGTGAATTGTGGTTGAGCATATTAAACCAAAAGATGCAGATAAATATATTGATTCATATAGATGGATCAAAGTAGCGGAAGCAAATGTTTTGGGAATGGAAAAACAAAGCCCTTAGGGATTAGCGTGCTGAATGAGTCTTTCTAATGCCGCTACCCTTTGGCTGGTGGCCTCCAGAGTTGCTTCTCGCTCTCTGCGTGCCCTCTCTTCGTCGGCGGTCGCAGCACGCAGTTCGTCGATTCTGGCCTGTGCACGCTCCCGCTCGACCTGAATTGTGACCATCTGTTGGCCCGCCTCCGTCAGCTGTACCTGGGCGTCAACCAGCTGGGCTGCTAGTTGCTCCACAAGCTCGGTACACGTTGCGACGAAGGCCTCCTTCTCTGCCGCCTGCCCTTCGAGGCGCCGGACTTCCTGCTCCGCCGCGAGGAGCGCCCGCGTGCTCTCCGACATGTCCCGACTTTGTGTGACGTCGGCACGCCGGCAGCTCTCGCGCATCTTTTCGGCCATGAAATCACGGACCGTCAGATGGAGGCGTTGAGCATCAGCTCCCCCGGCACACAGGAAGCGCAGCCAGGTCTGAAGTGATCCCATGCGCCCCAGCCACTCCGATGGGTCTCGCTTGAGGAAGCGCTGGATGCACTTCCACCCCCTACGGCGCGTTATCCGACTCTCCTCGACCGCCTCCGTGTCTGAGTCGTCCATCTCCTCGGGATCGGCAGGCCGGTAGGCAGGGAAGGCAGCCAGCAGGTCTGCTGCAGGGTCCGCCCCTGGGAGGTCCTCACGAGGGATAGGTTCCCCAACATCCGGGCGACCTTCTTCTCTCTCCCCAGCGGCGCTGACACCCTCGTCAGCCCCCAACCTCTCTCCAATGTCAGCACCGCCGGCGTCCGCAGCCCCCTGATCAGCAGTTGGTGGGGCCGGCTCGGTTTGGGAAGTCTGTTCCGGAGCAGGCGGCATGTCCACCACTGGTCCACTCGTAGATGGCCCGGGTTCGGCAACCCGATGAGCCTCCAGTGTTGAGGTCACTGCGCAGGGCATGCCATGGTTAGTCACGGATCGTCAACGGCAGGCACCAGCAGTAAAGTAAGGAGACTTACGGGAGGTCAGAGTGTCATCTTCCGCTATCCCGGCCGCCGCAGGAACAGTTGCAGCAGGGGGCCCTTCCGCGCTTGTCAGTTCGGTAATGGGTGCCTGGCCCCCGCCTTGTCCTGCTGGCGCCCCTCCTACTCCCGCTGAGGATGCCTGACCAACATCCGTGCGCTCCTGAGAAAGATGGAGAAATGGGTTAGAAGCTGCATAAGAGAATGGATGAAGCAGATTGAGTAGGGATAGAAGCGGACCTCGAGGAGCTCAGTGACATCAACGTCGTCAGAGCCGGCCACCTCGCCGCTCTCCCGCGGACTCCCCTGATGGGATCTTCCCTCGGAGCCTTCATCCTCCCCCATTTCCTCCTCTTCCTCGGAGTCGCTGCTACTGTCATCTTCTTCCGGCGGCATCTGTTCCGGAGCGGGCTCGAGACCGAGCATCACCTTCACCAGAAGGGATGGCTCCGCACGCTGACCACGTTGGCGCGCGTACTCGTCCATGGCCGTCAGATATGCATACTGCCGGTTGAAGTCCACCCTGTCGGCGATCTGGAGGCGCCCGACCTCTGGCAGATAGATCCCTTCTCTGAGTATCTTTCGCCAGATGACATCGGTCCCCAGTGACTGCCGCAGGGTCATCCAGGCCGACCACAGCGCCGGGAAGACTGCATCGTGGGAGGGTTCGAGCAGACGCCTTACCTGCTTCCCGGGCCGCTCTTCGACCACCGCACGCGCCCCCTCTCTGGGCGCCGAGGTCGTAGCGGCAGCCTGCGATGTACCCGCCGCCGAATTCCCTGCTCGCGCCAGCTCCGCTGCTTGGCGCGCCTCCGTTCTCCCCCGTGTGGCGGCGCCTCGCCTCCTTCCTTGACGCCCGGTCTCCGCACGGGTGACCTCGAGCCGCCGAACTGGCTTCCGTAGAAGCCCCTCGGGGTACGCGATGGCCCAGTGTTCGGCGTACTCGGTTGCCAAGCCTGCGTCAACTCCGGTAGGAGGGAGAGTGATGACGTCGCCAGAGCCGAAAGCGGCAAACATCAGCCACATCTGGCGAAGGACGCCAGGGTTCGTCTCCTCCCGGACAGCAGTAAATACCCTCTTCGGCATCCGTTGAAGGCACCCGAACTGCCTGGCGAACCGGGTCGGCACGTAAGGCTCGCAGATCACCTTCCCGTCGATCCGAGCCACGAGCACCCCGCCCCGCATGTTCAGGAAGTATTCATGCTGCTCCAGCGGACCCTGCCCATTGTCGATCATCTGGCCGACGGGAGTGGGGAACGGACTGAAGTTGAAATTGGCATGATTGCCAATCCGAATACTCACGCCCTCCTCACTTAGGGTCATCGGAGCGACCCCCGCGATGTTCAGCAGGGAGGGTCGCAGGCCGTTGCCCGGAGGAACGATGGCGTTCGGAAACGTGTACCCACCGAGGTGAGCAGCCACCCAGCCGTGGAAGAACTGAAAGGGCCCACAGATCCTTCGTGGCGACCCCCCTCGTGAGATGCGTCCCAGGATGGCATACAGCCTCGCCAACACTGGGACCCCGAGGTTGTATCTCTTGTTGGCGGCCATAGCGCCCGCCACCGCCAGTGTCGCCGGGCGAACGCCCATTCTCGCGTCCCGCACTGGCAGGAGCCACCCACTCAGAAAGGCGGCCAGGAACGCCGCGTACCGGACATTTGGGTCCCGGGCCTCGATGACGCGGTACCCCCATGAGCGGTAGTCACCCGTCTCCAGGACCCGCCAGTATGACCCGTTCCGGCTCCTCTGAGCTGCGGTCGGACACCGCTTCCCCCTGCCTAGCATCTTGACCGCCGGGTCATGCTCCAAGAATTGGCCGAACCATTCCTTGTAGGCTATGTCCTTCTGGAAGTCTTTGATCCCGAGCCGCTGCGTAGCCAGGTCAAGCAGATGCCAGGTCAGGATGGGAGTCCGTGACCTGTCCTCCCAGGTGTTCTTCGGTGGCAGGAACTCATCGTATTGGTAGCCCTCCAGCGGGATACCTCCGATGCAGTGGATGTCCCAGAGACCGATGCCGACCTCCCCATGGTGAAGATGGAAGGTGTTGGTATCCGGAGACCATCGGGTGAACAGCTCCGGCCCGAGCTCAGACTGTTGGTAGAAGTGGAACTGCGACGTCCACACCGCCTCGAACAGGCCGATGTACCGCAGCTCCTCTGCGAAGTGATCGCAAGTGTGGCGTACCCAGAACGCCCAGGCCCACTCACTGGTGAAATTGCCCCCAGACCGCAAGTCCCAGTCCTTCAGCCAGCCCTTGGTGTCGTCAGTGACACTCTGGCGATATGTGCTCGAGTAGAGGGCTGGAGAATTCTCCGCAGTAGGCTCACCCCCGTCAATGGTTCGCGTCCTCGGGTTCAGGACATAGACATCCAAGTGTCTGGTCTCCCTGGCAGGATGCCCATTGTTGGTGATGTTATAGCGGAGAAGCTCGTCCTCCCGGGTCACCCAGGTCCGCGGCGCATCAATCTCGAACCCTGGCACCGGAACCTCATCTAGGATGCCGAAGTTCCAGAGCGGCAGGTTGTCCGACAGTGGATATGTCTTCTGGGCCGGCGTCAGTAAGTCGAACAAGGATTGATTGTTGGAAACAATCTCCTTGGCTCCGTAAACCTCCTCGTTCGTCGCCATCTCAGCCCTGCGAGTGGCGGCATCCCCCTCATTTCCTCTGTGCGCGGCCATCTCAGAAGTTTCGGGAGTCGTGCGGGTTAAGGGATGAAGCGTGCGGGATCGGACGAGGCTGGTAGAGAAGTTTTAAGGTTGGCGCGCAATCCAAGTGGGCGGCGCGCAATTGGGAAGACTGTCGCGCAAAGTTCCGGGTTTTCGCGCAAAGACAGGCGAAATCCGGACGGTTTTGCGCGCCAATCGGGCGAATTTCGCGCCGGAAAAGGCAATTTCGCGCACGAGAGCAGAGATGCTTATCGCGCGGAAGGCCAATGTATGGCACGGAGGGACCCAGTGCCCCTATTTATAGGCGAGGCCAGGGTCCGCGCTGCGCGGAAAGCGCTTTGCGCGACCGCAGCGGCGAATTTCGCAACCGGCGCCCCTTTTTGCGCGCCTAAGTCCCGCGCCGCCCAGGTCTTCGGCATTCCGGCGTCTCCCTCGGAACCCGATCGTTGCGACCTCTCGCCGACCAGATTCCGAGGGGGGGCTTTTGTAGACGCCGGAAAAGTCCGTTGTTCCCAAACGAAGCTCCGGATGCGGAAAGCGAAGTGATATTTGGAGTCAGAGGCACGTTCCGGAGGGCCCGGAGGACTTGCGCGAAATTTCAGAGGATCGCGCGCAAAGTTAAGTCGCGGCGCGCAATCCTCCCGGGATGCGCGCAATGCGCTGGGCCGGCGCGCTATTTTGCGCGCCTGCGGCCTGCGCGGAGCCTTTGCGCGCTGAGTCCTGATTCCGCGCCCGCGAAGCGAATTGCACGCCCGCGACCGGATTCCGCGCCCGGGGTTGCCTATAAATATAAGGCGACCCCCGACGTTTTGAAGGTTGCCAGAATCCGAAGCGTCGCTCGTTCGCGCAATCCAACCCCTTACGCGCACAATGCCGATCTTCAGGTAACCTCCTTTCTTTCGCGCAATAGAGCCTTGGGGTCCGCCTTCGCGCGCAATCCCCTTGGCTCATTTCCTTTGAATAAATTTCAAACCCGAAGGCCTTTGAGCGCAAAAGAAGCCTCTTGCGCGCAATTGCCCCCGGGTGCGCGCAATCCAACCCGATTGCGCGCACCCCCCATTTTCAAAGTGGCCATTCGTTAGAGAATGAGCCGTTGCCCCTGCGCGCTACCCGAAGCCCGGTGCGCGCAATCCCAATCATCCGCGCGCAAAGCACTGGCCCAATTGCGCGCCAGCCCACCATTTTGCGCGCCGATCCGTGGTTTTGCGCGCAAAGCTCCTCTTTTGCGCGCAATCCGCCAGGGTCGCCTCCCTTGACCCCCTTTGGGTACCCGCCTGCGTGGCGCCCGATGGTCTTCATCGCAGGTGCCCGCGCTGTGCGTCGTCTTTCCGTGCGGCCCCCCCTAGGCTCGCGCGAAGTGACACGGACCTACCGGCGGCTTTATCGTCCAGCATGACGCTAAACTGCACTACGTCCGAGCTACAAGACGTTAAACTGTTCAGCATTCGTCCTGCATGACGCTAAACTGCACCACGTCCTGCACGACGTTAAACTGCATACGTCCAAGCTGCGCGACGTTAAACTGCCTAGCCCCCATCGTCTGCGCTGCAAGACGTTAAACTGCCAAGCATCTTCGTCCTCAACACACGACGTTAAACTGTACTTCGTCCGGAAAGACGTTAAACCGTCCGCTTCGTCCTCAACACACGACGTTAAACTGTACTTCGTCCGGCAAGACGTTAAACCGTCCGCATCACCCGATCCCGTGCTTCGCACGCAGGGTCTCCCCCCGGTTTGGACGTGGCCCCCACCCGCTCGTCTCTGCAGGGATGTCGGGATTGTCCCCCTTTTGGGATGATTTAATGGGAGTGGCTTTTCCCTGCGGGGGCAGGGTATTACAAACCCCTAGTTTCTCGTGGGAGGCTGCACATGTGTATCTCCATTGCGTCTCCCCATTGCCGAAGCCAGTAGAGGGTGTGACTGGGATCGAGTTGTCTTCTGCTTTCGGTCCAAGTCCCTTCCAACTGAGTTTTGTCGCATCCGGGCTGCCTCAAGTGCGTAAGTCCTGACAGAATGAACTACGTGGACTTTGATCCCTGTCTTCTAAACAGGGTACGTAGGAAGCCTCCCTGAGGTCCAAGCCCACCACCTGGTCGTCCCGGTCGTATTTACGTCGGTTCGTCCATCAGTGGACCCCTCCAGGGTTCACGCTTGCGTCGATTCACCTATGAATCCGCCCCTGTGGGAGACTGCCCGTGTGTATCTCCACTGTGCCTCCCCACAGCCCCTTTTCCCATTTCTCCTTTTATCGTCCAGCATGACGTGAAACTGTGATCCACCCGGCCGTTCCACCCCCCTCTGTGCGAGGTGGTCCGGTTCAATCCTCCGCCCGGCGGCCTAGACCTCTTCGTGAGTCGGCTTGCCGACGTCCAGCATGACGTTAAACTGTATACCCGAACTACGTTGACTTTGATCCGTGCTAACGCGCGGTACGTAGGAAGCCCCTACGGGGTCCAAGCTCTTCACTCCATCACCCATCCTGATCCTTACCCGGGCCGCCACATCCCGGTGGGGTCATGCCACTTCACTCCACTCCACGTTACTTGGGAAGCCGCCCATGTGCTGGCCCCAGCGTCGGAGGTTCCCCGCAAGGGGTTCTGTCATCTGATCCACTTTTCGTGTTGATCGGTCCGATGCCGTCCCCGCTGGACGTTAAACTCGCGGCATACCCCGTGTTAAACATGGGAAGCTGAGGAAAACCTCAGGTGACACAGTTCCCCGCACCTAGTACGGGATGCCTCAGGCCATCATGCCTTCGAGAAGCCCTATTAGGGACGGAAGACAGACGTGTAGAGCCGCAGTGCTACGACACGCCCCCAGCACCCAGAGCCACCCGGCCTTCTCACCGCAGGTTGCTGCCCCGACCAGACTCCTTGGAGCGTCCGGGCGGAAGCAGCGTAATTAACCGGTGTCCATGAAGATATGGCGCCGGGAACGAGATTCACGAACATTCTTAAGTCTATGAGGGAGACCCGGATTAGGCGACGAGTTCCGAGGAGACGTCCAAGGAAGGAGGAGCCGACATCCCATCATCCCGGTTTCGATCAAGGAGCAGACGCCCCTGAATAAGGGACGAATGCCGCCCGCCCTTGGAAAGCGGGACTGCGGGACCACAAGCCGCGCGCCCATCCCCTCGGGTTGACGGGTGCACGCACGAACGCGTCCTGGCGGAACAGCGTAACCCGACGCACATCCGCACCGGAACAAAACCAATTATGGGAAAATTTTAGTAAGTTTAATGGGATAATTTTTATTTTATTTTATGTGATTTAAACCTTTAATTAGTTCATCAATTTTATATTTCCATTTAATGAATAATTTTTTTCTTAGAATTTATTGAATTTTAAAACAACACATTTTGAGAGTTAGTAAGATCCCATACCATAGAGCGGAA
Organism: Viscum album; assembly: GCA_963277665.1. Lineage (NCBI taxonomy): Eukaryota > Viridiplantae > Streptophyta > Magnoliopsida > Santalales > Viscaceae > Viscum > Viscum album. The sequence goes on along the minus strand of OY728138.1, from coordinate 997,364,521 downwards.
ATGAAAGTGATTATCAAAGTGTTTAGGTAATTAAACTTGGAATTGTGTAGGGATTAAATCATTGAATCATGGGGGAGTGGGACTTCTCTCATTGATTGGGTACATCTTAAATTAGTGAATCTAAAGCCTCTTAATTTTTTTCATCCAATCTAGATCTATTAATATCCTAGGATCAAATCATCTACATTATTTATTTTAATTATTTTTTATTAAAAAATTATGAACTCAAATAGTTATCTAATTTATATCCAATCACTCAAGAAAAAATAATTATGTATTAGGATCACTAATTAGGTATCCATGGAGTTGACAACCCTAAATGTGCTATAAATAACCGCTTCAACCCATAGGGTAACTTTGGGTGAGCCATTGATTGGAGGTTGGATTCTAGGGTTACACTCAGCTTCACTAATATCCAAGGGGGGATCTAGTGGGAAAGATCATGACTATATATATATATAAAATTTATTTATATATATAATTTTCAATGGAAAACATTTGATGAAATATTTACAGAAATTTTACAATAATATATTATGGAAACACAACATCATAGAATTAGAAATATTAACATAAAAATAAGTTATATTGGGAATTTATAAATACTATTAATATACATGGTGTAGAATGTATTAAAACATAATACAATAAAAACCTATGAAAAATATCCTTCTAAAACTACATATTTCACTCACAAGATGGATTTATGAGGATACATGCATCAAGAACCCATAAATCACCTTTTATAGATATTTTGGAAGAAATCCTTATCATTTGATCTACTTAAAGTGTCTGAGAAAAATATCATGGTTAAGTTCAACTATGGGAATTTTTTCAAGTTACGTATCTTTTTTTTTATTTCATGTGTGACGCAAGGCAAAGAGAGGAACTATGGAATAACTTTTAATGATGTGACTTAAAAGAATTAGTTTGGCTAGTTTAGGGAAAATTCAAATCTATCATGGATCTATCAGAGAAGAAAGGTGGGGGGATATATCTATGGAAGTGAATACAAGATTTATCTTATTTTATTTCATAAAAAATATTTTTGGATTTGGTATTATCCAGAGAAAAGTTCACCTGGTACAATAGTTAAAAGGGAGTTCTTCGTACATGGTGTGTGCTTGATTATTTCTTATCCAAAAATTTAACCATTTTTGATTTCCATCATTCTAATTTCAATCATATGGTTTGATCTTTGTCACAACACTCACTTATAATTATGCATCTAACACTTAGAGAGGATGTGAGAAGAAACTTATTATTTTATAGTAGGTGGATGTTTGATCCTGATTATCACTTTTTAGTAAACTTATTTGGTGTAAAACAATGAATTATTATTCATGGGTAAACATAGACAACAAACTTTGGAAATTAAAAGGTGATTTCCAGATATATATTAGGAATTATCTTCTTAGCTTCATTAACTTAGATACTGTTAAAAAAGATATTGAGCATGCTGAAGTCAGTCTTGAGTATTTTTGGAATGATGAGTTTTTTCAATGAACTTATATAAAAAAAATAAAATTATCTAACATTATTCTTGAATAGGAATCAATGTGTCATGAGAAATCCAAACATACATGGTTAAATGTTGGATATAGAAACACAACATATTTTCAGGCATGTCTCAAAGAGAGAAGTGAGGTGTCTATCCAAACATCCTCACAAAGGATGGTTCTTTCACCAATTACATTAATGTGGTGTGATTTATGATGGAAAATAAATTTAAATCTTTACTTCATGGTGTTAATACTATCTTGTAGGAGGGTAATTTGAGGGGTCACTCTATCTTATGTGATTCTATCCCTTATATTATGTCGGATTTTGTTAACTAATGGTTTGAAAGAATATTATAAGATGTGGAGATTTGGGGTACAATGGTCTCTCTCAACTAAGAGATATATCATGGACCTGATGGATTCCCAAGATTTTTTATCTGGCCTCTTGGTATCTTGTTAAAAAAGATCTTATGAAAGATTTTCAATATTTTCTTCATGGAGGTATTTTACCCTAGGTAGCCTAGGAAACCACATTAGTCCTTATTAAAAAGGTGAAAGACCCATAATCCCTTAGAAATTATAGGTGTATAAGTTTGTTTAATTTTCAATACAATATTATTTTTAGTGTTTTCAATAGGAGGCTCACATCTCATATTCATAAGTGGATTTCAGAGGAGAAGCATGAATTTATTAGAGGGTGTTACACATAGGTTTCCATTTCTCTATCCCAAGATATGATTGAATTCATTAATAATAATACCCCTAGTTCAAAAATTATGATTAAAATTGATATAGACATGGATTATGATATACTCGAGTAGGGATTAATCTTAAAGGTGATGTCTTGCATGGGTTTCTGTGGCTGTGTGAATAACTTATTCTTTAGGTGTTTCTTCTCCCTTTGGTTTTCAATTAATTTTATGGGTAGAAGATGTGGTTTTTTCAAATTAGTTCACAGATTAAGTTATATAGATCCTCTTTCTCTAAGCCTTTTCATTTTGGATCAGAACTCTATTAGTAAGCTTCTATCCAGTTTCATTAATAGTGGTATAATTATTCTTTTCAGGTGTATGAGACAGTTCAATGATATCTCCCACTTTGTTTTCATGGATTAAATCCTCATATTTATTATTGGGATCAGATGATATATACATATAATTATCAAATTAATTTAGGATTACTATGATTGGGGTGTTCAACGCATCAAACTTTAGATGATTAGTGTTTATATTGAAAAATGTTGTTTGGATTTCCGTTTTAAAAGAATTAAATAAATATTGTGAATTAATAGAAAAATATTTCCTATAGATTATTTGGGAGCTCGGATTTATCTTACCAAGCTTTAAATGCATCCCTATGATATTTTGATATCCAAGATCACTAGACACATTAAAAACTGGAGAATTTTCTTTTTATATTTTGGGGGATGTATCAAACTAGTTAATAGTGATCTCGCATCCATTCCAATGCACACGATTTCTGTTCTAAAGGTTCAAAAAATGGTGGTAAGTGAAATCTAAAAAACTATGACATACTTAATTTGGTATGTATATATGGAAGGTTAATTCCCCTAGGAATATTGGGCTAGAATGGCCAATCCTATTGAGTTAGGAGACATTTTTCTTATAATTATGGTTGAAACCATGCACAAACTTTAATTTAATATGGCTTTGTAAGTTCTTAAGGGACATTCAATCTTCAAAAAATATATTATCGGGAAGTATGGAGACGACTTGGAAGAGATTAAGGGGAAGGTTTCTAACATGTTACTACTGTTACGTTTGAATTTAATAGAGATCCAACATCAGTCCTGATGAATTTTAGGGTGTGGTGGTATTAGTTACTGGAAGAGAAACTGGGTGGATATATGCCTTGGATTTCCTAGCTTCTCTACCCCTAAAACTACCTTTTCTCAAGAATTCACATAACCTACATTCATTTAGGCCACTATTTATTCCCATTAATATGATATTTTCAATATAATTCTACTTTATTCAGAACCTGATAGAATTTCATTCATCAGAGCCTCATTGGGATCCTTATCAGTCAAGGAGTATATTCTTTTCACCCATGCTGGACTTGAAGTGCCAGTGGGTAAGCTCATCTGGTTCAAAGAAAAAACATCCAAGTTTAAATTCCCTTTTTGGCATATTTTTCACCATTTTATGACAAAATAAGATGAAATATGACAAAATATAATCAATATTGTGTCCAAGTGTGTTTTTTTGTAGAAATCCCAAATAAGAAACCATTGAGCATTTTGTTAGATATAATGGGAAAAGGATACGTGGAGTTGATTTGGGAACCTCATTGAAATTGATATACTAGAGGGAAATGGTGATGATTTCTAACATACTTGGTTTAATGGGGTGTATGTTAACGTCCTAGAGTGAACTATGAGGCCCCCTATGATTTCTGATAATTGTTGGTGAATATGGAAGGCTAGAAATAAATATCAAGTGTATGTATTCTTAAGCTCTTGTTTGTCCATTGAAACTACATTTAGGTGCCTTGTGTTTGATCTGGGTTCCCTCCTGAAGCATTTGGACAACGTGAACTCCATGAGGATGCTCATGAATGGAAGAAGACATGTACCCACTTTCCAGAGGGTTAGAAATCTAGGTATATGGGACTATTGGAATCCTCCTCATGGAGGGTTCAATATTAATATAGATGGATACTGTAATCTTTGTATCATTATAAGGGGAGGTTTTATTGGGAATCTAAATGTTTGGTGGTTATTACTTTCAATATCTTATATGGTCATAGATACTTTCTTATATATGAGGATAATACATTTCTTAATGGACTTGATATTTGTATTTCCAAGAAATATCACCCTTGATAAGATTGAAACTGACACCATAGTCATTCAAAATTCTATACAAGGAATGAATTATACCCCATGGTCCATTTGTAATCTTATCTTAATAGGAAAGAGCCACATTATACATATGATTTTGAAACACACATGGTTAAAAGAAAACTACATTTCAGAGTGCCTGGATTCAAAGGGTTACTAGAGTAAACCCTGTATAATTTTTTCTAACATGGGTTCCCTTCCCCGAAATTGTATTGATTTTTCATGAGGTGATTCCCTTGGACTTCATTACTTTAGGCCTCCCTAATCTTGTTTTTGTCTCTCTTTATTTGTTTCTTTATTAAAATTATTACTTTGAGGAGCATAGAATATAAAGGTTTATAAGGAAACATATTATTTTATAAAAACCAAACTACATGATGTGATATCAATCATATTTTAGAGGTTCATAAAAAATATATAAAATATAATTTATAAAGATTGAATTTTAATATGTCATTATCCATAGAAATGAAAAAATGAAGATGAAATAGTCATAAAACAACAAAAAATTTAAGATAAAAATATGAAATTACATGAAATTTAAAAACAAAACATAATATTATTTAAAAATTAATAATATATTTAGTTTAATGTAAATGATTCGGGAACAGAATATGCACATCAATGTTCCTATTTTAGTTTTTTTTGAGAAATAATCATAAGATAATTCTCAATTTATAAAATAATAACACATAGATCCTATAACATGATTACAAAAAATAATGTATAATTAATTATTGAATAACCTTAAAAACCTCAATGAAATTATTTTCAATTTGATTGTTTTCTTATTGTTGACTTTATTATTACTTCAAGAATATAATCTATAGTTCCTTAATCAATATCTACACATTATTGAAAAATATAAGATCAGTGATATTAGTATCTTTGATTCTTGCATGCAGAGATAAGGTTTGTTATGATGTATTATGTGGATCATGTAGGTATATCCTTCTTGACCCTCTCTTTTAAAATTGAGATAATATAAGGAGGGAATATTTAATTCTCTCTATAAAACCTAATAATATAATTATAAAAATAAATTTACACATGAAATGTTGGGTTATATATTTCCTTTTATATTTTGGTTTTATAAAATTCTAACCCTAATCTATTAGCTTGGAAAAAATTAGAATTCCATATAACATAGGTGCATCTCTTAGAGAGTAAAATCCCCAAATAAATTTCTAGGTATTATCCAAATAATTGGGTGATGATTTTAACTTTTCATAGGAATAAACTACAATAGATAACCCCAATACAATAAATAAATATAATGCATGAATAAAAAAGATCAAACATTAACACTTGATATTACCACAAATAATAATTAGAGTAAAAATAGATAAAAATATATCCAGAGAATACTTTTATAACAAAGACTAAAAATAAATAACAAAGTTACTAAATGTTACTTTACCATGCTCCACATGACTACTACCTACATGCTCCTATCTCTATCACCTGTGACCACAAAATCAATATACTCTTCTAGAAGGGTAAGTGGTATCCCATTACCCAAATCTTATTGAAAACATATGCATATGAACCAATATGAATATATAATAGGTGAATATACTATCCTAGAAGGTAATCTCCCAAATACTTTCCATTGAAACAACTTAAAAAATAAAACATTTGCATAAATTTAATATAAAATTTGAGAGAATCATACTAAAAATAAACAATGATAGAGTAAACCATGTAAATATCGCAAAAAATACACATTTATTTTAAGCCAGAATATCCAAAAAGAAAAATAAACCCTGATAAACAAACCCTTACCATTTACACACACACTTATATAGTGCACCAACCAAATTCATCCCCTATAAAAGTGGGGCTAACTGAATGGTACAACTCATGAGCATAAACTCATCCCTCCAAACCGAGGTCACCACTTCACAATTTAATCCAATGTGCCCTAATTTTAGAACAACAACAATGTTTAAATCAATAAGTCCCAATCCTAGAGTGAAATAATTTAATCATGGTGGTAAATTATGAATAAATAAGGTTCCTTTCCAAATTCATGATGAATTCAATCTAAGTCATTCCAATTCCATGTTACTGTTATTTGAAAACCGTGTTCCCCTAAAGAACACTGGTGACTAAGTTCATCCCAACATGGAACTTACCAACTAGATCATGAATTCATAAAAAACCACACCAATTCTAAAACTAATAAAATTTAATAACATTCCAAAATCATCATTTTTAAAACCAAGTCATCAAATAGGAATTTATCAAACACATTATGGGCACCACCCACAATATTTTTATAGAATGATTTTTCACCTAGAGAATGTTAAACCAAAGTTTTTCTAAATCATTTATCATATATCAAGAAAAATATTTAAATTTATAAACAAAAATATTTAAATTTATTAAAAAAATTAGAATGAGTGATAATCTAACTACCTCTACCAATATTGGAAAGATGAAATCAAACCAAAAACTTATTGATTTAGGATCTATCAACCTTCTTATGTTGGTTCACAATAAAATACCTCATTAAAGAATACCCTAACCACAAGATCTAGGAATATTATCCCCAATTAGGGTTTTTGAACAAAATAAAATGAGAGGATATGAGATGATAAGGAGACATACTAGCCTAACCTATAATGTCCCAACCTAGGTTCCACATGATGGTTCCCTGAGCTGGTTTGTTACGTGATCTCAGGTGCACAAACCCATATTCTAAAGGCTTATGACTAGTACTGAAGTTCTAATTTGTAATTTGGGGTGACTATACCCTCTTTATAAAACTAGAAAAACATCAAAAATCAATAAACAAATAACCAAGACAAGGCAATGATCAATAATAAACCATAATCAATGTAATACCATACATCACATGATGAATCCAAAAATAGGAAAAATGATCATAAACCAAGGTAATAAATATGTCATTCCATCCAAGTGTCAAGTGTCTAATGAAAACTGAAAATAAATACACACTAAAATCCCCTAAGAGTGTCCTGACATCATTTCTGATTCCCTCATCTATGCTCCACCCCAAATCACAACTCAACCATCTAACATAGATATATTTCCCTTATCCTATCATAAAAACATGAATTTTACTTGGGTATTGATTAGGAAACCAGATTAGGATGTGAGTAAATCTCAGAAAGCCACCACCAATGACGTCTAAAGAAATATCTAGTCTATAATATTGTATCCACTAGTATATATAATAATGATAAAATGACAAAACTAAATAGGTTTTACTTTTAATATTCTTTAATAAAAAATATAGGACCCTACATTCATAGTGATACATAAAACCTTCATACCTACTTTGGCCCATGCTAAAGTCTAAACCATACACCATGAGGATAATAAAATCCATTCTTGCATGGGATTTCATTATTCATTTAGTTAAAATTTCATTTTTAGTACCTTGGAGAAATAGTTTAGGTACTGATATCTATAGATTGTAGAACATTTGTCCAATTCTAATATCATGGGGTCTTAGAAAATCAGCCTAGAAACCCATGGTTATTTGAAGCATCAGTCCCTGACCTACACCTCATTATTCAAACAAATGAATCGGTGGCCTAAAGAATCAGCCTGAAACCCCATGGGTATTTTGAGAATCAGTCCCTGACCCAAAACTCAATGTTTAATCATTCCCAAATATTACATATATCCTATACATATCAAGGTTAAAATCATTAACCATATTATCAAACATTCACATAACGTATTTGCATTTCATTTATCAATCAAATCCATGGTTATTTACTTTTATAATAAGGAATAACCTAAATAACACCCCATTAATCTACATATCATAATTTATTTCCCAACTCATTAACTCATAAAATTTAATCCAATCACACCTTTAAATCCCATTATTAACCATGCAATAAGGATTTCATTCAATTCCATTAAGCCATTATACCCCTTCTTTCACAATCCATAATTCATCATTTCTTGTGTATCGTCACACCCCATGGGTTTCCATCAAATACAATCTCAAATTTATAATAGTCAAATGAGATCCAGGAAATCTCTCACAGTCACATGGGAATCAATTCATTATATCAAATTTAAAATGAAATTTACAATGTGGAAACACAATAGTACATATTAAAACATGATATCAGGATCAAGAATATGGGAAAAATAAATTATACTTCCTACCTCAAGATCATTGATAAAAACTCACAAAACTATAACCCTAAATTTGATATAGAACAACCAGATTTACAATGAAAAAGGAGATCTAGACTCAAAACTAGGACCAAGATCCAATGAAACAGGACCCATCAAAACCTAGATCCAAACCATCAACAGTGGATTAAATTAATCCCTATCTAAATGGGAGGAAACATAGTAGTGGTAGAAAACCAATCAAAGATGATATCACTTACCAAATAATAGTTGATCATTCCACCAGATCTTTGATTCATAAAGAAAAACATTCCAGGAGCCTAATAATCCCTTTAGCAGCCACCATGAGAAAAGAAAATCATATTTTAATGATCTGAGGTTATTAGGGCAATAAACAAGGGTGTTTGTAAATTTTTATTTAAAAATTAGGGGCATTAAATAACCATGCAAATAGATTCCAAGAAGGTACACATAGTAAGAAAAGCCGTGTGCCCTAACCACGTGCCCCAACTATTCAGCGGGTTGAAAATTTTTCCTTGAGGTGAATGGGTTGTTAAATACTGCACAAACTATGCATATAAACTATTTCTAAGGGTGATGGGGTGCTTTTTTTTTACTATGTGGATAAATGGTTTTCTAAACCACATTCTATCCATGAAAACCCCCTCTATGAAAGGGTTCTAGGGAACATGGTTTACTAGGGGTGGCCGCCTGGTTTTGGAGAACTATGTTCTAATTGTGAACTTCCCAAAAACCTTACAAAAACATACAAAACTATTCCTAACACACCATTGACAAACTAAAACCAAAGGGAGATTAAATTAAAAGGTAAAGGTACCTGAAAAATGTTTGAGATGTCCCTAGAAAGGTCAGGATCTTACAATATACCCACATTATAATAGCTTGTCTCCGATTTGTCCTCCTATGCATAGCTAAGACTCTAAGGTGAAAAGGTTAGGCCCTTGGGTCAATATATTAGATTCCCTCTCCCATGTTCCCTCCTAAACAAAACCATGTTCCCATAAAACTCAGACTATCATCACAACATTTTCCCTCAATAGTTTATCATTACGATCTACAACAAAAATCAGATGCTCCTTAAAGGAAACATCAGCCTTAAGCTCAAAATCATCAATTTTGATCACATGAGAAGGGTTTGGGTGACACTTTGGAAGAAAAAACACATAAAAACATAGTTTATAGAACTATACATTTTTGGAATATTTGATCAGTATGCTACTATTCCGATTCTCTCCAAAATATCAAATGGTCTGAAAAACCTAGGCACTAAATTTACATACCTCATAATACTATGGTGAACTAATATCGATGAAACAAAAATGAACACAAGATCACCCATTATCTTCCACTCAAAACCATACACCTATATTTCTTGAGTCTATGTCTTCTAAATTAAGTAATCAACAACACTATTTCACTTCTTGGGTTTATAAGCTAGATTAATTTCATATAAATACATATAATCAACCCATATCTACTACCAAAGGTTTAAATATCACTATAGAAAGATATAATTTAATATTTTATTGTTGGTATATATAGTAAAAGTTTCACCCAAAAGGTAATACCTCAATGCATAAATTCATAAACCACCAAAAATAACTCAAGATCATGCATATGATAATTTGATTTGTGTGGCCTTAAATTTAATGATATATGGGCCACAACATTATCTACCTACATCAACACCACCGCAAGTCTAATTGTAGATGCATAAGAAAACATGTTATACTTCACACCTATCTCGAGTAGGACCAAAATTGGTGTGGTAGTAAAATGCTTATTAAAATCCTAAAAATCATTCTCACATTCTCTAGACCATTAAAAATGGACCCCCTTTTTAGTCAAGCTTGATATTTGTGATTCAAAATAGGAAAATTCTTGGATAAATCTCCAATAATATCACACTAAATGAAAAAACATCAGATATCAAAAATATTCCTAGGATACTCCTAAGAATCAACTGCCTGCAATTTCTCTAGTTCCACAAAAAAACCTTCCTTTGAGATTATGTTACCCAAGAAATTTACCCTATCGATCCAGTACTGACACTTAGATATCTTGGAATACTTCTTATAATCTCTCAGTGTACTCAAGATGATTTACAGATGTTGTTCATGATGGACTTGAGTCTTGGAGTACACCATGATATAATCCACAAAACAACCACAAACTAATCTATGTATGGGTAAAGGATTATATTCATCAACTCTATAAACATAGTTGAAACATTCTTCTTCCAAAATGACATGAAAAAGAACTCATATGGGACACACCATTTTATGAAAGTAATATGCGGTATATCATAAGGTATAACTGTCAACTGATGATACACCGATCTCAAGTAAATCTTTGATAATACAAAAGATCCTCTCAACTAGTCATAGAGATCATTGATAGGTGGGATAGGGTACCAATTCTTAATTTTCATATAGTTTAACTTCTGGTAATTGACACACAAATAAAACGCCTTATCATCATTCTTAGAAAAAAAACTAGAGAACCCTATGGTGACATACTTGGATGGATAAATACCTTATCCATAATTTTTTATATCTAAGTCTTAAGATCTTAAATTTTTGTTGGTTCCATTTAGTATGGTGTAATGGAATCTGATTCAGGTCATGGAATAAGCTTAATTGTGAACTCAATATCTCTCTCAATTGATAACCATGAGAAGTTATTAGGAAACACATCCTGAAACTGATTTACCACAGGTAGAAATAAGCTTTTCTTCACACCCCTTCATCCAAAAATATACTTTTAACATGGGTAGTGATATCCCCAAGTTGTTAATGTACTGGACCTGCATGACCTACCCGGATATGTTATTCTCCATGATGAACATAATTTTCACCCTCAGGAGACGTAAACATCACTTTGCTATGATGACAATCGATGTGGGATTAGTATAATACATATAATTCCATTACCAAAATAATGTAAAATCATGAAATGTAAAGGATAAAATATACCAAAGGAAACTACACACATCTACCATGAGAGAACACCCCTTATATAGACAAATTTATGTTGACTTTACACCCAACGGTGTGTTGATCATCATAACCCCACTCATAAAATCTACCGTTAGATTCAAATCATTAATAAGTTGAGAATATATAAAATAATTTTAGGCTCCTGTATCAAATAAAGAACTAGAAAGTGTAGAATCAACAAGAATAACACCTTTTACTATCGATGACCCAAACTCTATATCCGCAAGTGCAGGTTGAACTGCATTAAAATTTCATGTCCCCTACCCTATGACCCTATCCGATTCTCCTATGCCGAACCACTCTACTAATATGTGTTCTCTTTCCTTAAGGTACCATGTCCACTACCTTGACCAGCATGACTAGTAGTAATCCAACTACTAGACTGGTGTAGTGCAGAATACCCCATTCCCTTACTCTGGTTTGGTCTATCATATCCATCACTACACACCTATAATGGGACCCCATATAACTTCTATATATTCCACATCATTCCACAATCTCATAACTCTATCAATGGTTGGGTACACTAGTTATTATAGTGACCCAGCCTACCACACTAATAAAAAAGCACTCGAGTATTTTCTTGAGCATCTGATCCTTCTCTCTAGCTACTATACTTTCCACTATGCCGATTATAATTCTCATAAATAAAATTCCTAACATATAAATATGTACATTTTTATCATCTATTATAAACAAACTATATTCCACTAGAATCCTCCTTTCAGTTTCCCTAAAAAATAAGAGCCCGATTCACAAAATCAAAAAACTTCATCAACCAAAATATGTTAACCTAGGACTTAATATCACATTTAAGTTTATCCTAAAAACATATTTCCAATACTACTTTATTCTCTACTAGGAATGGAATAAATAATTTAAAGTTGGGGAAGAAAAAAACGTAGTCCATCATGAACATACCCCCTAGGTCAACTACACAAACTATAGTTCCCTCTTATTTCTTAGTGACTATGGGTGAAAGTGTTCCAAGAACTTATCCTGGATGTCCTTCCATACCAAGCCTTCCAACTTCTCATCTTGAGACTGAATATCCCAACAGTTCTTTAATAATCCTCACAACATTAATTTACCTAACTTGATACTCTTCTATATGGGATTATTTCAATGGTAATGAATTTTCTAGACAGACTCAACCCAGAACTCATATACCTCTAGTTCACCCTCTCCAGCTAATTTCAGAGGGTGATGCAATTAAGAATCCTATATCATATCAGACATATTCCACATAGCCCTCCCTATCTATCTTTCCATGTAATTCATAAATAGAGAAAATTTCTCAAAGAACTACTCCCCAAACCATTCACCCAAACATATCAGGGCCTCTAGTTCGACAACTGGAGGTACATTTCCATCCATGTGATCATGTAATCCTATCAACAATCATCATCATGGAGTAATGTCGATATAATGGAAAGAAGACATCATAGGACTCATAACACATCATTGACACATTTTAACCAAAGGGATTCACATTAATCCATAGCAATTCATCCCTCATACACTGCACCATGGTCAAAATGGAGGCATTACCACTACCCTCAACCATAATTAACTTGGGTCGTGGATAAAAAAGGGTAAAAAACTTCCAAATTTATATGTTTGTCATTAAAAACCCATTTTTTCCATTTCAAATTTACAAATTTATCATCATTTACAATTATCAATTCCTTGTTAGGAACCATTTCATTTTAAAGTACCCAAATAAAGTAAATCATTTTCCCTAACCCAATCATAAATTTATTTTCTATGGTGCCTAAAATGATACATTTAATATGAAATACTGAGCACCTAAAATGATGCATGTATTCTCAACTCTAATAATATATTTGGTGATGAGTAAGATCTCCAAAAATAATAACATTACAAAATAATTTTATCACCCAATGTGAAATAACATTCACCTGTAACAGCAAACATCATGAATGATAATCGCACCCTGGGTACTTGAATTTTACCTCACACATGGGTTAGCTTCTCCCATTTATGAGATCATGACCAAGGACCAACTTATCAAAATATCCTTTCTAAATTTAATAAATAATACTAAAAATGAATATAAAATAAAACCACTTATGATGAAACTTTTTAATGTCCTGATCTGAGTGCCACATTCTTGTTCCCCCATCTGATTCGTTATGTGACCTTAGTCTCACCCCCCATACACATGAGGCTTCTGATTAGAAGAAAGGTTCAAATATGTAATGGGGGGTGACTATAACCTATTTATCAAAGGAACACAACAACATTAATCAATTCACCAATAAAAAAGATAATATAATGATCAATAATCAACCATAGTCAATATTAGACCATGCATCACATGATGAATCCTAAAATATGAAAAATAACTATAAACCAATGTAGTGGATGTGTCATTCCATCCAAGTGTCAAGTGTCTAATTAAAACTCAAAATGAAGGCACACTGATACCTCCAATGTGGGTTATAACATCATGTATGATTCCCTCATCCATGCTCCATCTCGAATACCAACTTAGCCATATAATATAGGTCTTTTTCCCATATCCTGTCTTAAAAAGATAAAGTCTATTTGAGTATCAATCAGGTATCCTGGGTAGGGTGTGAGTATAAATCAATAGTCCACCAACAATGGAGTATAAAGCAATATCCAGTATATAAAAGTGTATTTATTTGTATAAATAATAAAGATAAAATGATAAAAGTAAATAGGTTTCACATTTAATAATCTTTAATCAACCACATAGGCCCTCAGGTTTACAGTGAAACCCAAACCAATCATACATAATTTAAACTATTCATAATCTAAAACATATGCCATGGGTATTCCACAATTCATTATCACATAGGATTTCATTATTTATTTGGTTTCAATTTTGTTTTCGATACCTTGGAGCAACATCCCAGGTATCAATATCCCATGCACTTGGAACATTAGTCCAATACCGATATCTCTAGGGCCTAGAGCATCACTATATCACCCCATGTGTATTTATGGCATCATTCCCTAAACAACACCTCATTTTTCACTTTCATGAATTGGGTCATGAAGAATCAGTCTAACACAACATGGGTATCTGGAGCATTATTCCGTGACCTACACCTCATTGTTCAATCATTCCCAAATAACACAAATATCATATACATATCAAGGTTCATCATCATTAACCTTCTTATCAAAAATTCACATCACAGTGTACTATCACATTTATTAATCACAACCATGGTTATTTACTTTTATGACAAGTAATAACATGAGAAATACCCCATTAATACATTTATCATCATGTATTTCAAAACACATTAAATCATCAATGTTAAGCCAATATCCCATATAAATCCCATTATCAACCATCCAATAATGATTTCATTCAATTACATTAACCCATTATTCTTATTTTTTATAATTCACAATTAATTATTACAAGTGTATTGGCACAACCCATGGGATTCACTCAAACCCAGCCTTAAATCTATAACTGTCCAATGGGATCTATGAAGGTTCTCACAATCACATGAAAATAAATTCATTATATCAAATTTAAAATGAAATTTACCAACATGAAAGAGAAAAAGTAAAACTAAAAAAAATATCATGATCAAGACTATGGTAAAAATAAATTATACCACCAACCTCAAGATCATTGGAAAACACTCACCAAATTGTAACCCTCAATTTGATGTATAAAGACTAGAACGATGGAAGAGATATAGAATAAAAACTTGGGATTAATATCTAATGATACAAGATCCATCAAAATCAATATCTAAACCATAAAATATGGAGGAAATTCATCCCTCTCCAAAGTGGAATAAAGACAGGTGAGAGAGGAAACTAATCAAAGTGTAGATTACTTACCAAAGAGGAGTCGATACTTCTAATAGATCATTAATTCACAAGGAAGATGTTTTTAGAGCTTTGGAATCCTATTAAGAGCCTATAATAGAATAAGAAGACGTATTAGGCCATGTGTGGGTGATTAGAGCTACAAAATAGGGTTTGGGAACATTTAATTAATCATTTGGGGAATTAAATAACTGTACACATGGTGTCCTGGAAGGGCCACATAGTGAGACAAACCAGGTTCCCTAACCATGTGGCCCCACTATCCAAGGGGTGAATAATTTCACCTCTAGGTATATTGTTTGTTAAACCATTCCCAAAAAATGCAGCGACCCTATGTCTAAGTGTGAAGGGGAAAACAATTTTCACTAGGTACCCACATGGTTTGAAAAACCATTCACTAACTATGTTAACCCCCTCTGTCCAAGGGTGTTGGGGGCACACAGTTTTCTAGGGGTGGGTGTATGGTTTGGGAAAATATTGTTCCAATTGTGCACTTCCAAAAAACCATCCAAAAAAAAAATCCATAACCCACCTGAATGCACCCGAGACAAACTCTAGACAAATAGATATTAAAATAAGGCTAAAAGTACCTGGTAAAAAATTTCAATACATCTCCACAATGGTCATGATCTTACATTACCTTTTACTCATAGGTAAAACTCTCTAAGAATATAGTAGGTGAAGATCCATAGTTAATATAATGAAAAAATCATCCAAAGGAATCCTCTACTTCAAGATCACTTAAATGAAGGTAAAAATGGGAATTTCATGGAAGAGTTAGGTTTAAAATATAATTTCTATAACCCTTTAATGTAATTCATTGTTTGAATTCATATTTTGAAAAACCATGCACCAAACTTATGAGTTATACTATATATAACCCAAATGTGCACAATTTTGTCGCATGGTTTGGAAAACCAAGCACCAAGCATGAAAATTTCCACTGATTTTTTTTACCAAATCCATATTGTTTTAATATGGTTTTCCTAAAATATTCCCTATTCATGAGCATTACTAAAGGCCTTCATACCATCCTACATAGTTACCTAGAAATTACAATTTATTTCTACTAACTTTATGCTAATTGCGCCCCCACAAAATCCCGTAATAACATATAAAACCCATTAAAATTTACAAAAAAAACCTTAACACTTAATAGATTAAAAATACATATTAAAAATATTAAATTACTCAAGCTAGGGGCATTACATTCTCCCCACCATTAGGATATCCATCCTCAAAAATCTATAGGTTCATGGTGCCTCAATAGATTCTCAGGGCATTGCTCTTGCATAAAAGTATTCTACAACGAAGTCCCCTTACAAATTTTACCATGATATCATAACACACTTACCAAAGAGATGTATCGAACTCATAAAATATTATATTTTATATTCCATAATAAAAATCACAGTATGAATAAATGTTTTATCCCTTATTATAGTAACATGATCCCAACTAATCATATGATTCAGGTTAGGATCCACCTTCTACCACTGATATCTATGAAAAATATTACACATTGTTCCTAACCGGGGAGGTAATGATACTTGATAAGAAACCTCATAGTATTCTCAAGTATCACAAGATTTTTATTATACCAAGGTGTTATATAGTATTTATTACATAGTATGGAGTTCTATAATACCATATATACCCTAATGAATCTATAATTTCTCCTCACTGAATATAATAATGAATAAAAATGATCCAAATAAAATATCTAATGAATAAGATACATTGAAATTATTTTCCTCATTAGTCAAATTTCATCAGTATCATCTTTATCAAGACTTGGTCCAAGAACTTATGTGTCCCCATCTTTCACCAAGAAAAGTGTATATTGACATGTATGATTGTAAAATGATCAAAATGGAATCATGTAAATCCTTTCTATATGAATATATTTATATGGAAACTTTAAAAAGTGAAATAAAACTTCTAGAAATAATCAAAATTTCTCCCACATGCTCAAAGAATGTCGTCCAGTTTCTATGATTTGATTTCTCTGGATTACCATCTATTTGAGGATGGTATTCCATGCTCATAGTTAATAGGGTTCTCAAGGGTCATTGCAATGACCCTCAAAACTGAGAAGGAATATGTGGTCTATGTCAAATATGATGAAAATTAGCACACACTGAAACTACGAAACTCTTCATAATTAAAACCTTTCCAAATATTTTAGGGAATTCATCACTAAATTCAAAATGAAATGGAATAACCTAATGAATTAGTGAATAATCATCTGTATAAAATTTTTCTTCCCAATAATATTATGAAATTTGATGTCAAAGTCTTTGAAAATTTCTCCAACTATATTATATTTATAGGTAAAAGTAACAACAATCCCAGTGGTAGTTGGTGTTTGACCGTCATGAATTGAATGGTTAGGAACATAACTCCAAAGAAACTATCTTATCACTATGGGGAAACCATAGTTCATTCATAAAAATGTATGAGAGAATTATTATCCTCCATTCCTCCATAGATGACTCCCCTACATTTAGGTTTATCCTCATTATATAGCTATTTGAGTATGATTACTAAGCTTTATTAGGCTCGGTCTAACATGTTAGGCACAAGAGTTACCCAAAAGAAAATAATGACATCATCCCTGTCTATGTCACCCAATAGTATATCAATGATTTGAACTATGTATTTTTATTGATCTAGCTATTCATTACCCCATCATCGGTTGATTTTCAAGTTGAGGTTTCCATAACTAAATTGACCATAAAGTGTTGTTTTTCCAAAGTAATAATTGGTGAGGCTGGAAATGGGAAGTCATGAAAAAGGTACTAATAATAAACCACTAATAACAGAGGATAAGGGCCCTTAATTTATCTATTAATGATAGAATTCCTCATTTCCAAGTCAAAAAATCAAACTTTATTAAGGCTAAAGGGAAGAACTATGTATTCAGAGTGACCATAACAACTACTAAATGTTATCTATGGATTAAATTACTTCTTTCACTATATTTGTTGGAATATCTATTGGAAAAATATTCTATTTCTATTTTAGGTTGTATTTGAAAGGAGTTTTTTTGGAAACTATTAGGGTATCGATCTTACAATGTTAGGAAGATCTACACTTTTGGTTCCACCAGTAACCCCCAGTGTTATGGTTATTTACTAATAATAGAATACAACAACCATTTTTAGTAAAGGTTACACTATCACTAGATTCATTTCCTATTCTCCATTAAAACGATAAAGAGTTATATTTGGATATATTAAAGTGAATAACAAGGCACAAAAATCAATAAGAGAATTGAATGATGCAAACTATTTTATTCTAAAATATATATATCAAAGAGATACATTTTTAAAATTACAACTCCCATAAAAAATAGTATATTTTAATGATAAATGATCATGATGAACAATTTATCTTCAAGGACATCTTGTTAATTGTGAGGTGTCTTGATGCTCTTCATGTGATGTTTCATTTCTACATGAAACACATATTTCCCTTTCTATGCATTATGTGCACCTCTAAATAAACCCCAAAAGAACAAAAAACACAAAAATTCCAATGAGTAAATATTTAGTAGAATATTTATAAAGAAATAAATCACTATGGAAAAATTCATCACGTCCTTACATGATTTCCACCCATCAATTCCCAATGTTACACATTCCTTAAAAACAATACTTAAATTTCTTGACTTCAAAATAACTACAAGTTTTTCATTAAACACAACTATTTCCCCAAAGGAACATTTAAATAGAATTCATTAAATATTTTATAGATTCCAAACACAAGAGAAAACCTTTATAAAATATTCCATGAAATCATTTTTTATAAATATCTTTTAATAAAAGCAATATAACTTTTAATAAAACAAAACATTCGCACTAAATTATATAATTAGGGTACCTTATTATAAAAAATGTCCTCACTAAACTAATAAATTAAATACCATAAAAACAAATTATCATATAAATATATCATTTTATTTTAATTAAAGAGATATAAAATTAAATATCAACCCATGATCAATAAACCATTTTAATATAATTAAACATTACATCATGTTCCCAAAAATGTTAATCATATTAAATTCTAACCAACAATTAAGAAGATAAATTAATTTAATGTATACTTCACTTCCATATTTTATGTTACTATACTATTAAATGAATTTTTTTCTGAAAACATTTATTACCAATCAATAATTCTCTATTAATGATAAAATTAAACAATCATAGTTTTCATTTAATAGATTTTATCATGGTATAATGAATAGTGAACCAATAAGTTTTCCAATCTTAAAAAACAATAATCATTATTACAGGCTATAATATTTAGAATTTTAAAAATTTCACTTTCTATGCTACTCATTATATTATACATGTATAAATACTTATATACAAATCATTGAATAAAAAAACCTTCTTTTCTTTTTAAAATATCTAAAATTTAAGCTAAATAATAAAAAATCAAAGCATTAGCATGTTTTTTTTATAATCATAGTCAAAATGCACCAACATTTAAAATCCTAAAAATTATATCAATGCATGGAATATCATAAAAATATTAAATTATGAGTCTGAAACACTCCACTCTTTCAAGTTTAAATTTATTCTTAGCTATAAACATTTAAAAAAATAAGAAAGTTGGAAGTTAACATATAATTATTAATTTTATTAATCTTAATGAAAATTTTAACATGTTTCTAGAATAAAAGGGACTCAAATTATCATTTAATCAATTTATTATAATAATAATAATCACTTTTTTATGTTTTAATTCAACACTATTATTAGGTCCACAAGGCTAAGTACCCTGAGAGGGGGGGTGAATCAGGGTATGACTAATTTAAAAGTAAAGCCCGTTCTGATCTTGTTTCGCTATTAAGAAAAATACTATTCTCTCTCTTTCCTGTTGCACAATATAAACAGAAAGTAAAGCATGCACATGACACATAAATTTTTACTTGGTTCACCACTAAGGGCTACGTCCAAGGAGCATACGCCGATAGGTTGTCAGTCATACCAAATTCTACTAAACTTCACTAGCTGTGGATTACAAAGTTCGGGCACAATCACTCTATCCTAGGATCATTGTCTTTACAAAGTTTTGGGTCAGCTCACTCCTTTCCCAAGGGTCACTCCCTATTTCTCTCTCCCTCTGGCTCACTACCGGTGGAGAGGATCACCTTCTTATTCTTCCTTTGCTCACTACTCTGAAAAGGATCCACTCACAGTTTATAGACTTGTAGGTCTCTTCATTTGCATGAAAGAATGCATCTTTGTCTATATGTAGAAACTCTGTTGAAGTCCAACTTTCACCTGTAGATGAATATCACTTTGCACCGAAGGTATCGGGCAAACTCCCAGCTTCCACGCAGCTTGAAAACACTGTGGAGGAATCAACCTTACTTGGCACACAGGTCTAACCCGGCGCGCAAGTCTTGTCACGCAAGTCATAAATGGCACGCAAGCCCACCCCAGACACTTGCGCAACACAAGATTCTTCAACTCCAAACTTGCGCAACACACTTCCCTTTACACCCAAACCAATATTGGCATGAAACAAACAACAATCGCCCTTCTTCAAATCTGGAACGCAAGTCCCACTTGTGCGACACACCACCACTTGCGCAACCACCACACCTGCGTGACGGGAGCTCTGTTTTTTCAAAGTGTTGAACTCCGTTGAAAATGAGGAGGGGTGGTCCAGTATTTATAGGCATTTTGAACACCCTGCGTGATGGCGCACAATTATTCCTTTGGAACGCAGGTCTCTGCCCCTGGAAGTCACTTGCGCGACCCACTTCCAAACTTGCGCAAACCTCTTTCCTTTGCCATATTTTGAAGTTCTAATCTTGAAAAACAACTAGCGTGCAAGTTTCCAATCCTCCTAGGCACTGGCGTGCAAGTCCTTTCTCTTTGCACACAGGTCACCTGCGCGACCAACTCAATACTTGAACGACCTTTATCCCTTTTCTATATTTAGATGATCTGATCTTGAAAAACATATGGAGCAAAAGTTTCCAAGCCTTCAAGTAAATGGAGCGCAAGTCCCTTTTCCAAAAACCACTTTTCTTCATTTTTCAATTTTCAGGCCAAAAAATTTGGAAAACACTGGAAAATAGTGCCACTTTGTATATTTTCTTTTTTTAACGCCTCCAGATCATCCATTCCTTTGTCGAAGTTCTTGAATCAAACATGGATTTTTGACCACAGCTCTTGAACTCGACATTCCTCTATGAGATAACCTTTGTCAACAAATTTGTATGTCATTGTTTTGCTTTGTCAATAATCACATCACATTTTTCCACTTTTTCAACAAACAAAATCACCTCAAAAATGCTTCAATGATGCCTTAATGGATTTTTTCCCAACAATCTCTCCCTTTGGGTTTTTTGAAAACTCTTCCATAAAAAGATACATCGTTAACTCTTCATCCACCATTCTCCCAAATGTGATTTTGATAATGATGAAGGATTTACTCAACACATACTCTAAGCCCACATGAGCAATGCTCGGCGTGAGAAACAAGACTAAATGAAAAGTTCAGAAATGAATCACTTCATCTCTGACACCCACTGTTGACATTAAATTGATACCAATTGTTACCAAACTGATACCAATTTTTGGAAATATTCTTACCACTCTCCAACACCACTCTTCTGATTTTATCACAATCCTCAGCTGTCGTGATATCTTAGTATTTGATCGATCACTTATAGCATCGTCAGATTTAATATTATCCCCTTGTCTCATTGCTCACCCCCTATCTCGCTGCTCCACCTGCCAGCTTCTCCCCATACCAATCATGATTACTCAAATTGCCACACTGTCTCCCCCTTGAACAATCACTATTTTATCCCCCTTTGTCAACGAACCCAAAGGTCACTCCTTTGCAGTCTGTAATAGAGTATAGAACACATATCAAGTAATTAGGAAAAAACACATCATACCTCAGGGAGAGGGGGTGGTTCACATAAACACTATTTTAAGTGCAGGGAGTCGACTGAACTCCCAGAGCCAGTCAATGCCTCTCAAAAGCTTCCTTGGGTAAGGCCTTTGTTAGAATGTCTGCAACCTGTAGCTCTGTAGGCACATACTCCAACTTCACGATTCCCTGCTCAACCTTCTCCTTGATAAAATGATACTTTATCTCAATGTTCTTTGTCCTTGAGTGATGGATAAGATTTTTGCTGATATTTATAGCACTTGAGTTATCACACTAGATTCTGATCGGAGACTTCACTTCAACTCCCATGTCTTCAAGCTACTGCTTCATCTACAATAACTATGTGCATGCTTGAGTGGCCGCAATATACTCAGCTTCCACAGTGCTCAATGAAATGCAATCTTTCTTCTTCATTATCCAAGAAAAACACAATCCACCAAGATAAAATGCACATCCTGACATTGATTTTCTATCATCTGCTGATCCGGCCCAATCTGCATCTATGTAACCCAATAACACTGATTGAGATTTGTCATTATACATCAGACCAAAATCCACAGTGCCTTTGATATACCGAAGTATTATTTTCACTATGAGCATGTGTCTTTCCTTGGGATTACTCTGATATCTCGTTGCTTGGCATGTGGCGAAAACAATGTCATGCCTTGTTGCGGTCAAGTACAGCAAGCTCCCAATAATTTTCCTGTATTCTGTAATATTAATTGCCTTTCCATCCTCATCTTTTGATAATTTCATTTGGGTAGCAACCAAAGTCTTTATCTCCTTGGGATTCTCCATTCCAAACCTTCTCAGAACCTCCATGGCGTATTTGGATTGAGAAATGAAAGTTCCATTACTTCCTTGTGTCACCTTTAAACCAAGGAAAAATGTTAACTCTCCAATCATTGACATTTCAAACTCATTTTTCATGAATTCGGAGAACTGTCTGCACTGAGCTTCATCTGATCTGCCAAATATTATGTCATCGAAATAAACCAACACCATCATTCTTTGATTACTGTCATTGCTGAAATAGAGATTGTAATCAACTCCCCCACGCTATAAACCAAGCTTCTTCAAGTACTGATCAAGCCTTGAGTACCATGCTCTTGGTGCTTGTTTCAACCCACACATTGCCTTCTTCAGCCTGAAAAATTTGTTCTCATCCTCATGAATGAGAAAACCATATGGATGCTCAATATAAAAATCCTCTTCTAGAACTCCATTCTAAAATGCAGATTTGTTATCCATCTGGAACACATTGAACTTTCTTTACACTACTATGTCAAAAAATAATCTGAATATCTCCAGCCTTGCAACTGGTGCAAATGTCTCATCAACATCTATTCCCTCTATCTGAGAGTATCCCTTGCACACTAGTCGTTCTTTGTTCCAAATCACTGTGCCATATTCATTTATATTGTTGCGATAGAACCATTTAATCCCAATGATATTTTTATCTGCTGGCCTCGAAACAATCTCCCACATTTGGTTCTTCTCAATCTAATCAAGCTCTTCATTCATAGCTTGAACCCGGTTTTCATCTTCAGCTGCATCGTAAAAACATTTCAGCTCCACCTGAGATAAAAACAATGTTTACTGTAATGATTTCATTCTTCGAGTCTGAACTGGAGCTGTCTGATCACCAATGATATTATGCCTATCAATTTTAGCTCGTCTCTTTGGCTTCCTTGCAGAGACAGACTTGACAATTTATTATTCATCATCAGTATCTTCTTCGGAGTCAACCTCTGCCACTTCTACTCCCCCTGTGTTGCTTACCTCATCATCACTTTCATCTAGAAACTGTTCACTTGGTCGTTGAGCATTCTGTTCATTTTCAACTATAGTGACATAATTGATCCCAACAATTTTTTCCAGCCTTTTGTTGAAGCATTTATATGCTTTTCTTTTCCCCGAGTAGCCAAAAAATTTCCCCTCATCTCCTCGTGACTCAAAATTCATGTGATTTTCTTTGTTGAGTATGAAACACTTACTCCCAAAGATTTGAAAATATTTCAACGTTGTCTTCTTTCCGTACCACATTTTATATGGAGTCTTCCCTTCCTTCAGACACAACAAAGACCTCTTCGAAATATAGACCGATGTCAAAACTGCTTCCTTACAAAATTTCTCTGGTAGGACCTTTTCAATAAGCATCGTTCTGGCCATGTTTTTGATGATCTGATTTCTCCTCTCAACCACTCCATTCTGTTGGGGAGTTCTCACTGATGAAACTTGATGCCTTATTCCATGTTTCTTGAGATAGTATTCAACTTGACTATTTGTGAATTCTGTACCGTTATCAGTATGAAACTTCTGAATTTTCTGCCCAAGCATCTTTTCTGATTCCCTCCTATAATTCTTTATGTAACTAAACACCTATGTCTTATGGGTAATGACAAATACCCAGACCATTCTGCTATAATCATCAACGAAAAGAACATAGTACCTTTTCCCATTAATAGCTCGTGGTGAGATAGGACCACATACATCAGCATGCACCAATTCGAGCACTCTAGTTGATTTCTGTTCTTTTGGACTATATGCCTTTCTGATGATCTTCCCTTGTTGGAAATCATCACACGTATGAGTGAGATCATGTGATAGTTTGGGAAGTTCTCTAGTAGCATCACACTTTACTAGATCTTCCATATATCGTTGGCATAGGTGACCAAGTTGCTTATGCCACAGCTGGTTTTCTTCCTCTCTGGATAAAAGGAACGTATCTTCTTCCCTACCTACAAGGTAAAGATTTTCCCTTGTCCCTTTTCCCTGCAAAAAAACTGCTCCATCTTTTCCTTTCACAAAACACAAATTTTTGGTAAATTGGATAGAATTCCCAGAGTCACACAGTTGACTGACACTGAAAAAGTTATGACTAAGACCCTCTACTACCAAGACTTCAGCACGTCTCATTTCTTTTCCCCAAAACATGGCCTTCCCCGAGCCAATAATATTCAGGCCTTTATCGTTTCCAAATTTGACAACTCCTTCTTTGTCATATTTTATGACTATAACAAGATCCTTATTACCCATCATGTGAGATGTGAAACCACTATTAAGGATCCACACACCAGATCAATCTGATGCTTTAATGGAAATCTCTGCCACTGCGACCTTCTCATTTTTCTTCTTCTTGGTCCATACTTTTTTCCTTCACACTCGGCATGGATTGAGGATTCTGTTCTTTCTCAGAGTATGATGGACCAACTTAATCTCGCAAAGACGCAAATCTATTCTGCATTTTTAACGCACCTGTCGGTTTTTTGATCTGCTGCTTGCGAACATTTTGATTCTGCTTTGGCACATTTCTCTGAATGGTCGAAGTGCAGTACCTAGCCATGTGCCCAAATCCTCAACACCAAAAATAGTGTCCTTCGAAATATTTTCTGGAAAACCGTTCCCTGTTTGGCTTCCACCTCTATTCTTGTTCCCTTCGGTATCTTTTGGCTATGGAACACACATACTGTGAATTTTCCATCTTTCCACAACAATAACACCTGATATAAGGTGAATTACTTTGTGTTACTTCAGCACTACGAGTTTCCCCTTGGGTTCTTTGAACATTCTAATTCTGCTTTGTGCCCAAATCAACCTTCATTCTCAGGATGGGAGCTTGCGATCTGACTTCAATTGCCAAATATTTTTGCTTCTGAGTAAGCCCTGAATCATACTTAATGTTTGAGCTCAATTGCTGCTTCTTTCCTGCTGAACTACTAGGCTCCTCTTTCATCTTTTCAGTTTTCGGATTGACCTACTTTCCCTTGAATGTATTGGGAATCAAGGGGTTTTCCTGGTCTTTAACTTTTCTCCACAGACCAACAACTTCTTTTTCAAGCTCTTCGATATGCTTGACGTGATCTTTCACTCTTCTGTTCCAGCCATCGATCTACCTTTTATGTTCTTCAATCTTGATCTTGTAGTCACAAACTGATTCTGAGTTCTCTGGTGTTGATAACTTGAGTTTTTCAATTTATTACATCAACTCAAACTTCCCTTCTTTCAGCTGCTTCATATAGAGTTTGGCATCATGAACAACTTTATTGGATTTATTCGTTTTGGATCTCCAAACATCTATCTCCTCAAGAGTTTCTTCCAATTAGGATTCCATATCAACTCTTCCATCAACTTATTCTTCTTCTTCTCTAGCGTCAGTTTCTTCCTTTTCTTGAGAACTATCGATGACCTCCACCATAGCATTTTCTCCTCAATCTTTGCAGTTCTCTATTTCCTCAACCTCTTCAACCTCAGACTCATCTGAACTGTCTATTTCTTATGAAAGAAGATTCTTCTTCTTGAAGAAATTTCTCTAGAACTGCTTATTCCCTTTCACATAGGCTGTAGATTTCTTCTTGGGAATTTCAACATCATCTTCATCATTTTCTTCTTGATACTTTTTGGGGAATCTTGCTGCGATATGTCCAACCTTTCCACATCTAAAGCATGCAAGAATAAGTTTCCCTTTGAACTTTCCTTTTCCTCTTTGAATATTTGAGGAGAGGAATGACATTACCTCATCTGTCTCTTCTTCCTCCTGAGAATCTTCAATGGTGAGCTTCTTCATGGCCTTAAATGCCACCTCTTTGTATTTTCCCTTTTCCTCAACGTCATTATCTTCATTTCTCATTTCATATGCAACAAGGGTGTTGTGCAGGTTATCCAATGTCAGTTCTTTCGGGTCTTTATCTTCCAAAACAGAAACTTTCGGATTGAACCAAGGTGGACGTTTTCTCAAGATGCGCTTCAAAATTTTTATATCTTCGATAATTTCACCAAGACCTCCCATGTATTCTAACACAACATTGACCCGGTCAAAGAATGCATCAAAAGACTCATTCGGGTTCATTATCAGATCTTCATACTTGTTCCACAACACTTGCAGCTTTTCCTCTCCGACCATTGTATCACCTTCATATATATTCAATAACTTTTCCCACATAGAATGTGACATTTTGAAAGACATCAGCTTTGTATATATAGGATTGGATAGGGATATCCTTAAGTCATTGATTGCTTTGACATCAGCATCCAACTCTTTATACTCAACTTCTGATAATGCACCACTATTAAGATCAGATGTTATGCCATGCATTGCTGCTGTGAAAACGTCCATTCTCAAAGATCAGAAGTAATGTGGCATCCGATTATTCCATAGCTGAAAATTGTTTCT
Organism: Viscum album; assembly: GCA_963277665.1. Taxonomy (NCBI): domain Eukaryota; kingdom Viridiplantae; phylum Streptophyta; class Magnoliopsida; order Santalales; family Viscaceae; genus Viscum; species Viscum album. The sequence goes on along the minus strand of OY728138.1, from coordinate 997,337,062 downwards.
GTCGAAGATTGAAATACTTTTATGATTAGTAACCTCCATTGAGAGAAGAACTACTATCAACCTTTCCCTCTAATACCAATTGTTAGGTCCACAAGGCTGAGTAACCTGAGAGGGGGGCTGAATCAGGGTATGACTAATTTAAAAATGAATCTAGTTCTGATCTTGTTTCATTGTTAAGAAAAACACTATTCTCTCTCTTTCCCATTGCACAATATAAACAGAAAGTGTAGCATGCATAGGAAACAACAATTTTTACTTAGTTCACCGTTAAGGGCTACATCCAAGGAGCATACGCTGATAGGTTGTCAGTCATACCAAATTCCACTAAACTTCACTAGATGTGGATTATAAAGTTCGAGCACAGTCACTCTGTCCCAGGCTCACTGCCTTTACAATGTTTAGGGTCAACCCACTACTTTCCCAAGGGTCACTCCCTATTTCTCTCTCTCTGGCTCAATGCCGGTGGAGATAATCACCTTCTTCCTCTTCCTTTGCTCACTACTCCGAAAAGGATCCACTCATAGTTTATAGACTTGTAGGTCTCTTCATTTTCATGAAATAATGCATCTTCCCCTGTATGTAGATTCTCTGTTGAAGTTCAACTTTCACCTGTAGATGAATCCCACTTTGCACCGAAGTTATCGGGCATACTCCCAGCTTCCACGCAGCCTGAAAACACTGTCGGGGAATCAACCTTACGTGGCGCGCAGGTCTAACTCGGCGCGCAAGTCTTGGCACGCAAGTCACAACTGGAACACAAGTCTACCTCAGACACTTGTGAGACACAATCTTCTTCAACTCCAAACTTGCGCGACACACTTCCCTTTACGCCCAAACCAATATTAGCGCGCAACAAACAAAAATCGCCCTTCTTCAAATCTGGCGCGCAAGTCCCACTTGCGCGACACACCACCACTTGTGCAACCAACACACCTACGCGAAGGGAGCTCTAATTTATCAAGGTGTTGAACTCCGTTAAAAATGAGGAGGGTTAGTCCAGTATTTATATGTATTTTGAACACCCTGCGCGATGGCGCGCAAGACTTCCTTCAGCGCGCAAGTCTCGGCACATAGGTCTCTGCCCCTGCAAGTCACTTACGCGAACCACTTCCAAACTTGCGTGAAACTATTTCATTTTCTATATTTTTAAGTTCTAATCTTTAAAAACAACAGGCGCACAATTTTCCAATCCTCCTAGGCACCGATGCGCAAGTCCTTCCTCTTGGCACGTAGGTCACCTGTGTGACCAACTCAATACTTGCGTGACCTTTATCCCTTTGCCATATTTTGATGACCTGATCTTGAAAAACATATGGCACGCAAGTTTCCAAAGCTTCAAGTACACGGCACCCAAGTCCCTTTTCCAAAAACCACTTTTCTTCATTTGTCAATTTTCGAGCCCAAAAATTTGGCAAACAATGGATAACAGCGCCACTTTATATCTGTTCTTTTTGTACCGCCTGTAGATCATCCATTCCTTTGTCAACATTCTTGAATCAAACATGGATCATTGACCACAACTCTTGAACTCAACATTCATCCATGAAATCCACTTTGTCAATAAAGTTTTATGTAATTGTTTTGATTTTTCAACAATCACCGCACAATTGTCCACTTTTTCAACAAACAAAATCACCTAAAAAATGTTTCAATGAAACCTTGAGAGATTTTTGCCCAACAACTATTTTTTTCCCTTAAGAAATAAGGAATACACTAAAAATAATCCCCTTAAGAGAATATGAAATCCAAAAAAAAAAACAAGGTTCTAATAATAAATGATCAATGATATCAAAGATAAATATAAAACATTGATCAAAATAATAATTTTCTTCATGTTTTTGAAGTCATTTTTTCAGAAAATTTAAATTTCATCCACAACACAAACAAAAATTTCAATAAAGGCTACCAAGTAGAAATTTACCAAATATTAATCAATAAAACATCTTATGAATAATGGAATCCTAGTGTTAAGTCACTTTTCTAATTCATGGTACAAAACTCTCTTAATTTAAACCCATGAATATGAGTTGATGATACTCATATAAGTGTTTCAAAGAACTTTTAACATATAGACTACCCTGATTACTTGATGTTTGGTATAAATATGTTATATGTTCCATTTAAATCCTAAATTTCAAGTTCCAATTCCCCATATATCAAAGATTACTATCCTAATTTATGGACCATGAAATGATAATATGGTTTGTAATATCATGAACTTAACCCATTATAGTAGACATACTACAATGTCAGTAATATTAGGTGCATCCTCTGAACAGAAAAGTTTGAAAGAAATAACTAGGGATTAACCAAATCATTTGGGGATGATTTTACCTTTTCATATAAATAACCTACTTTAGAAAAATCAAATACAATGAATAAATATGATTCATGAATAAGCAATTACAAACTACCACACATGGAATAACCATAAAAAATAATCAAAGTAACAACATATGGAAATATATCCAAATAAGACTATAAGGCCAAAGACTGAAAAATAATAATAATTTATAACATGTTACTCTCCAATTATTTATATGACCACTACCACTACACTCTATTCTCCATAACCCATGTCCAAAAAAATAATATTCTTATCTAAAAAGGTAAGAGGTATCCCCTTACCTACATAAATTTGAAAACATATTCCAATAAACCAAGATACATATACATGGGGTGAGGGGGGTGGGGGTTGGGGATGGGGGTTGAGTATATAAACCTTGTAGGTAATTCCCTAAATAATTCCCACACATGAAACTTAAATAAGAATATTTTTCAAATATTTTCTATAAAATATGTGATATGCATAATAAAAATAAAAAAGGCTAGAGTAAACCTTGTAAATAAATCAAACAAAAAATAAAAATTTACTTAAATCCATTATTTTCATAAGGAAACCCCCACCACAGCTCAAACACCCATTCCATGCACACTAACACCCGTGAAGTGAACCAACTCAATGCATATCTTTTTAAAGTGGGCACTATTGAATAGTCCAACACATGATTGGAAACCCATCCCTATAGAACCAAGTCATCACATTGTGCTATAATCCAATGTTATATAATTTTATCATGGCATTTAAGTGTTGATGAACAAAGAACCATTATATATGCATCATGAATGATCTCCAAATATCACCAATTCTATGTAACCATTATTCCAAACCACTTTCCCCTAAATGAAACTAAAAGGCATGTTTAATCCGGCAAGGCCCTGCCCAAATACATCATGAACACATAAAAAACCACACTAATTAAAAAACCAATATAATTTCATAATATTCCAAAATCATTATTTTTAAAACCAAATCATAAAATAATAATTTTTTCGAACATGTTGGCGGTCACCCAGAACCCTTGTCTAAAAATATTTTTCACCAAGAGAATTTTCAGTCAAGGTTTGTCTAAATCATTTATTATAGGTAGATAGGAGAATTTAAATGTTTAAATAAGAAGATTAAAAGTTTTTTACAAAATTATAGTGAGTGAAAATCCACCTACCATATACATGGCCTCCAAGAAGAAGTCACAACATGCCCTTGTAGATCTAACCACTCACAACCCTCCTACAATTGTTCATAATAAAATACCTAATCCAAACACTCAATTAATTAAATATCTAGGAAAAAAATCTTTAACCATGGTATTTAACCAAACAAAAATGAGCGGATAATAGAGGAGGAAACATGAGTGTTTTACATTTTTATTACTAATCCAAACTCTCAAAGAATCCAAGAGATTGAGCTAAAAAGTAAAAAAAATGGATAAAATAACCTAAAGTAAACCTCAAGTTCAAGATAGCTAAAAACATGGGTAAAATGAGTGTTTCAAGGGTGGATTTGAGTTTAAAATATAATTTTTGAAACCCTTTAAATTCATGTATATTTTGGCCATACAATTTAAATTTTTTTCTAAAACTAGGTTGGTGTTACTATACATTGTAGGTTCCAAGTGCAATAGTAGTGGTGGATGGAGCAAGCCCAAATCATATTTTTATCACGATAGATGATTAATAAAAGATTTACATTATAATAAATGTAGTGATAAATATAATTGAATAAAATAATATAGAAAATAGAAAACCATCATAACCAAAATATAGGATCATCACATATTATTTTTAATTAATTTATAAAATTAATGAATTACTTTGATAGGAATTCCTTCTTCATTGATGGATATTACAATGTATATATGTTGTACTATAACTAAGTTTTACTAATAAAGAGTATATTACCTCAACCTTTGATCTAAAAAATTTACAAAAACCTTCGAACATCACCATAAGAATCTATATGTGCTAGTACAACAGATCCTAATGCGTGCGTTATTCATCTTTGATCAACCTGATTATCACATCATGGAAGGGTTCTATTCAATATATCCAGAATTGAGAGTGGCTGTGGAGGAGGATCAATCTTTATTCATGAGATGATTCTTTAAGTGGATCTATCTATATATTTCATAGGATTATCTCTGGATATTATTATGCACAACAAATGAATTGGATTTTCTAAGAAGATAATAAAATTGTGTTTATATACCAATAGGTTTAGAAAATAATAATTTCAAATAAACCCTTTATGTTTTCTTATATCCTTATCGAAACCCATGTCTATAATAATAATAATAATATTTTTATTTCTTGACATGTTATAAACTCATTAATTAAATTTAATATATTTTTTTTCAAATAATATTCAATATATTTTATTTATCACCAAACCATTAAACTCAATATGCCATTACTCAACAATATTTATCAATCCATGAATAATGACTATTTATTTAATTAATAAATATCACTACATTATTTTCCAATAAATAAATAAATATTATTTTTCATTTTAATAGAATATCATTTTTTATTAAATATTGTTCTCATATAATATTTTCTCAAATAACTTGTTATGGAATATATAAAATAAGGAAAACATTAATATTTATTAAATTAAATTTGAAAATAATATTTGTTCAAATTATAAATAATAATATTATCTAACTAAGATCCTGAATACCCATAGTGAGTGGCCCTCTAGGCCTCTTTCTTAGTATCATTAGAAAAAACAGCCCAAAGTCCAAGGTTAGTGTTTATCGACACACCAAAGCACCCATAGAGAAATAAGTTAATGTCACAATGACATAATACTCTATACAGATATTTACTATGTAATATAATTACTTTATTGTGATATCTCAAATCATGTAGGTTTTATACCAGTGCCATCAACCAATGTTATTGATGTATCATTCTTTGAATTTCCAAAAATAAACTTTTTTATAGAATACCATGGACATGGATTTATTTAGGCTATTCCATTTCCATAAAACGTCTTAAGATATCAGCATCCATTAAATATCATAAGAAACAAATACTTTTTTACATTATTCATTCATAAAATATTACTCGTGATGAACCCATCATATCCTACCTCACCGCGAACATATATCATCACAGTTTTCATAAACACATAAAAATATATAATATATAATACTCATTAATAATAATTTTAAAGTCTAAGGATCAATACACATGTCCATAGATAGGAACATCCAATGAAACTTATAAATGTGAATTTCTTAGTGGTTGGTCTCTTTCTCATATTTTCCTACATTGGAAATTACCAAGGGTATACACCAGGAGAAGGAACCTCAAATTCCTATGAGTCTCCACCCATGATAGCCTATTTTATTTGTGTCCCACAATTTATTCCATATGACTATAGAACATTTATTTAATAATACTATCCTGGAACTTATTGGTTCTCATTATAGAGGGGAACTGTAATTACCTTTTAGTTTGAAAACTACTCTTAGGATATTATCTCATACTATATCATGCAGAAGAATAATCATGATGTGATAAGAAGTGTATTAATGTTTAAAAAATGAATACAAGTTATCATAAAGTACACAGGAGTTGGTTCTAGGGAATCAAATCCAATAGAATCCCACTTGCACTAGATCCAACTGCTAACAACCTTTAGTCTTCTAGCTCTCACATGATATTCATGATATTTCGAAGATATGTATTTATTCAAGGGGTCCTCCATGCTTTCTTCTATGGGAATTCCACTTACTATAACATTATCCCTTTAAAAAAATCCCTCAATATGTTATACTTCAAGTGTATGTGTTTTTTCCATTTATTTGACATTAGATCCATTAAAATAGGAACCATTGAAGTGTTATCATAATGAAATGTGATAGAATCATTACCAATAGGTACTCCAAGAAGCATCTAGAAAAGGTTTTTTATCTAAATAGATCACTTGGATGCATCAGATGCTTTTATATACTCATAATTTTATATAGAATCATAAAAAACTAGCCTTTTTGAACTATTCTATCTTACAACTCACTCGTTAAGATAGAAAATATTTTATGAATACGAATTCATATCATTGTGATCTATTTTAAAAATATCATTAGTATAATCCTTGATTAATAGCTTCTTGAATCCTTATACACCAGGAATATGTCCTTAGTTCTTCTTATATACTTAAAGATAGCCTTAACAGTACACCAATGATATTCTCCTAGATCAACCTGACATATACCAACCATTCTCAATGAAAAGGAAACATAAATTATAATATATAACATGGAATACATGATTGATCCTATCATAGAATAATATATGATCTTACTTATTCTCTATTTGTCCTATTGCATCTGAGGACAAGTTTTCTTAAAAACATGTATACAATGTGATACTATAACCAATACCCTTTTGGATTGTTCCATACTAAACATCCTTAATATCTAGTCAATTTAACTATTTGACTTAGTCCAGGAAGCCTCTTGGATCTTTCACGAATGATCTTGATCTCTAGAATATAGGCTGTGATACCAAATACCTTCATGGATAAAAACTTTGTTAACATATCCTTAGAATAATTTAAGACTGCTATGTTGTTTCCAATAAGTAATATATGATTAACATATAATACTAGGATAATGACCACATTCCTATTAAACGTACAGAAAAAACATGGACCACATTCATTATAAATGAAAAAAAATCTTTTATAGCTTCATCGAATCGAATATTCCGTGACCTAGATGCTTACTTCAATCCATAGATGGATATCTCTAACTTTGATATCTTTTTGGAATCACATAGAGTCACAAACCCTTCTGGTTATTTCATGTAGATATCTTAATGAAGGTTCACATTAGTGAAATTTGTTTTGATGTCCATCTTCCAAATTTCATAGTCAAGGTAAGATATAATAGCATGTATAATTATAATGATTTTAAACATGGAAACTATTGGAAGGGAATCATCATAGTTAATTACATTACACCGTTTGATACCCTAAAGCAACTATACTTTCTTTATAGGTATTTACTTTACCTTCCTTGTCCATTTTCCCCTTAAGTACCCATTTACACCCTATGGGATTTATATGAACTGGCATATCAACCAGAAACCAAACATAGTTTTGATACATGGAATTCATTTCATAATTCATGTATTATTTCCATCTTGTAGCTTCTAAGATTTATACAACCTCTTTATAGGAGAGAGGTTCATAATTGTAGATGAATAATGATTCATCATATTTGGTGACTAGAAAACCATATCTCTTTGGTTCTCTTAACACTCTACTGATCCATCATATTACTTATGTTTCTAGAACCAATTCTTCTAGGGGGACCTATGGAATAAATTAATATACCAACTATTTCTTACCTTAAGTTTCCACCTCATCTAAGTTAATATTTCTCCCACTATCATTTTTGAGGATGTGTTCCCTATAAGGAAATATTTATTATCTAGTGATATTCACTTTATTTTATGAGGGGTTGTATAATTAGTATTCCTTTGTTTCTTTAAGATAAAATATAAATATACACTTTTGTCCTTGGGTTGGTTTGTTTGCTAGTAAGGCATTAAAAAACTCATCTCAACCCCATACATGTGTATGAAACAAAACAAATTTATTTTCACTCCATAACACAAAGGTATTTCCATTATAAAATTTAGTTGATACTCAGTTTAACGTATATGCTGCAGTTTATAATGAATATCCCCAAAAGGATAATGGAATATCTTTATGACTCATCATCAACCATACCATGTCTAAAAAGGTATGGTTACTCATTTCACTAACAATATTCCACTATTGTGTGTAAGGTAGAGAGAGTTGGTTTTGAATCCAAAACTCCCCTAAAAATTTAATAAAAGCTTGGTTAATATATTTACCACCTCTATTTGATTGAAGACTAATTAAATTCCTTCCAAGTTGATTCTATACTTCATTCTTTAATTCATTGAATTTTTAAAATGAACCACACTTATACCTCATTAAGTAGACTTAGAAATATCTAATCAAGTCATTAGTAAAAGTTATAAAGTAACAATACCCACCTTTATCTTCTACTAGAAATGTTCCAAACACATTAGTGTGTACCAATCCTAAAAGACCTGTGGCCCTTTCACCCTATCCACTGAATTGTGGTTTGGACATTTTTTCTTGTAAACAAATATGAAATATTTCAAGTGGTTTCATCTCAAAAGAGTCTAAATAAACATCTTGATAGAGATTTATCAAATGATTCTCATTTACATGACCAAGAAAGTGATTCCATAATAGGGTGTTATATATGAGTCACATGAACATGATCCATTATCTATTTACAATACATGGTTTTTTTTAATTTAATACATAAAGATAATTATTTAAATGTGATATTCAATTATATATATTATCTTTCTAAAAGAAATAAATTTTATTTCCAAATGTGAAAATAAAATAATCTTCATCTATGTGGGATATAGAAATTATGTTCTTGGTAATAATTGATGCATAATAATAATATCTTAAAACTAATATAATTCCTATTGAAAATGAAAGGTTTTAGTCTCTAATGTTTAGAGTAGATAGCCTCAAACCATTATAAAATCTAAAATCAAACTATCCTCTATAAATCTTTCAGAATCTACTTGGCTCCAACATTTGGATACACATGTGAGCACCAAATTCTATATCTAATAAATTGTTTTTTGATATTGAAGGACTACACTCAAAAACAAATATAACATTAGATTCCCCTTCATTCTAGGCACATATCCTATTATAATTTCCATTATTTACACATAATAACTGATGTTATTCATTTATTAATAAATTTTTATTTTATCTTTTTACTTATTTTCAATGAAAAGTGCAGAATTGGTGTAAAATACTAATGTTTTAATATTAAATATAATTTTTGAGCATTATTTTTATTAATCTAGATTCAATTCATCTTACTATTTTAATTTAAAATACCACCTTACATATTCAAATTGTGTTATTAATGTTTTCATGGTTTTTAATTCTATTTCCTACAAGTCATTTAACTAGTGCTTGGGCCAATATAGTAATTTTAATGGTCATATGGACTACACAAGAAGGCCCAACAAATTTGTTGAGGAAACTGGACCATCCATGATTATACAATTTATGTTCTCAATCTAAAAATGGAAATTTTATTAAACTCCTGAATATTTTCTTGAATATTCAAAGGAATCATGAAAAAAAATTTCCAATTCCAACTCCACCAAAAGGGTCCAAAATGATGCTTTAAAATCTGGCCCACCATTCTGTCTGGTAATTACACCCACCACACCATTATTGAATTTTCTCAAAATATAATTTTCCAATTGATCTGAGATTTTTTGATGTGAAATCTAAGATATAGGTGTCAACCATAGTAGAATAAACAGTTTGTATTTTATGGAATATTCTTGTCCTAAAATGCATTCACATTTAGACCATGTAAAAACTTGATAGAAAAATGGTATTAATTACATTATTTAGTTAAATAGCCATAAAATTGGCTATAAAATTAAAATGGACTCTAAATTTTAATGGTTGAAAGTAACCATAAATTTATACAACTTTTAAGTATAATATATCTTGATATTCAGCTATATAGATTGCCAAATAGGAGAGAAAATTGGATTGGAAGATTTAGAATGCAAACAGTCCACCACCTTGGCCAATAAATTGATCCCCATATTCTCCATACAAGGTTTTGATATTTCAGAATATAGATGGATAAATTTTCATAAATAAATCCTTTAAAAATTCCTATGAAAAAATTCCAAACCAAAATTTTCACTTGATATACCGTTACTCCTCTCTTTGTTTTCATGTTCTTTTGTGTTCTTCTTATTTTTAATTGTGTAAGTTTGTTTTTAATTCAATAGAATTTTAATTCATGTTTCTTCTTACTAATCTTTTATTCTCATAAAAATTGTATTTCATAATATTAATGGTCTTAAAATATTTTAAATCAAACAAAATAGACTTTTCTTCTTTTGTTTTCTAATTCAGTCCAAAGTCCTAATTTAACTTTTCTAACCGCTCGCGTGTGTATTCAATGCACAAATCTTTTCAAGTCCCATTATTTTAATTCTATTTATAATTCATCACCATAAACATATAATACCCGAGTAATAACCATATAAATGGTATATTAAATCCCCGATTTGGACGAGTCATAATCTTGGGATGTTAAGTGATTGAGATCTTTTTCTTGATGGATATTATTTAGATTAACATTGGGTCTGTTAAACTTAAATTGTCATGGGTTAATGACAAGTTTCATTTAATGTGCGGATTCCATATATTGTTGGAACCCTAAATAAACTACCATAAAGAAGTTTTTATTAATATTAGAACCCCAATTAATTTTTTTCTTGGATTAAATCCTAAACACTTGAGAATTTCAATCAAATTCTTCTTGTAAAGTGGGTGTTATATTAATGAAATATAAAGAAACTCTCAAGGATATCAAAAGCTGAAATAGCCAATAATTATCTCACCCAAATATTTATAAATTTTTTAAATAAAATATCATCCATAAATAAATTTAATTAATATCTGCAAAAATCCCCCCATTAAGAATAACAAAAAAATAAAAACATTCATCTCTAAAATTTGCACCATCACCGAGGATTGGACCCGAGTGCCGCTATACACATTAACAGAGCACCATGCCTTTGAATGGTCGATAGGTAAAAATATACTATGCCCTAAATAATTCCATTTTTAAGGTTGGTTCAACTTATATTCAATAGGTTTTTTTTTGAAAAATAAAATAAAAACATAAAACAAAAGAATAAGAAAAATATCCGAGAAAAACACAAAGGAAAACCCACCTTCACATAACAATCAAAAACTAAAAAAACCAAAAAGAAAAACCCACCTTATTCATCCTTTAAATTCTTTTATAAATTCCCTATAGCATACTCAACAATCCATCAGACTTGTTTGACCCATAAATCATGTTAACACTACACTAACAAAGGAGGAATCTTAGGGATAATCAAAATAATAAAGAACTATTCATTTCCCATCCAATTGTTCTAGATCTGAAAAATCATTGGGAATAAACATTAAATGAACTCAATGCCACTAATATAAATTACCAACCCAATGGTATTCAATATCTAAATATTGAGGCTTATTTCTAACTCAAATTAAGCTTGATTTTTATTCTACCTCATTTCCACAGGATAGTCAGTGAAGATACACATATTCACCTAAAAGAGTTCCAAGTGGTATTCTCTAACATGAAGCCTCAAGGTGTTTTTAATGAACAAATCAAACATCAAGAATTCACTTTCCACTAGATTAATCTTCTAAGTCATGGCTATACTACCTCTCCCCTAGTTCCATAACCACATGGAATGACATTAAGTGACTCTTTATAGTAAAATTCTTTCCTACTTCTCGTATTGCTTCTATATGAAAAGAAACAAGTGGTATCTATAAATTATATATTGAATCACTCCATGAGTATTGGTAGATATAAAAATATATTATGGAAACCTACCCACACCAAAAAATCCCTAACCAACTCTTGTTCTAATTTTTTTTGAGGGTTTATTAGCTATGGAGATAACTCTCCTTGATGCCACAAGTGGTGGTGCTCTTATAGAAAAAACTCATATATTTCCACGAGATCTCATAAACAACATTGCTGCAAACATGCAACAATTCCATACCCGAGCACATGATCAAGTCCAATAAGTCCAAGCGAATCAATCCATAGAGCCCAACAAGATGACTGAGTGGATGAGTGAACTTACATGTCTTTTGAGACAACTAGTTATGTTTTTTAAATCCATAACCTCATATTCTCCAAAATATATATTCCATAGACCTATCAAATATTATGAAATCTGCAGCTCACCAACTCATCCAACCGACACATGTCCATGGATTCAAGATGATCTATCTAATTCTTCTAGTCCAATGGAGCTCAACACATCATACGCTCAGAGGAACACCAGCCCCAAACAATCATTCAATTAATTAGAAACTTCAACCAACACCACTATGATCCCTTCTCTTTTACTTATAACCCTTACTTAAGGTATGGTAATCCCATATCTCACCACCCTCAGTTCCCGACTCAAAATCCTAACCAATTCCAATATGGACAATGTGTTGGTAAATTTAAACAACCTTATCATTTTATTCATCAACCTAAAAGGGTAAATCCTCCTCTTTATCCTCCTATAATCCACTATCCCAATGATCCTTCTCAATTCCTAACTAAATACAATCACTTTCCTAAGAACCCACATCAAGGTAATCACAGTTCGGGACAATCCTTTTCTTCCAAGAAACCAGGGTAAATCACTATTGAATATCTTTCCTCCTTCACCTGTTCTAGACTAGAAAACATTGAAACCCAAATTAGTCAACTTTTATCTCACCTCTTATAGTAGAAAAAATATAATTATTCTCAACTCCCATCTCAACCGTTGCTCAATCCCAAGGGAAATGTAAGTTAAATTTTTCATCGATCGAGAATTTTTTTATTCATTCCTTATGATGGATCATTAAATAAACCTTTGAATATTGAGATTGAAAATTAAAAGAAAAAACCAGTAACAGAACATGAAGCCACTCCCTCTCCTCCTTCTATTCCCCTAGGAACCCAATTCCTTTTCCTCAAGCCATCTCTATGAGAAATAAGTACTATGAACCTGATCCTAAAATACTCAACATGTTTAGATGTGTTGAGGTCAAAATTCCCCTACTAGATACCATAAAAAATCCATAAGTATGAATTGTTTCTTAACGAATTTTTCAATAATTAGAGATAACTTATGACCACTGAGAATTTTTAACCCAGCATTCCATACCCATGAAGTGAAAAGATATAGGGACCATTACGGTTGCATGAAAAATAGGGAGTTTCATATTTCATGATGTGCTGATTAACCTAGGAGCCTCGATAAAGTTCATTCACAAATACATATTCTCCATCCTTGGTCTTTGTCCCTTTCACCCAAAATGTGTTTTCATCCAGCTAGCCAATCGAAGAACAACTAGTCCTGAGGGATTAATTAAGGATGTCCTTTTCCAAATTAATGATATTATCTTCCCAGATGATTTCGATTTCCATGACATGGAAGGTGAGTCAACCTATTATCTATCTCCTATAATTATAGGAATACCATTCAATAAGATATCTAGAACCAATATTGATGTCCATTCTGGTATCTTATCCAAGAAATTTGGAGACCAACCGGTCAAGTTCAATATTTTTCAAGACATGCAAAACCCATCAGAGAATCACTATTATTATCTATCTAGGATTATAAAAGTATCTCTAAGATTGTGTTGAAACCAGATCCATCATGTTATTCCTATTCTAGTGAAATATGTGTTTGTAAACATTGCATGCTCATTAACTAAGTTATAAATGGGGAAGTTGATGTTGAACTTTAACAGGAAAACTCCATTGATCTAAAAAAACTTGAAAACTATATTGAATCTCAACTCACCTATGAGATCCAATACTCCAACTTGGATGATAATGATGAAAATGAACTAGCGTGACCATTTTTTTATTCATATCATATTATCCAATAGTCATCATTTCCTATCAATGATTCTAAAAATTTTCTTATATGTGAGGTGAAACCTGATCTAACATTCTTATCTTGTTCCAATGAAACTGAATGTTGTGAGATTTTTTCCCTAATTAATAAATTCATCATTGGTGAGGTTAAAATTGTCCATTATTTGGAAAATAACAATGATATTAATGATTTTGAAAAATCTATTCAATCTCATGTCCCCTTTGGTTCTGATTAATTCTCATTGGAAAGTGATGCAATAAATGAGTTAAAAACAACTGGGATATCATACTAAAATTTCATATTATCTGAATAAAACATAAATGCACCATCATAATTGAATAATCTTTATGAACATCTAAGCATAGAAAACCAACCCTTGGTAAACTGCATCATTCCTAAAGTTGAAGATCAATGTGAGATACCCACATTCTCTTTCCACCCACATTGAATTTCAAGCATAGAAATAAGTAAAGAATGAAATTATACAATGTATAATCAGGCCTCCCAAAGAGGAATTTTCTCTATAAGCACACTGGAGTTAAAAAAATATGGTGGAAACTATCAGATTATGGGTAGTTCACTATCACTGCCCAGCTGTAGAAAAAATAAATACAATCATTCTTGGGATGAAACCCATGTTTTCTTTTACTTTTTTTTTTGAAATTTTGATTTAATTTTAGTGGTTCACCAAATGAATAATTATTTTTATTTTATAGATAATGGAAAATTTTCAAATCATCACTAGAGCTAACAAATTACATAGGAATAACATCGACTTCGACTGACCCACCACTGGATGGAGATGACTACCCACAAAATCCAAACTAGGGGCACCTTTTTCCCTTTAAATCCTCTTTTCTCTTATTCTTATTCTCCCATACTCATTTTTAACCACTTTCTCAATCCTACTTTCTTTATCAATAATTTATTTATTTTTCAATATTTTTTTTCTTTTCTCCTCTATTTTGTGTGGGTGTTTATTTAATGAAACTAATAAAACAAAAAACAAAAACAAAAAACAAAAAAATAGAGTACTAATTACTCACCTTAAAATTTTATAGATTTTGATAACTTTTTTGGGGAGTCCAATGACTAGTTTTTATCTCCAACATTTTGTATTTTCATCTTAATTTTGGATAAAGTATTTTTTTTCAAGAAAAATCATTTTTTAATGCTCAACTTTTGATTTGTAAAATGGTTCTTCCCCAAAAAGGAGAGAAACAATTTGCCTTTATTCCAAGGTCACCTATGAATATCTTTTTTTATTGTGTGTTTTTCACCCCAAATTGCGAGTCTTGATGTTTTGGACCTTCGAGCTGAATGTTCTACCTTATTGTACATTAATATGATACATGAATTTTCTAAACTACCTAAGAATTACCGAAACCAAATATACTCACATTACCCTAGCATTAATCCCCCTTTTGAAATCCCTTTATTTCATAATAAAACCAATTTTTATCCACATTATAATCCCATAACATTGTTTAATCCAATATATATGGATTTACATTATGTAATTTATTGAAATTTAAGTGTGGGGGGAATGAATTTCATTTTGGGCATTGTTTCCTTGATTTTCATCGTGTCATAATTTGATTGAGGGAAATAATACATTTATGTGTGGGGGAGAGGTTTTAATTCAGTGAGTTTTGGGAATGAATTAACATTTATGTAATTTTTTAAATTTAATTGAAATGTGTTCAAAAAATGAAGAATGTTAAAAAAACCAAAAAAAAGAAAGAAAATTGGTTGTATCTTAGGAAGGTCAAAAATCATTCTTCCTCAACCCCTGATCTTGTAATAAATACTACAATTAATGTTGTGAGAAGATAAAAAAGGGTTGAGAGATGAGTTTGAGATTTGTTTCATGTTTAACAATCCAAAAAATAAAATAAAATAAAATAAAAAATAAAATAAAAAATAACACTTATTTCATTATAAGGAGTTTTGTGTTTTGTAAATATGTAATCTTTCCATCCCCTTACAATTTTATTTCACTTATGCATATTCATTTATACATGCATGCCCTTGTAAATATGTGTTTTTAATTTCTTCAATGTTTTATTTCAAAAAAATTCTGAATTATTTTCCCCATGTTGGGGTTTTACCCCTCATTTCCTATCTTTTGTAAATTATATTACTACCTTACCATAGACACTAAAAACACATAAAAACTCCCCTTTATTATTTTGAAATTTATATTATGTAATAGAAGCTGATATATCTTTCAAACTCGAATATTTTAAATTTTGGTTGGTGAATGAGTGAACCTCTAGAAACACATTTTTATCGTCTTGAGGGAAGTAAGCTCTAAGTGCATACATTTTCCATTTCTAATTTTGAGCATGAAAAATGATTTTTTTAAACATTATTGTTGTAATTTTTTTGGTGGAATTATTTATGGACGAGTGAAATATTATAGACCCCCTTGATTGGTGAAAACAAAATGTTAATATTTATTGGTGAGTAATAATGATTTAGTTATGTTTTTATATTTTTGTAAATGGGGACATACACAAGACTAAGTGTGGGGGAGTTTATGATATTCATTTATTCATAACTTTTTATTCATTACCTTTACTAGAATTCAATTAAAAGTTCATAATTGGTGTGAACTACTAATGTTTTAATATTAAATAAAAATTTTGACAATTATTTTTATTAATCCAGATTCGAGTGAGTTTACTATTTTAAATTCAAATTTAACCCACTTATCAAAATTGTGTTATTATTATTTTCTGGGTTCATAATTAAATTTACTACAAATAATTAAACTGGATCTTGGTCTAATCCATCCATTTGAAGGATCATATGAACTACATGAGAAGACTAAACAAATCTGTCAAAAAAACTGAACCATCCAGGATGATATAATTTTTGGGATTAATATAATAGCCCAACTATTATTAAACTTTTGAGTATATTTTTTAATATCAAAAGGAATCATGGTTAAAAATTTTAAGGACCAACTCGACCAAAAAGGGGCCCAAATGATGCTTTGATGTCTAGCCCACCATTCTGTCCAGAAATTAAAAACAACCCAAAATTCTTGACTTTTATCCAAATCCAATTGTCCAATTTATTTGAGATTTTTTGGTGTGAGATATATGATATAGGTGGCTTACTTTATTATAATAAAAGGTTCATATTTTAGGGCATATTACTGGCCTAAAATTCATTCACATTTAGACCAAAGAGAAACTCAACAGAAAAATTGACAGAATGACAATGCTTAGTAAAATAGTCATAACATTGGATATAAAAGTCCAATGTCCCCCAAATGTTTAATTTTTATAGTAAAAATTATTTTCTAAAACTTTTAAGAACAATATATCTTGATATTCAGCTATCTGGATGTCCAAATGGGCGAGACAAGTGAAGGGGATGATTTGGAATGAAATCAGTCCACCACCTTGGGATATAAATACATTCCCATATTTTCCTTGAAAGGGGATGTCATTTAAGAATATAGTCGGAAACATTTGAACTACCAATGAATTTAAAAAGTCTTGGGAGGAACATCCAAACTCATCCTTTCAATTGATAGAACGTTCCTCTTCTATTTTTTGTCATGTTATTTTGTTTTTTTCTTATTTGTAATCATGTAAGATTGTTTTCATTTAAATTTAATTTTAATGCATGTTTCTTATTATTAATATCTTATTCTCATACACATTATATTTCATAAAATTAGTGGTCTCAAAATAGATTAAATCAATCAAAATAAACCCTTTTTTCTTTTGTTTTCTAATTCAATCCAAAGTTCGTATTTAACATTATTCACCACTCGTGCGTGTTTATTGCACAAATATTTTCCTATACCGTTATTTTAATTCCATATAAAATTCATAACCATAAAAATATTAAACAAGAGTAATAACCATATCAATGTTTGAGTAAATATATCATTGGGGCGGGTCATAATTTTTGGATGATAAGCGATTGAGAGATTTTGATCGATTAATATTATTTAAATTAATATTGTGTTTGTTGAACTTAAAATGTCATGAATTAATAACATTTTTTCTTTAAATAGTTGTTTCCTTGGATTATTGGTATAATAAATACACTAAAATAAAAAAATTTCATTGAAATTATAACCCTATGTTAGGTTAAATCATAGATTAAAGCCTCAAAACTTCAGAGTTCTGATCAAAATCATCTTGTAAACTGGGTGTTAATTTAATTCAATATAAACAAAATATCAAGGATATCATAATCATAAATACCAAATAATTAACTCACCAAAATATTTATAATTTTTTAAAAAAAACGTCATCAATTAATCAATTTAATTAATCTCTATACTCCCTCCCAATTTCAAAGACAAAAAAAAATGAAAACAATCGACTCAAAAATTCATACCATCATAGAGGATTTGACCTGAGCACCGCTATAGACACTAGCTAAGCACTAGACCATTGAATTTTCAATAGGTGAAAATCGTCCGAGCTTAAAAACATACTGATTCCTTTTTTCAGACCTTGTGGATCCTTCTCTTCTTG
Organism: Viscum album; assembly: GCA_963277665.1. NCBI lineage: Eukaryota > Viridiplantae > Streptophyta > Magnoliopsida > Santalales > Viscaceae > Viscum > Viscum album. The sequence continues at coordinate 997,318,670 of OY728138.1, read as the reverse complement.
GAAGGATGCTTCTTGGGAGATATATATTAGTTATGAGTCTCATTCCCTGTTTCCTTATTCTTCTTTTTCTTGTTCACTATAAGTACCATGAGTTATCATGAACCATTCCATTTTCCACATGGAAAATCATAGTAAGAATTTTTCGAAAGACTCTTCTCCTTATATCTCATATTATAATTAATAATAAAATTGGATATTGACTTTGGTAGTGAAGGATGTATGATGTCTGTGTGAAACTCATATGGGAATTTAATCCCTAAAATATATTGGTGTCCAATATAGCTAATAAGATTGACTACATGAGGTATACCTAGAGATTACTCTTCAATGTTAGTTATAAATAGAGAATTTTATATCTCAAATCTCTCTTGTCTCGCCTTCTCTTAATAACAATCCTAAAGGAATGACATCATACACTACACATCCATTTTTCCATGTTTCTTGAGAATCTCATTGATCATATATTATACCATGAAACTCTGAATATATGTGGAATCATTCTAATGTTTCTCATAGAGAGATAAATCTTCTTCACTATCCCCTTTAATTGGTGATTTAGGAATAGGTTTTTCCCAAAAATATAACTTCCTTTAACGATGTAGAATAACATGTAAGCATATTTTCCACACTTACAAATTTCTGCCGGTACAGAGGTTATCCTTCTCAATTGTGGATTGTAGTGATATATATGAAGTAATTTTTTTTCAACAAATAATATGATAAGAGTTTTAGTACCTTATCTGATAACATTTAGACAAACATATAAATATTAAATTTATTAATATCCTACTATTTTATTGAAACCCAATATCCAACACCATTGTATTTAGATTATCCTGTGGTTAGGAAATTCTAATGGAAAGGATCCAAATTACCCTTATTATCACCCCAAATTTTTCCGGTTATGTAATTTGAAGGGTTTTACGTAGGAATTCCAAATGAAAACGACATTTATTCAAAGTTCCTTGATCTATTGAGTGGACTCCACAATCCTAAAATTACTAAATTGGACTTCTTAAACCTTTAACTTCAGTTACACCAATTCATGATTTGGAATTCAACCCTTGATATTAACTATATTAAATCGACTTAAAACTCTGAGTTAGAATTACTAGATAATTTAAAGAACCCCATATTTGGCTGGTCAATAACTTTGAACGATAGTTCATTTTTCACTAAAGTAGTGGAAGAATATATCGACATAATAAATATAATCGATAGATATTATCTTTTAAGTGTAAATATTCAAATAATATCTTTACTAAATGATTTTAAATATTAATTTGATTTTATTAAGTGATTAAAAATGTATTAGACAATGTTTACTCATAGTTGAATTTATTTTATTTCCATTTTTCAATATTGTTAATTCATTTACTCATGTTATCATGACAAAACATCTGTAATGAAATAACCTTGAAACTTGATAGAAATAAAATAATAAAGTGGCATGATCATGATCTTTTACTAATAGTTAGTTTATCTAGGGTAGGATAAACTAAACATCGAACAAGGGGAAACCCTATTTATGGTTAGTGTTGTAGCTTCCCACTTATGAAACTATGTACCTCTCTTGGATTGGTTTCACCTCAGCTCCAAACGTGAACTACCTCTATTATCTTGGGAGATCCTTCCATTACATATTCTTTTACTCATCCGTAGGCGAGGTTATCCAAAGGATTGGTTAAGGGGATTACATAAAATAAACCATGGGCATGCATGGCCTTACATAATGATAGGATGGATGAAACTTAGACCAAAAATTTAATTTAATAATAAATTAAAAGAAACTAATCACATAGAAATTTTGATATCATATCATGATCATCCCCATGCATGCAATAAATTACACATTTAATAAAATTGTCATTCAATTATTATTGTTCTTATATAAGAAAAATTATTCTCACATCAATTAATTATCTTATTTAATTAATAAATTATTTTATCATAATTATCATTCTAATTTTCTTGATATTCTCTACCATAACAATTATGAAAAAATTAAATAAATTTATTTCAAATTAACAATGTATACAAAAAATATAGCTTAGAGGAAACATGTAGGATACCCATCCTAACTAAACAACATGTATTATAATCATACAATGTTTCATCAAGATACCTGTGGAATTCATGACTTGTCACATAATTTTATTGCATGCACTATCAACATAATGACCATATTGAATAAATGGTATTTACATAGCCTATTATGCATTAATTCACGTAGTGTAATAACTATAATATGACTTATACATGATATGGACATCCAAAAATATGTAGAAATTAATTAGATATATATATATATAAACTATCACATTACATTTACTATAACCTTAATGGCCACAACAAACACATGTTGAAAAGGTCTGAATAGTATAATAAATTAATTTGCAATTCTATGTAATTTGGTAAAATTATAAAGCATGTACATATGTTACATGACGTTTGGTCTATGAGTTACAATTTCACCAGTCATATAGGCTATGTAAGAAGATACCATGCTCGTCTATGGCTAAAGGACTATATTTGAGTAAAGAAGTTACATACTATGTACTCTGGATGACCATATTCTAGGCTGGCCTGATCAATACATGGTGTGTAATAAAATTCACTACGTGTAACAAGTTCACATGGATCAAATTAATTCCAAATTATTTTTGGGTGAATTAAACTTGATTACATGACATGTACTTTCGAGTTACATGACATGTACTCTTATGTTTTCTAGGCAGACTTCTCAACACCTCCAGATGAGATATCTGAATTTATTTTGTTCAAAAAATTAATCATTTTGATTAAGAAAGTATATCTCATAATTAGGATAAGAGAGTGATTAATATATAATTTAAAACTAATAAAAAATTTACAAATTAATCAATGATTTTAAAATAATTATAAATATTATGTGGCCTCTATGATACCACTTATAGGTCAAGGTGTAGTGGAAGAGGTGGATGGGGAATTCCCAATTCAGCTTTTAGTCACGATCAATTATTAATTTTAGATTTAAATGATGATAAATTAAGTGATCAATAAAATTTAATCAAAGAATATAGAAATTAGAAAAAATTCAAAACCATAGCGCATAATAATCACATATTATTTATAATTTTTTTTAAGAAATTAAAAAATTTCCCTGTGAGAAATTATTTATTCGTTGACGGATCTTTGAATATATCTAAATCATACTATCATTATGTTGTAGTAATCAAGAGTAGATCCCATGTAGTGGTGATCTACACATGTTCCATGAACCTCTAAAAATTGTTGTAAGAATCTTCAGGTACTAGCATGATAGATCCTAACATTTGAATTTTTCACATATGATTTCCTTAAGAATAATTTAAAGGAAGGGTTCTCTTCAGTCTCTCTATACATGAGAGTGATGGTGGAAGAGGACCACTCCCCATTCTTGAGAGCGTTCTTAGAGAGGGATATCTCTATGGATTTTAGATGATTATCTCCAGATCTCTTTGTTCATAACAAATGAACTATCTCGATTTTGAAAATTACATAGTTGGGTTTATATACTCATTGGGTTAGAAAATAATAATTTCACTTGCATTGTTTATTATTTCCATAATCCTTGCAGAACCCCATGTTTATCATAATAAAAATAAAAATATTATTTCTTAACATGCGCTAAACTCATGAAATAAATTATATATTATTTTTTAAAATAATATTTAATATATATTTTTTCCCAATGGACCATTAAACATTGTCTTCCATTCCTTAAATATATTTATTGGTCCTTGAATAATGAAGATTTGTATACTAAATAAATATAAATACATTATTCTCTAATAAATAAATAAATATTATATTCACTAAATAGAAAATTAATATTTATTAAATATCATTCTCACATAATATTCTCTCAAATAGCTGGTGATGGAACATATGCGATCAAGAAAACATGAATAATTATGAAACCACATGTAGGAATAATATTAATTAAACTTTTAAAATAATAATATTATTTAAGTGAGATTTTGAATAGACTTAGTGTGTGACCCTCCATGAATCTTTCTTAGTGGTTTAAGGAGAAGCAGCCCAAAGTCTATGGTTAACATCTAGAAAATTTTCAATTAATCCATAGAGAAATAAGATAATGTTACAATGACATATTACCTCATATGGATGCTTATTAGGTAATATAATCCCTTTATCATGATATCTCTAATCAAGGAGGTTATAAGATCATGCCATCAACTTATGTGATCGATTTCCCTTTCTTTGACATTTCAAAAAACAAACTTATCCATAAAAAACATTGAAATGGATTTATTTAGGCTATATAATTTTCATAAAAGGGCCTAAGATTTCAACTTACATTAAATAATAGAAGGGAAAAATACTTTCTTTCATAATCCATTAATGAAATATTACTCGTGATGCACCCAACATATCATACCTCACCATGAACATTTATCATCACAGTTTTCATTAATACATCAAAGTAAAAAAACTTATAATACTTATTAATAATTATCTTAATGTATAAGGACACATAAAAATTTATTTATATAAGAAAATATAATGGCACATATAAATATAGATTTCCTAATAGAGGGTCCCATTCTCATAATTTCTTAAACTAGAAATTACCAAGGGCATACCCCATGAGAAGGTACCTCAAAGTTCTATGAGTCCCCATAACTGATAGCCTATAACATTTATTTTCTTAAAATTATTTCATCCAATTATAAAACATATGTTTAATATTACCATGTTGGCACTTATAGGTTTCCATCATAGTATGGAACTACAATTAACTTTTAGTGTGACTATAAATCTTAGGAAATTATCACATACTATGATACAAAGAAGAAGGATCATGATGTGATAACAGGTTTATTAAAATTACCAAAAATGAATATAGGTTATCATTATGTACATATAATTCCATTATAAATCACCAACTCAAACATACATAACCCAAAGTTGCACGGTTTGACGACAAAGTTGATAAAACTGTGCATCAATCATGAAAATCATCACTATATAAAATTCACCAAAGCCACACTTTATTGCATAGTTTACCCAAATCATGTTCCACCTGTGTGCATGCCCATAGACCCCCCAATACCATAATTCATGGTTATCTGGTAATTTTTCACAGTTTCTTCAAACTACATATCAACCATGAGCCATATAAAATCACTAAAAACACTTATTAAAACTATTCACAAATTATTAAAACTAAACCAAATCACTTAACTGATTATAAATACACAATAAAAGAATAAAATAACTTAAATGGATGGTGTTATAGGTTTAAATTATAATATATTCACAAAATACCTTTAAATTAATTTAAACTTAACAATAACCCCATCATACTTTATTGAATAATATTTATTTATTTATATTATTTTTTGTTATATATGGTTCTCATACTACTAATGAAAATGAATAAATAATTATTTTAATTGATAAAAAAATAAAAGGTGGATCATTAACTTGGTTTGAGGTCTCTATATATTTTTTGAACTCTGAACCATAAAATAATTGGTCTTATTTAATAAAATAAATCATATCCACTTATCTAAGATATCAAAACTTGTGACTAACTTGAGGGATAAAATTTAAATATCTTATTTCAATCAGGAATAATTTTTTTTAGATTACGATCAATATAACTTGAATAAAAATAATTATTTATTCAATTCCAATATTAAGATTCAATAGAATTTAATGTTCATTGGAAAATATTTTGTGCATGTTTCTCTAGAACCCTTATATTAGTGATAGTTGGTTGAATCCAAAAATCTATTAACATTTCAAGTCATATATCACAACACTCATAGGGAAAAGAAAAAATGTAGTAATAAATATATTCCTGTGAACATTTCATTGTAATAAATCCATTTTAAACCAATATATTTCATGAACCAACCCAAATTCCCTTGATCTAGGCACCCAAGCTAGTCCGTGGAAGGGTCCAAAAGGTGCCTTTGATCCCCACGAGATGGATATTAGTGCATGAAATTTAAGGGTATTTTAGGAGTTATTTCACATAAATTAAAGATTTATTTTTGAGGGTTTACCAACTGAGAAACCTACATGGTCTCTACATACATCAAAGATTCATTTCCTTAATGATTGAGCAGTAATGAACATATCAACAATATTGATTTATATAATGAAAAACCATATAAAAGTATTATAATAATAACATGTCGACACTTAAATGAAATGTATAAATAAAAAAATGATATGGTACCAGATGGGGAACCAATTAAGTGATAAATAATTATTATATTCATTCTAAAAACAAAAAAAAACCAAAAAAATATAGGAAAACTTATACCCATTTTCATGTGACATGTGGTATTATCCCACCATGACACCACCAACAACCCAAATAAAACCATCATTAACATCCACTTCCTCAAAGTAGTTCCTTGTTCTTTTTTATATTAGTGAAAACAAGTTATACATACACCCATTGAATTTGTGTAGGATATGAGCATAACAAGTCCGATAGGATCCCACCAAGTTTTCTAGGAAACACCATTTATAAGAAAAACCATAACATATCGGTTTGAAAATAATCATATAGAAGTATATTTTAATGATTTTTGATATGAAAAGTAGTATGATATACCTATTTTATTTAATAAAGTATAAAAATGAAATTAATAAAATTAATTTTTTTTAAAATCAACGTGGGATTCCCTCTATGATAACTACGTTCAAGGAATCCTAAGGTCTTTACAAATTCACTATCATATCCATTAACAATAACTGTATACAATCCATTAGAAATATTCCAATCACAGATAATAATATTAATTCAATAGTTTGGGTGAAACTATAACACCCTAATATTTTATGATGTATTTCTATTTAAGTAAAATATAATTTCTTAGATATCTTCAATTATATGTAACACTGAGTTTAAATGGATCATGATATACTATTAAAATGTTATTATTTTATGTGACGGTTATAACCGAGCCATTAAATTGGAATGTATGTGTAACGACCCAAAATTATATCAATGAAATTTACCTTCTTATATTTATTTTATATTTTATGAACCATATAAAACCACATAGAGAAAAAAATAAAATATGTATAAATTAAGAATAAAATAAATAAGAGGTATTTCTAGATGTTAAAGAACCTATACCGATGAAATAGTAACTTTCCCTTAAGAATACTAATCTGACCCTTATGAATAGTAAATTAGGATAATGAATAGTAACCTCACCCATGAAATTATATGTAAAATTTAGGCATATCATAAGTGAATGTGTGATATAATTATATCATACTGAAAGTAAGTGAATATTTTAAAAATTAATATTTAAGTGTTAGTATTTTTATAAGTCATAAATTTTTAATTATAATTTTATAATTAATAAAATTATTTCAAATAAAATTAATTTTCTTAAAATGAATTTAGAAATAAATATTTCTTTTCTAATGAATTTAGGATAATTTTATGAAACCTTAGTTAATTTTTTAATGTGTTGTAAAATCGGTTTTAAATTTAAAATCTATATTTTTCAAGTAAATAAGGATTTTATTTAAAAATTAAATTTCACAAATTAATAAAATTATTTTGATAAAATGGATTCCATTTTTGAATTCTAATCATTAAAAATTGTTATGGTGAATATTTGGGTTTTTCATAAAATACGTGATTTTTTCTGAATAGTAAAATACGATAATTTACGATATAAATACATTTGAAGCCAAATACACTATTACTTAAGTCACCATAATCTAGAACTTCCCTTCATTATTTTAATATGTTTTATGATAATGATCAAACTATTCCTAGTATTGATCTGAAATAATAAACAAATGAATATGATATTTAAAAATCACTGATATCCTCCACAATAAAAACCACCCCCTCTTATATTCACTTATCTATGCCTTGAATCATGTCAAAGTTATACCCAAATCCACTTATTTAGTCTATAACCACATCTAGGATCTATTTTTCTTGTTAAAAGTCCAAAATCCCTTCTCTTAAGGAGGTTCTCAAGGAGGATAATTTAAGAAGTAAATCCTTTTCTATTTTTCTTTTAATATCATTTCATTTTACTATTTTTCCTTACCCTATCCTCACCTCATATATCCATATAATAATGATAAATCCATTATAATATATATAATGAAATTATATCATGTTAATGGAAGATCCATAATCAATATCATTACTCTCTATCTTTTTAATTTTAAAAATGAAATCACCATCCGAGAGGTGCTGATTTCCAACCATCATGGACGACGAACATTCGTTCTTAAATTTATCCTTCAAGACTGGTCATGGAATAATTTTTATAGTTGAAATTTATTATAAAATATATATTAGGTCTTATTTAATGTTCTGAAATCAGTATATATACACAATACTAATTCATATGACAAAACTAGTTCGAGATGATCCAAATACCCCCGTAATAATCTAAACAATTATCTATAATGTTTTATCTAAAAAATCATCCTCATACCATATAAAAAAATAAATTATATAATAATTTAGTCTTCTATATATTTATTAGTATCATATAAATTCAATTATGGAGAATTATATCCATTATACATAAAACTTTATACTCATATACAAGTATACCGATCGTGAAAAAAAGGAAACGAATACCCCCAAGTGATAAATTTGTATCTTAAAACCCATAAAAAATCCCATAAATGAACTAAATAAAATTATAATAAATAATTTACATATATAAAATCTACTTAATTAATTAATTATTTGATTTAATTTTATTATCCATGACATTAAGGTCAAGTGAAGATTACCTTTGGACAAAAGGTAAGTGTTTCCTTCCCGAACCTTCATTTTCATTCATGTTTCGTTTTATTCCTCTATAAACTAATGTAATTATTCAATTATTGTATATAATAATTCTAATTTGCGATTATATTTTCTAAAATTAAATATTCTTATCCTTTAATCTTTTGTTTTTGGAAAATAAATGTTTTAAAAGGACCCCCTTCACAATTCTTAACGATTAGAATGCCCGATTAAAGGGAACTTATTGATTTCTTACACATTTTAAAGTGCACTATATAATATGTTTTAATACACCATTATTTTTATAAAACCAATATTTTTATCATATAAAATCTATTTTATTTAATTTCTAATTTTATGCAAATATTTCCTTAAAATAACTCTTTTTTTTCAAAGTAAAAGAGTATTACTCTCAAGAATTCTTTGATGATTTTATTAGAGATTTTTTCATCTATTTAAAAAACCCTATTGAATATTATGTTTTACTGGGATTAAAATATTATGATTATCATATATAATATTTTATTAAATTTTTAATGTTAGTTTGACTTTGGATGTGCTATCTTGACACCATTCACCATACTACTCATAATGGTTTGTGATTTTGTCTACAGATTGGAGAAAGTAATTTCATATGTTCATGTTTTTTATGTTTAGAAAAATTTATATGAGGAATTAATTTGACTTAGAAAGTGATGGTTGGGTCCTAATATTACCCCTAATTTCATTGATCGCTCTCATGAGACAAAATAGAATTGGTTTTTGGCCGATTCCTTACCCTAGTATTTTTAGTCATCTTGGATGAGACCTTGACAATATGTTTCAGATGTCCAAAATTATACATTCCCTCATTATGATAATAGTAGTTGATAAAACATGTTATTATTCAACTAATAGAATATCCATGGTTAATTTTAATTCTCTTATGATCATTTATATGGCTTTATGTGATCATCTTTCATTACTTCCATATTATTCTCAAGTTTATTTTTAAAGGTATGTGTTTTTAGTTATTCACCATGCCTAATGTTTATGTTTATGATAACTTCCTCTGTATTACTTACCCTTAATGAGAATAAAATCTCAAAAAAAATTATATTTTATATTCCCATGTATGTTAAGATGAATATTATTTTTAATTACTTTCAAGAATAATCTTAGAGTTTAGGGGTGTTTCCAATGGAGTTTAAATTATTTGTTTTTATTTCCAAGTTGCAATGTAAATCTTATGTTTGTATCTAGTTTTCTAAAAATACTAAACTATTTTTTCCTTTAGGATATGACTTACTTGTAAAAATTAAAATGTATTAATATAAGGAACAAGCTCTGGATAACTAGGGTTGGGGTCATTACATTTGGTATCAAAGGAAGTTTAGTAAAATCCTTGGAAAAAAGATTGGGAAAACACGGATTAGTGAAAAAACCCTAAGATAGACTTTGGGGATAAAAATACAAGATCATCCAATAATTTTCATATGGCATATATTATACAGATATTATAAGAAATATATCCCTATTTGGATAATAAAAGTGGGCCTGGTTCTAGAAAAAATATACCTAGGAGTAATAACTCTGACAAGGTGTTCCCATCATGACTCAAGTAAACCAGGTATATGATAAAAGTCCTTACTATGCTCTTGTTTTGAAAATCTGAGGGGATAAGCTTAGTATAATTTAAAATTTATTTACAATCCATTATAAATGATTTAATTGTAAATATGTCCCCAAAGAAACCATTCTTATGATTATGAGTTTATACATGCATAAAATTACAATTTATTTTATGTGTTTTTATTGTTTGAAATTATACATTATGATTCATAGCCTAATTTAGTGAATGAAATTACTTAAAATTAAACATATTGGAAGTAATTGAAACCACATTAATTCACTAATCCCATGTAGGTATTACCCTCCTATGCAAGATAATGATGTTGGTTTTAAAGCTGTGACTGGTGCGGAGTAATTTATAACTATACTGGGACAATTGACTCAAGTTAAGAATAATAACCTTACCCATATGGAGCATCTTGATCTGCAATATGGAGGAGAAATGTTATACTACTTTATGAGAGAAAATACTCTATCATTCAATGGGACGATAATCCCATTAATAGAGAATTAGTGGATAAGTTCTTTAGGGAAGATATTTCTCACTTTGGGAAGTAACAAAAAGTGGAAGGTTGTCATGGAATTTTATCATCTATTTGGAGATGCTAATCAATGGTGGTCATTGATTGAAAACAAAAAGAAGTAGGAAGATATTTAAAATATGGAATGGATATATTTTAATCAAATTTTCCTAGAAATAATTTTCCTTGAGAACAATAAGCTGATATAGAAAGAAAATTCTTTAATTTGAGGAAGAAGGAGGATGATAATGTTTCCAAGTATAAATATAACTATACAAGTCTAGCAAGGCATGCCAAAGACTACATATGTAATATGAGGAGAAATATGTATTGACTATTTGATGGTTTAAAACCATTTCTATAAAAGGAAAAGGTTTCCCAAAATATCTAATCATATGAAGATATACTCTCATATGAAATAAAGAAAAAAAATAATTCCCTAAGTCTTATGAATTTATAGGAAAAAAAGATAAAAAGATGGAGGAAAAGGAAATAATGGATAAAGGGAAGTATAAAAAAGTTATTTTTACAACATGTGATACCTATGGAAGGAATCACCTTGGATATTGCTTAAAAGGAAATGGAGTCTATTTTAAGTGTGGAGAAAAAGGCCACCAATCCCATGATTTCAAGGGAAATAAAGAAGATATGAATCTTCAATTTTACAATTTTTGGGAGATGGGACACTATGAAAATTATTTACCAAAGTTTTAAGGAAAATTTCCTAAAAAATGACCATGGGATCAAGGGAAAGCTTATGCAATCAAAACAGTGGAGGTTGAAATTCTCAATGGTGTTTTTGCAGGTACATTAATCATCTCCTCAAATATATCTAATTATTTATTTGATTTGGGATCATTGAATTCATTTATATATTACTAGTTTTCATTAAAAATCAGATATTTACAATTCTAATCAATAAGGGAGTTGTATGCCAAAACCCTTAAGGGAAGTATCATTGCAACAAAGATGTGTCTGGAAGTTCCCATTATGGAATATAAGCATTATTTTTCTACAGATTTTATCATCATACCTATGGTAGAGTTTAAAATAATCCTCGATATGGATTGGATTTCAAAATATGATGTAAAAATATATTTTAATAACAAGTAAATTATGATTTTTAAGGAATGTGTAGAATATTTTATCTTTAGAGTAGAAAAATCACCATCTGATTCTTATCTAGGTTCACCCATAATAGCTCTAATGAATTCAATTCTTTGGGAGGAAGAGAACACAATATCTATGGTCGAGAAAAGAAATATTTCAATTGAGGATATACCTATTGAGAAACAATACAATGATGTATTTCTAGAGGATTTACCTAGACGTCATTTGGAGTGGGAAATTGAGTTTTGTATTTTTTTAATTCCTGGTTCAAGGCCTATATCGAAGCCGCCTGATAGAATGGACATAGTGGAATTAGTATAACTGAAGAAAAAACTAGAGGAATTGAGTGATAAAGGATTTATCTACCCTATTGTTTCTCCATGGGGATCCCCAATTATCTTTGTCGAGAAGAAATATGGGTTCATGAGGCTGTGCATGGACTATAGAGAAATCAATGTTATTACAATAAAGAAAATGTATCCCCTTGCTCGTATTAATGATCTACCTGATCAACTTTATGGAGACTAATATTTTTTGAAGATTGAACTTCAATCTGGATATTATCAGTTTCCTTTGAGGAAGGAATATATTCCAACGAAAGTATTTCAAACCAGGTATGGGCATTACGTGTTTACAGTAATACCTTTTGGACTGGCTAATGCACCCTATGTTTACATGGACATAATGAATAGTTATTTCAAGGAATATCATGATGATTTTTTGTGGTATTTATTGATTATATCTTTCTATACTCTAGAAGTTAAAAATATCATTAGAATCACCTTTTCATTATTCTAAAGACTATTAAATGAAATGAGTTATATGGAAAGTTTAACAAGTGTGAATTATAGATTCAAACCATTTGTTTTATTCAAATTACTATATCTAAGGATGGAATCTTAGTTGATGCTACAAATAAAAAGGTAGTTCAAAAATGTCTTACTCCAATGAACATAACTGAGGTACATAGTTTTATTTGTTTAGCAGGTTATTATCGGCGTTTCATTTAGAAATTCTATTGATTAGATAACCTGTTAACTAAGTTTACTCATACAGGGGTCAAGTTTGTATATACTAAAGAACATGAAGAATTTTTTTAAGAACATAAGATAAGATTAGTGAATGCTTTAATCCTGACTCTACCATTTAGGAATGGTGGGTTTGTGATTTATAGTGATGCATCAAAGAAAGGACTTGAATGTGTCCTTATACAGAATGATAGAGTTATTATCTATGCATCAAGGATGCTAAAAACTCATGAACAAAACTATCAAACCACTATCTTGATTCTGCAACTATAATATTTACCATAAATATATAGAGACATTATCTCTATGGTGAAAGATATGGGATATATAAAGATCAAAAGATCTTGAAATATATCTTCTCACAAAATGAAATCAACATGATAAAAAGAAGATGGATCGAGCTACTCAAGGATTATGATTGTTCCATACACCACCATCCAGGGAAGACAAATAAGGTGGTATATACATTTATTAGGAAGGATCATGGAGTTCTAAAAATATGAGGATCTAAATAGATCCAGTGTTCTTAGATCTAGTAAACATGGATATGGTAGTTATCAAAGAGGGTGAAAATATCATTAATTTTTCAAATAGTTTCCCAACCATATTTTTTAGAAAGAATTAAAGTTTATAATCCTGATGATGATAAACTTTAAAAGAAAATTAATGTTCTAAATGATGGGAAGTTGGGTGACTTTTTATATGAATATAGAATTCCTAAATTTGGGAGGAGGTTATGTGTTCCCTCTATACCCAAGATGAAAATAGAGTAATTGGATGATGCCCATAGCTCTAATTTCTCTTTAAAACCGATTATTACTAATATGTATGGAGATGTGAAGTAATATTTCTGGTGGGATAATATGAAGAATTATATACCATGATGTTTGGTCTATCAATAGGTGAAGGCTGGAAGACAACATCCTAGATGAGTCTTAAAACCTCTTTCTTTTCTTACATGAAAATTGGATGAAATAACTATGTATTTTGTCACTGGATTTCCAAAAAATCAAATAAATAATGATGCAATATTGGTTATTGTTGATTGACTTACCCAATATACACATTTCATCCCTATAATGGAGGATTTTCCACTATAGCACCTTGCACAAATCAATATTAATGTTGTTGTAAGAAATCATGGAGCTCTTATCTCAATTGTGTATGATCAAGATCCATTATTTACATTTAAATTATTGAGAAGTCTCTATAAATATTTGGATACTGAGATTCATTTGAGTACTACTTATCACCCTCAAATTTATGGGTAGTCAGAAAGGATGATCCAGACATTGGAAGACATGTTAAGATCTTTATCACATGATTTTTCAGGTATGTGGGATCAATATTTACCTTTGGTAGAGTTTTACTACTATAATATTTTCCACTCTAGTATTAGAATGGCACTATATGAAGCATTCTATCGAAATAGATTTCATACATTTACATATTGTGATGAAGTTGGTGAAAGAAATCTGGTAGGCCTAGTGTTTTTCGAGGAAACAAAAGTGAAGGTAAATACTTCCAAACTATATGAAAGTAGATTAAAATAGGAAAAAGATATATGCCGATAATTGAAGTAAGGATTTGTAATTTCAATTAATATATCATGTTTTCTTGAAAGCATGTCTATGTAAGGGTGTTATAAGATTTGGAAAGAAAGGGAAACTGATACCCAGGTACATTGGTCCTTTTGAAATTTTGGAGAGAGTTGGATCTGTGTCTTATCATTTGGTAATTCCACCAATCCTTTCTAAAGTACACAATGTGTTACATGTCTCATTGTTATGAAATTACATTCCAAAACCAACACAAGTACTCACTTTTGAAGGTACCAAATTGGAACCTAACTTATCTCACTATGAAGAGACTATTTAGATTCTGGACACTAAAGAACTGATGTTGAGGAATTGAACGACTCATCTGGAAAAGGTACTTTGTAAAAATAATAAAATTTAATAGGTAACATGGGATCTTGAGGAGATTATGATGAATAACTCCCCAAATGTTTTTGTAAGGTGAAATTTTGAAAATTCTGAGGATGAAATTTTGCAGGTGGGGTGAATGTAACAACCCAAAATTCTATCAATGAAATTTCCCTTGTGATGTTTATTTTATATATTATGATTCATATAAAACCACATAGGTAAAATAATAAAATATTTAAAAATGATGAATAAAAGAAATAAGAGGCATTCCTAGACATTAAAGAACTTATACTGATGAAATAGTCACTTTCCCTTAGTAATAGTAATATGACCCTTATAAATAGTAAATTCACTTAATAAATTGTAACCTCACCTATGAAATTATAAATAAAAGTTAGGAATTTCATAAGTGAAAGTAAGATATAATTATATCAGAGTAAAAGAAAGTGAATATTTTAAAAATTAGTATTTAAGTGTTTCTATTTTTGTAATTAATAAACAGTTAATTAAAATATTATAATTAATATAATTAATTAAAAGAAAATTAATTTACATAAAATGTATTTGTAAATAAGTATTTTGTTTTCTTATATTTTTAGTATAATTTTATGATACCTCATTTAATTTTTTAAAGTGTTAAAAAATCAGTTTTAAATATAAAATATGTATTTTTGAAGTAAATAATGATTTTATTTAAAAATTAAATTTCACATATTAAAAAAATTATTTTCATTATATTTTTTCCATTTATTAAACATATATGTTTAAAAATGGTTATGGTTAATTTTTGGGAATTTTATATAATACTTTAAATTTTTGGTGAATTGTAAAATATGGTAATTTACGATATAAATACATTAGAAGCCAAATACACTATTCCTTGAGTCATCATGGTTATAAGAAACAAAAATTAAAACTTTACTATATTATTTTAATATATATTATGATAATTATGAAACTATTTATAGTCTTTAGCCAAAATAATAAACTAATGAATAAGATATTAAAAAATCACCGTTCCCCTCCACTATAAACACCACCCTCACCCCCCTCTTCTCTTCACTCATATAATCCTAGAAATTGTCAATTTTCTAAACAAATCATCTTACCTAGTCTATACCCTCGTCTAATAGATCTTGGACTTGAAAAAAGACCAAAACTCCTTCCCTTAAGGTGGTTCTCACGGAGGATAATTCAAGAGGTAAATCCTTTTCTTTTTTCTTTTTATTTTATTTCATTTTACTTTCTTTTCTTAACCTCTTCTAACATACTCTATCTGAATAGTCATGATAACTCCAGAATCATATATAAACTTGAATAATATAATTGTAATATAATTTCCATCATCAATTTCCTTATTCTCTCTTTCTTTTATTTAAAAAATGAAATTATCGTTTGAGAGGTGCTGATTTACAATCTTCGTGGGCGAAAAAATTTTGTTTCTTAGTTTCTACTTCAAGGATGGTCATGAAACAAGTTTTATTATTTAAAAAGATTATAAAATATGTATTTTTTATTATTTAATTTTATGTAACCAATATATATACATAATACTAATTCATACGACAAAACTAGTTCGAGATGATCAAAATACCTCCGTAATAATCTAAACAATTATCACTAAGGTTTTATCTAATAACTCATATTCATACGATATAAAAAATAAATTGTATAACCATTTAATATTATGGGTGTTCATTAGTATCATATAAATTCAACTCTGGATAATAATTTCCACCCCACATGAACTTCCATACTCATATACAAGTATATTGATCGTGAAAACCATGGAAACGAACGCTCCCAAGTGATAAATTTATATCTTATAACTCATCCGAAAGGCATTTATGAGCCTAATAAAATTATAATAATTAAAAAAGTATATAAAATATTCTTAATTAATTAATTAATGGATTTAATTTGATTATCCATGACATTAAGGTCAAGTGAAGAATACATTTGGACATAAGGTAAGAGTTTCCTTCTCGAACCTTCATTTTTATTCAGGTTATACCTTCTTCCTCTATAAAACAATGTAATTATTCATTTATTTTATATAATTATTATAAATTCTATGTATATTTTTCAAAATCATGTATTCTGATCAGTTTCTCTTTTTTGTGTGTGTAGAAAATACATGTTTTAGAAGGGTCCCATTCTCAATTATTTAGAATATACAAGCCCAATTAAAGGGAACTTCCAGATTTCTTACCTATTTTCAAGTAGAATATATAATATTTCTTAAGACACCACTATTTTTCTAAATCCAATTATTTTATAATGGAAAAAATTAGTGAATTTTTGGATTTATTCAAATATTTTTCCAACAGAACTCTTTTTCAAAGTAAAAGAGTATTACTCTCAATAATTATTCAATGATTTTATTAGATATTTATTCATCTATTTGAAGACAAATGTTTAATATTATGTTTTATTGGGATTAAAATATTATGATTATCATCTACCATATTTTTTTAATTGGTTTATGAGCAATTTTACTATGGATGTTCTATCTTGACACCATTCACCATACTACTCGGAATGGTTAGTTATTATGTCTACAAATTAGGGAAATTTATTTCATATGTTCATGTTGTTTATGTTTATCCCAATTCATTGAGGAATGTATATGACTTATAAAGTGATAGGTGAGGCCCTATATATCCCCTATATGAATCGTAGGTATCATGAGACAAACAAAATTGGGTTTTAGCTGAGGCCATACCCTAGTATTTTCAGACGTCTTCGCCGAGGCCTTTCAAATTTGTTTTAGATGACTGATATTATGAATTTTCTCATTATGAAAATAGTAATTGATAAACCATGTGATTATTCATCTATTATAATATCCATGGTTATATTTCATTATCTTATGATCATTTATATGGATTTATGTAATCAAATTTCAACTCTACCATATTATACTCATGTTTATATTTAAATCCATGTGTTTTATTTATTCACCATGCCAAAAGTTTAAGTTTGTGATAACTTCTCCTATATTAAATAACCTTATTGAGAATCTATTCTCACCCCTTTCTTATATTTTATTTTCCACAGGCTGCAAAGATGAATATTTTTATGAATGACTTGCATGATTAATCTAAGAGTTTATGGGTTTTTCCAATGGAGTTGCAATGTTTTTTTTTCTTTCAAGTTGAAATATAAATATTATGATGGTATCTGGGATTACAAAATAACTAAACTATTTGGTTCTTTAGGATGCACCATCCTTATAAACATACTAATGTATTAATATAAGGAATCGGCTCCCGAAAACTAAGCTATGGGTCTCTAAAATATGAATATGAATAAATGAATTAAGAAAATAAAATGTTCTACACATGCATAAAATAAACTCATTGGTTATCTCTTTATTATAAATGAAAATAAAAATTTATTTGGAAGTAAAAGAATTTTTTTTTCAAAAAAAAATTTATTCACACAATTAATTCTTATCCTTATAAATAAAATTAATCACTATTGGTGAATAATGTTAATGTAATTTATATATTATATATTAAATATTTTTTTATTATTCATATAACATTTTTCTAGGCATGGGATAATAAAAAATCCAATTCCAAAATTCAAAAAGTATTTTTTTCTAAAAATAATTTTTGTAGTGTTTTCTACATTTTATTAAAATTAATTATTTTTTATTTTAGAAAATTTATTTGAAAAAATAAACTTATTATTTCTAATTAAAATTTAAAAATTATAATATGATTATTTTTTTATAATTTTATAAAATGATTAATTTTGTGATGAATAGTTGAAAATAATGAATTTTATTGAAAATTTACATTTTTCCTAATGAATTTAAAAAGGTATTTTTTGTTTTAAAAGAAAAATTATTTAATTTATATTATTATTAATTAGATTTATACAATTGGAATCAATTTTATGTTGAATTTTTATATAAAGACCTTTTATACTTATGGAAACATTTCTGTAGAAAACTGTTTTTCATCACTTCTACGGGTTTAATTTTAAATTAAATTTTGCCAATTATGTGATTTGAATTTGGTAAAATATATAAAAAAATTATAATCATAATAATTAATATTATTTAATAATGTTTAATTATTTTTGGTTATAATGAATAGTAAAATAGTAGAAATTAATTATCGCCGTTAAGGATAAAATATGGGTTTGCATGTTAAATACGCCAATGTTAATTTTTTTACACACACAAAGGACTGTTATTTGAAAAATTTGACTTCATATACATAATTATTTATCCAAAATTATTTAATAAGTCTCATTTAATTTTTTTCTTAATGGATAAATTACAAATTTAAATTAATAAAAAACCAGTTACCGTGGCGAAACTAAAATGATAAAATTAAGTAAACATATATGATAATGAAAAACACATTTAAAACATTTTTTTATGTTTTGGGAGTTTAAAAACCATATATTCCCTTAAATCCATTATTTATAAATTTATGATTCACTTGGGTTTTGAGTGGCATCCCATTATTGAATAGTTTAGGGTAGTTACAAAAATGTCACTCCTCCTCAATTATAAAAGGAAACCTCTTACCCTCACTTCTTCACACATAAAAATCCATTCAGATTTAAAAAACCCTAAAAATATCTCCAAAATATAATTGTACATGTTTTAGAGATTTAGGTATTTCAAAAACACGAACCCTAGTGTCCTTAATAAGTGATCCGAAAAGGTTTTTCTAAGTAAAGGTTATTATGTTCACTAATATCTTTGTTTTACTTATTCTCTTACCAAATTCAATGGTTTATGAATATTTATAATATAATAACACCAGTATATAACATATAATGAGTTTTTATTATGTTTATGGAATAATATATATCCATCTAATTTTATATAAAATGGGAAATGGAACCATCAATCATGTGTACGGAGGACTATCTCCTCATAATCCAATGTAATTCATTTTCCATCACTTCCTATCACATGTAGTTATAATAATAAATATATTTTTTAAAAATTATATTTATTAAAAATTTATACTAATATAATTATAATATCATATCCACTTTTTTAACTTTAAATTAGTTGGAATACAATAATGTCTCTCATGCGTAGGTGTGGATTACCAACTCTGTGAAGCGATGTGATTAATTTTTCATTTTATTTTGACATGAATGGTAATAAGGATATATTAAATAAATACTTATGATATATGTTACAAAAAAATTATTTTTTAAATAGTTATATATTATTTACCAATATTTCATTACATCCATCTAGAAAATGGAAACAACATTTTTGCATACGTACGAAAAACCATATTCATGAACAATGTAATTCATTTTCTATCTCTCAATTTTATTGATTACTATAAATATATATCTAATGAATATATATGATATTTATATCATGGTTAAAATTAAGGAGATTATGGAACTATGATCATTGTAAAATGACCAAAAATACCAAACCAACACATATAAGAGAAACAAAGTAGTTGTTACCTGAAACATAATTTTAACAAGGAATTATTTATAAAAAGATAATAAAGGGTTGTAATTAAATCATATATGGTATGATATATGAGACTATGAGTTTTTAATATATTTATAATAAACCTATATTTATTATAAAGGAGGTTTGAACATGTAAGAATACTGTTTATACTTGGGGAATGATATTTTTGTCTACATTTTTCTTCTTTGGGACATATGTTATGTATGAAACTATATTATTTTATGAGGTGTATATAAAGACCCTTTGACATGTTATATGATGAACTTATTTATTCAAATTATATTTTAAGTTTCATTTAATTTTATTTATCTGAGCTTAATGTTTTTAATTTTTTTTATTATTTGAATACCCCTAATTTAATCCAATTCCTATGAAAAAATAGTGTTCTTGATGATTTTGAGGATTTGGAATATAATTGTTAAATGGAAAAATTTTGGGGTTTTAATGGCTGATTGAAAACCAATATATTATAAATTTCCAAAAAAGGGGTTGGAATGTGAATATAGGTGTAGAGAAAAAGAAGCTACCGCCAACCTAATAGTAGCACATCCTAATACCATTACACTATTTCTCTAGGAACTCATCATCCATCACTAGACTACTTCCACTCTACCACTACCACCACCTCTAATGGTATCACCATTGAACCATTATCCTATAATTATTCCACCATATCCACTCTCACAAATCCACCGTTCTACTATCCGTCCACCATTCCTTCAACAGTTGTTCATTATATCATTCATACTACTATTAATCAATGGTAGCTCCACACTACTTGAAATCTTCACCCAAAGTTACACCATTCCCATGTTCCACTATGGTAATACTATCATCACATTCCACCACCACTTCTTCTCTCGATATATCCATATAGATTCCACCACCACTTCACTACTACAACCATATCTACATCCCCATGGATCCACCTCCATGAAGAAAATGTGCGTGTTTCCTACTTGAGTTTCAATTTCTTCTCATGAAAACCATAGGTCTGCACTAACTAAGCTTGTTGGGATGGAGGAAATCCACCTTACCAAGATAATCATGGGAGTAATATAATATTATATAAGATCTGTATTGACGAAAGATAAGATCCAACCAAATACATCATGGGTGAAGCCACCCTAACTACAAAACCTCTAAGAAAGTTTTTCCATTCTACTCAGTTGAAAAATAGATCACTTAAAAACACCACCAAATACAAACAATGAAGGTTAAATTTATAATGATAATCTTAAGAGGAAAAGACACACTAATGTTTGGCATATGATGTCACCTGTGGGCCCAAGCTATGCCTAATAAAAATGACTAGACCCAGAATTAGGGATAAAAAGGGAGAGAAATCCAAACTAGAAGTCTGCACCATCAAAGAACACCTATTTAGAATCTCCCATCACCACTGAATAAAAATACCCATGATAGGTGTATGTTTTGATATTGAGGTAAGAAAGAAACTTGGGAAGCCATATTGTTGTGAAACATGACACTATTGAAAAATTATGGTTGTAAGTTTCCTATTGATGATAGAATATTTGAGTTACACACAGTCAAGGTAGAGTATGATGTAATCATGAATAAAAATAGTAATAGACAACATCATCCCAGTATTAAGAAATAAAAAATTATCATAAAGAAAATCCTAATATCATTTTTCCATCATATTCCTCCATACAATATAAGAACATCCACTATGTGGTGAAGAAATGGAACACTTAAAATATAAAAGGGCACTAATATCAATCATAGTAGGAACTTGAATCTTTTATTATGATCGAATATGGACACATGTAAATTATTTCATAATAGAGAGGACATTTCTCACACTATAAATAAATGAATATTTCTGATAAAGTTGGATATTCCCACGTTGCTCACGTAATGAATTTCAAAGAACACCAATATACAGAATGATCTTATATAAATAAGAGAACTATTCACTATGATCATCTCCATCATTGAATGCTTGATCATGCTCGAATATTTTATTCTAACATCACTTACTCCTTGACTATACTTTCCTATTTTCTTTTTTATTTTCTTTATTGTAATAACTCTAATTGTTGAACACTAGGAAATTTATGGTTGTAACAAAGAGAGTTCACTTATTTCCCCTATTGTTGAAATACGATCATTAAATTTCTATATTAATTATTGTATTTTAATGGATTTAATCAGTTAAAGGTTTTTATGGTTTTATTTTTTCGTTTATTCTACTCATTATTAGAATTGGACACATAAAAAACTCAAGAATAAATCACTCTATGTGATAAAAATAAGTGGGATAATTCGACGGTGACCATAGATATATAATCCCTAGGCTAGAAAAGGATAGATAATACAATGATCATTATATTACTCTATAAAAACTAAAATAACCAGATTAAATTAATCAATGAGATTTCAATTTATTACAAGAATAATAGAGAGAGATTGAAAAATTATTTAATAGAATAATTGGGAAATGTTCTAATATTGGAGCGGTATTTTTTAAATTGATTTTAAAACCAATAATTAATATCATTTGAAACAATATAAACCCATTAAAAAAGATTTCAAAAAACCCACAATAATATCTTATCAAGAGACAATCCAACTCCAACTATGCTATATTTTTTATCGAGTTCAAAAATAAATTTAATGAGTACCCCACAATAGGCACACATCAAAACTGCACTATTTCATAAGAAACCAATGTTTTTTAAAATTTTGTTTAAAATGGTTTCAAATTACCAAATCTAGTTCTTACAAAATCACTATTTTTGATCATGAGGTTGAGCGAATTGTTCTTGCTAAACTCATAAAGTTGAAAATCACTGAACTAGAGGAAAGATTGTTTTTCATCATTCAGTTGGTTGAATCTCCTTTGTCAGTCTCTTCCTCCACAAAATTTACAATCAGAATTAAAAAATGATGGATAATCTTGCTCAAGTTAATAATAAATTTAGGGAAATGAATACACCCAATCTCAATATTAATAAAGAATAATTATAATTAAATGATAAAAAATTTTGTGAAATCAAAATTGAAATTAGTTGAATAATACATAAGTTTCATTGGTTATATGGTGAAGATATCAAAATATACTTGAGAGTGTTCAAATAAGTTTTCAATTGATTTATAACCAAATAAGTCATCAAGGATCAAATCAACTGGAAGGTTTTTCCATTCTCACTTGAAGGGTCATCCAAGGAGTAGGTATACTACTTGATGTTTTGATATTTCACCTCATGAGACAAGCTACAGAGGGACTTCATCCAAAAATTATTTCATTCTTTAAGGATTTCAATACTCAAAAAGGATATCTACATAATCAAACTTGAAATTTTAGAAACTTTGTATGAGTTCTGGTAAAGAATCAAGAAACTAACCAAATCCTACCTAGACTAGCCATATAATAATAAACATTTCATAGTATAATTTTAACAATTATTGAACACAAAAAATATAAAATACTTGATACTTTTTCAAAACGAGGGATGAAAGATAAGTCACCAGTTAAAGTATGTTATGTATTTGATATAATATCACAAAATTCCTATAAATTTTGTATAAAAACTGAAACCCGATGTGTACATGAGGTAAAAATTTACATCTCTCCATTATTAGAAAATAAAATTAATGAAACTTCTCTTAATAGATAGCTACATGTGAATGAATTATAGGAATTATCACTCATGACACCCCCAAGGGCCTTCCATATATTCTATTTTCTATAGAATTTCCCTGATGGATGTCCTCATGTTTAATGTACTAAAACCTGTAATGCCATATTTTAGAGGTAATTCCAGAACCAACCATGAGGAAACCAAGGATTCAAAGATTTTCCACCGATCAATTTGGACATGGGATCTAATATACTTAAAGGAAACAATTCCATAAAACATTACAACATGCTTCTCTATAGCCTTTTCTAACCTAAGGATGCATTTTGGTCTTTTCAATGACTTAGGTAACTTTTAGTAATATATGGTAAGTATTTTCTCAAACCTTATTAAAAACTACTTGGATTTATTCCTTGATGACTTCACTGTGTATGAGAATTATTTTTAATGATACTGGGAGATTTTGGAAAAGGTTATAAAAATATGTATTGGGAAAAAATTGTTTTTAAATTTTAAAACGTTCCATGTTTGGGATAAAAATGGATTTGTTTGGGGATACATTATTTCTAAATCTAGGATTCAAGTTGAAAAATTGAAATTTTATGTTATTTAAACTCTTCCTTACCCCACTAATATCAGTTAAATTAAATCATTCCTAGGCCATATTTGATTTCATATAAGGTTTATTAGAGACTTTAGAAACATATTTTATCCCTTAAATAAAAACATCAAGTTGAAAACTGATTTAATTATTAATGATTTTTCTTGGAAGATTTTAAAAAATTGAAAGAATTCCTAACCACAGTCCCCATTATCCAATCACCAATCTAGAACTACCATTTTGAGATTCTATGTGATGATTCCCATAGAGATATAAGGGATATACTTTCCAAAATTATTGATAGACTTCAAAAAGTGATAACCTACACTTCAGAGGCCTTATACACAACCAATATTAACTACATAATTAAAAAGTTGTTTTTATTTATTTTTTAGATTTAGAAAAATATCATTCCTATATTTTAGGGAGTGAAGTAACTATTTATTTTAATCTTGCAACCACGAGATATTTGATCAAAAAAATTGATGCAATTACTAAAATAGTGAGATGGATGTTGTTGCAAATATATTATAACTAATAGATTAAGGAAAAGGATGGTTGTAAAAATATTGTGGCTAACCATAAGAGAAAACTGCCTCACACTGCTGAGGTAGAAACAATCCCGAAGAATAGTCTCGACAATTCATTCCCTGGTGAGAAACTATAAAACCTCACCCAAGTTCTCTTGTATGTAACATAGTTAAATTTATAGTCATAGAAAATATATGTTTCTTTATTTCTAAGCATCAAAATACAAAACTAAAATCTAAATAAAAATATTATGTTTGAGAGGATCCTTATTTATTGAAAAAATTTCTTTGATAAATTCATTAGAAGTTGTATCTATGATGAATAAATGAACTCTGTTATTTCATTTATTAATACAGTTAAATGTGGAGACCATTTTGGAACTCAAATAACTACTATAAATTTTTTAAAAGATATATTTTTTTAGACATCCTGTTTTAAAAATTTACATGATTTATCTAAAAAATGTCCAAAATTATAGTTTACTATTGGAATTTAAAAAATACACCAGATTCCCCTTGAAACCTTAACTTTATGTTATATATTATATTTATATGGAATAGACATAATGGGAAAATTTTCCATGTAATTTATTTTTACTATAAATTATTAGTTATTGAATACAAAACCCTCTTAGACATTTCCCATAAGTATTATTTATAGAAAACACTACCACTTGAATGATGAATTGCAACAAAAATACTACTAGTCTATAAAAAGAGAGAACCTCAGATTTTGGTAAGGCTAGAGAACACATGAAGATATAGAATATGGAGAATGAGGAGCAAATAAAAGAAGAATAATGGAACTATCTACTGTATAAGGAGAAAATAAATCTGATCATGAAACATTTATCCAAAAAATAGAATTTTAAGTTGGATACAATGTGTTGTTATTTTTTTCAAGGATAATAACTTCCCTAGTAAGATTTTTTATAGGCATATTAATCCATATATAGTAATTAACACATTTACTTTTAGCATATTTGAAAATGATAGAGAAGGTTCAATGAATCTATTCATAGTGAATAACCAAAATCTAAAGTAGTATCCAAAGGTTTTTTTTGAAATAACCTATAGATGAGTCAATAATAAACCCTACTACTAATAAATAGAAAATGTTTAGGTTATCTCTTTCCCTCATATTGTTCTAGTTGTTTATTTTATTTTTAACTTTTTTTCTGGAAAAAATTCATGTTGGAAATCAATTGGAAGCATTTTTAGATAATGTATGGTGGAGGGATAGTTTTTTTAGTTCTTCTTGTTAATAAAATAAATATCTCTTTTTTATGGTTTCTATTTTTATTTTTCAACCTTTATTGAAATCAAAATTTTTCCAACCTAGTTTGAAAATTTCATGCTTTAATTAGAGGAATTCACTAATTTTTAATTTTTTAGACTTATATGATTATTGAGTGAACTATCACTGTTTTAATGGAATTTTGTTCTTAGAAATTGGAAATGGAGTTTGAGTGAATTATTTTTTTGGAACTAGAGTAATATCTTTTATTTATTTGGAATTCTCAATTTAATAGAAGGAAAATTGACCTCCAAGAGAAAGAAAACTAAAGAGAGACCACTCAAATAAAGATGATACAAGACCTTTAAATCTAGATTAAAATGGGAAATTGAGAACCCAAAATAGATATTTGAGATAATGAAATAGATTTTGTGAGTAACCCAATGTATATTTTTATAAGTTCTTTAGAATAGTTTTCTCACACATACATGTATTCTAAAAATTCAATATTCAAAAAATTATAATACAAATAAAAAATAAGAAAAATAAAAAAGTGTCTAAGTAAAAAATTAATTAATTTAAGTGATATAAATATTGACCCCCTTAAGGGGTCAATTGACATATAATTTAATGTCCCGAATTTTTTCCATGTACTATTTTAATACTATTTGGGAATTAATTTGAGACCAGTCTCTGAGACGACATGCTGTTCTGAGGCCCGGTGAGCCCGGAAAAAATGTTTGAATTTAATTTAATAATTAAATTATGCGCGCATGCGATTTTCCTGAAAAAGTGGAATAACTCCTAAACGAGTGCTCATATCAATAATCTGACGGTACCGTTGTGTTCAGAGCAACGAGTTTACCCTATAAGAGACCTAACATCAACTGGCGTAGGCCGTTGGCGAAAACTGGGTTTTGGACGTAACCGTAATAAAATATTTAATTTAAAATATTTTATTAAATCTGTTGTAGCGGATATCTTTATCATGTTTAAATAAAGGTTAGTGTATGGGTCCAGGGTTACAAACCTCACAACCCTGAAACCCTTAGCGGCTCTGGAGGCTCTGGAGAAAACCTCCCAACACGGTGACGACGACGCAATGACCGGATCATCACCAAAGAATGCCACAGAATCCAGGTAGGGTGTTTTAATTTTGATTTCTTCCCCATTTTTGATTTCCATGACGAACGCGGACTAATCCACGAACAGATTAGCCCGTGGTTCGATCGTTCTTACGGGATGGGATATTTATGGGAATCATGGGGATTCTATTGCTGAAATTATTTTGGTTTTTGTTCAATATTATAACGGCGATGAACCAAGATCGACACGAACATCGATCGAGGTTCGTCCCTATCAATTGTTGTGTTTTTATATCCTGATTCTTATGCATTCTTTGCATGCGTTCTATGCGTTCTTGGAAGAAATCAATCGTTGCACATTCGTTTATTGGCGCAATGATCTGAAATTCGAGATCCAACACCGAGATGGCCTAGAGGAGGTGTGATGACGACGTCGACAGACAAATCGATGTGGTTCAGAATTTCCGTTCTTCGAGCATTTTCGTGCGGATGGATCGGGACACGCTATCAAGGCTGATCGGGAGCCCAAAACTGACAGAATCGGTTTCTTAGGGGTGATAAAATCCCAAATATGGAGTTTCATGATGATCGAGCGGTTGGATCAAGATCCGAAGAATCGGCCGAGGCGCGAGGAGAAAGATGACGTTTCTGGAAATTTCCCGACTACGCGCCGTGTAGTATGGGCTACATGACGTGTGTTCGTCGGCGGACCACCTGGCGTGTAATCCGGGAGTACATGGACACAGGCAGGGTACATGGCCAAGGAAACAGCGTATATACCCTTCCCTGGCCAGACCCGACCGGTATACAGGATACCCCGTGTACTGGTACCCGGGCAGGCGACACGGACACGGGCATAGACCGTGTACGAGCACATGGCCAGTGTACACGGAGTGAGTCCAGGTGATTGGACACGGCGTGTGATTCTTCTACATGACGTGTATTTGCTTTCTATCCAACATGCCGAATGACACAGGCCGTTTACACGGGCAGTACCCGGGTTCAAGGAACACGACATGTACTTTTTCTACACTTCGTGTAGTATGGTTTTACACAGTTTGAACGAATGGCACGGGCCGTTTACACGGGCAGTACTCGGGGTCAAGGAACACGGTGTGTAACTTTTCTACACGCCGTGTAATATATTATTCATGGCTTGAGCCACTTTTCTTCTGTGACTTGGACTAGTTTTCTTTGAGTTCGTACCCATGGTCCTTTCCCTGAAGGTTCTGGTATTATTTACTTTACACAGAAGTATGATCCCTTCAGTATAAATTCCTAAATAGATTTGTCGTAATCCCCTCTCAGAGACTTAGAGACGGATCCTATATTCATTCCTGGGACCCTAGGTGTAGATCATGGTATCGACGTGACCAACTTTACCCAGGCGCTGATCCTCTACTTACCGGATTAGCTCCGACTGGGTTGTCGGAATCACCCCATGACTTGGTTGTGATCCTCATCTAAGAATCATGTTCTCAAGGTACTTGTGGAGTGTGTTCTCCTGGAATGAGTACTTCGTATCTCTCTCTTCAGACCAAGGAGTGTGTTCTCCCGGTTGCATGCTTAGTGGAAATCTTCGAGCTGGTTCCTAGAGGTGGGTTTCGCGATAGTCAATCGTGTATGAGTATATCTTGATATTCTTATTTTATGTTCAGTAGACATATACTGTATAGAGGTGAATGTATCTTCCTTTTCGGTATTTTTACCCTGTTGTATTTCCTTTGTGGTTTCGGGGTGTCCTACTGGGTATTGTTATACTCACCCCTACACGGGATTTGCCCGCATGTGTCGTGTCATGTGCAGATGAGCGAGCCTTTGACATAATTCTAGGTGGATCAGGGTCGGAAGATGCTCAGTGAGATCAGGTGGGCCAAGGTGTGTTCCTATGGCTACAGATTGTAGTCCTAGTACCTTTCCTTACAGGTT